>OX453315.1:20995622-21499045 GCA_949710035.1 Crambus lathoniellus
TGGTTAACTGCCTGCCGAAACGGTAAAAGATACAGTGGTGCTTTGACTAAAATAATGTACACTCTAGTCAAATTTAGGTGCAATAAAAAAAACAAAATGGTGGCAAAAATATGACTTTCTGTATGTCTTATATTCGTAGTGCCTAAACGGATCAAGCGATTGCAATGCGGTTTTCTTTAATTTTGAGTGTTATTTAAAAAGGATGAAAAAAAATTTAAAAATCCCTGGATAATAAAGTCAAATAATAAAATTTCCCTCTCGGTCGAGAGACCCCCAACTTCTCTTTTTGTGGTCCCCCATTAAATTTTATTATTTGACTTTTATTTCTCGGATTTTTTTTTTTTTAAATTCTTACTGATTATACCTACACACTTAATTTTTATTCAGTACAAAAATACTTGAGGGTATGATAAATAAATAAAATGTTAGTGGTATGGTATGGCAATTGGAAACAACGACAGGTATTAACAACATACACCCAAACAGGAGAAAATATTAAAAATATTTAATACTAGCGGATCCTACCCGTTTTACCCGCGTAGTATTCGTTCCCGTGGGAATATGGGGATGATAAATATAGCCTATGTATATCATTTAGGAAAAATGTACTTAGCTTTCTAATGGTCAAAGAATTTTCTAAACAGGTCCAGTAGTTTCGGAGCCTATTCAATTCAAACAAAAAAACAGTCAAACGGTTCCCATTTATAATACTAGTATAGAAAATATTTTTTACCCGACTGGGAATCGAACCCGGGACCACCGAGATAGCGGCACGTCTCGTATAATCGAAAGTTATTTGTATTGATGGTCATTTTTCCCCTGAAATGTTTGTAATACTAATAAAAAATCAGGGTGTAATCATCTTTGGTAGGTACCACAACTTTGAAAAAGTCGATTAGTTTTTATAACAAGTTTTAATAAGTTGAGGTAAGTATAATGAGATATGGGATTATTTAAACTAAGTATTTAAAATTTTAAAAATAAATATTTGTTATACATACACGCATTTATATAATAAATGGGAAAATTTGAATATTTGTTACTCAATCGCAGCGAAACGGCTGAACAGATTAGGATGTAATTTGGCACAGAGAGATTATGATCTAAAATAGCAAATAAGTTAAGTACGTGGAAAATGCCTAATTCCCACGGAAAAACATTGTCTTTATATCATTTAAAAGCTTCGTAAAATTACAATTCCATAATTAAAATACAATAAACCCTCGATAATTTCGCATCAAACCATCAACCGTTAACTACCCTCTCACGTGCAACCAATATTTCGTCGTAAAAAGCAATTTAATTTTTATATCCCTTCTGAAGGGAAACAATTCTGAGCGTAAGTTATACGCGCAGATTCCTTATTTTATATTACAGCCCCATTGTTGGTTGTGATAAAGGAGCCCTTGAGCTGTGCCCTTTAATACGATGTCTGCTTACCTGCAGCCATAGAGTATGAGCTGATTGTGTAGGCAGAATAGGTGACAGAGTTTCGGTGCATTGAAAACACAAATGAATTTGAAATGTATTTTTCTTCTTATCGTGCTTGATAGCGAAATTTGAACAGTGTCGTATCTTCTGGTGTCGAAAACAAATTGTGTCTACTAATTCTGATAAAGCTGATGAGTTCTTTTCGCCCGTTTCTCGTGTCAGTTAAAAGATGTCCATAACGGGAGGTAGGTAAAAAAAATTTGAACTATTCATAAGCATTAATTCTAGTTAATCTATATGTACAAAAAATACTTTGACTTTGACTTTGACTAGTACGTACGTAAGTACGACGTAACCGAATTTTAGCTTAACTCTGTTTACACACAGTCATGTTTACGTGGATTGCAGCAGTGTTAGTAACTTCCGTTAAGTCTTCCTTGCAGCTGATAGGACACAATTTGAATTGTTCTATCATTAGGGAAACAGCACCACACCTACACGCCAATATGGAGTCATCAGTGAAATGTACTTTGATAAGTAATTCAATAAATAAAATCTCTTCTGTTAAAATTTTATTTTTTAAAACCCATGTTTTTAAAACGGACTTGAAGTATTTTCTAATGGAGTACTCGTCAAGACGATTCAAACGAGCCCAAACTCGATGGGGTTGCATGGTTTTAATATTGAGTTCCTATGGCATGGCCTTCTGGCTTCATCATCAGACCCTGAACCACGTCTCCCGTCAGAGTGCGTGTTAAGACAATTCTAACAAGCCTAAACACGATGGGGTAGCACGTTTTCATCATGGAGTTCCTGTGGCGTTCTTCCGGCTCCATCATCAGCTTAGCTCAATGACACCGTAATATTGCATTGTCATCCAGTTCCAGTTCTGACCTGTATTCAAAATTTCAAGTCTAGCTTATCGGGAAGCTAGTATAAAATCGTTTGCAAAATTTGCGTACAAACAAGAAAGCAACCTAATAAAAACGTGGTAAAATAATGCTTCATAGACGATCGGCACGTTGTCAACGACAGAGGCCACTGCACGTCGACGACTGCCGTCGACGCCACTCGTGAACATAGCTAGGCTCTATCTCATTAAGATACCATGGCAGCAGCCGTCGGCAATCAAAACATAACAAATTGTATCACACACAACATCATAGCCCTACAGCACTCGACAAAGCGAGGGTTCGGCGTCTCATGGACACGATAAAAAGTCACAGGAAGGCTGCTGGTGTTTCTTCTTCAATCGATACGGGCGTTTTCCGCAACTCGACGTCTTATTGCACCTATTTTGCGTGTGGGAGGTGTGCAGCTGGATTACTCCAGCCAGCCCAGCTCTGCCAGGAAAGCACCCAGCGCCCTCACGTCGGAGACCGCTTCGTGGACGCTTCCCGGCGAGCCGAAGTACCTCGCCCGGTAGGGGGCCACTCCGTCACATTCAACCAGGACGTGAGCAGCTGTTTCTTTGGCCCTCATGCAACCGGCTGTCGGTGATACCTAAGTTGAAAAGGTGTCTGTTGAAATTTCCATGTCCTGTTATAGCACCCGTCACCAGGCGTAACTGTGATCTACTTAGCTTAATGAGAGCTCTGGACAGACGGGCGTCCGGGCGCGGTAGTGCCATTTTCGCTGCTGGTGTCGCAGCTTAGATGTATCTAATCGTTGTAACGCTGCTTCATAGGCTGGGCAAGTCTTCAAAGTGCAACTACATCCGACCGTCTTGTTGACAACGTGCTGTTCTTTTATATGAAGCCTTAAGTAACAGTCTAACAGTTAGGTTTTCGACAACTAATGTTAGGTGTATAATTCGTACATGAATTTTCGCCAACAAACATACTGAATTACATAATAAAGTACAAAAACTAACTACCGTTTTAAACAACCCTACTACAGAAATCATTCTTTGACGTTCCTTTGAAAATAATGTTCGTTGTGAAAGATAATACTTCTCTGTGGATGAAACAAAATTAAAATTCATAAATCTGAGAGATCGCGGGCTTGATATTAATATCAGAATACAGCCATTTTATAATTTAATTGTGTGAAAGAGATACTCTGTTGCTTTTGTCTCGCCTTGTATGGATTAGCTCGCATTGTCCAGCATGCATATGCTAATTTGGCCTTTACATATTTATGCTAAGATGAAAAAAATAAAAACAGTGTTTTTTCGCCAAAGCTGGCCAAAGTAACGCTTATGAATACAACGTGTGGGATAATAGTGTTAAAAAATTTCGTTGAACTTATTTTTGCGCAATCGGAAAATTGTATGACTGCAGACAAAACTTAACACACCTAGGTGCTTCTTGCACTGAGAATATAATATTCTTAGTCAAGTTTTTGAACAAAGATTAAGCTATCTACACTTATCATCATCATCATGTCAGCCAACCGACGACGCCCACTGCTGGGCATAGCCCTCCCCCAAGGATCTCCACAACGATCGGTTATACAGGATGTTTGTTTAATGACGGGACATACTTCAGGGGCTGAAAGTCATCAATACAAATAACTTTTACTATGAGACCAAGTGCCATATTGAAAAAAAATATTAGCTGTTCCATACATTTTGGCCCATTCGGTATTGCACTTTTGTATGAAAAAGCCGTAAAAGCAGTTTGTATTGATGGGTACTTTCACCCCCTGAAGTATGTCCCATCTAACAAACAGCCTGTATATCTACACTTATATTATTAAGTTATTGTAAATTTATATGTAGGAAGTAATCCCTGAAACTATTAAACCGATTTGGAAAATTCTTTCACCAGTATGCAGCAACGTTATTTCTAAGTGACATAGCCTATATTTTATCCCGTTATTACTACGAGAACGGGAAATACGCGGGTAATATCGCGAGGTCCAGTTTGTCGAACGAAACTTATCTAATTATTAATAGGTATAATTGTTAATAGGTATAATGCATTAAAACCAGAGCAACGCCTCTTTCCGTCTTACAAGTAGGTACAGTCGAACCAATTGAATCACGACCCATCTGTTATTCATTTTCTAACATATATAATTCAATAAGCTCGAAATTTTAACTTGTTGACATTGGCACTGACTTTTATTAGTTTTGACGCATTTCAGACCAAGAGGTCTCGGGTTCGATTCCCAGTGGGGGTACATATTGTATTCGGTTTGGTTGGTGGTAGGCCTTGTTATTAGTCCGCCTGGCTAGCTACCAGTCTACCACCATCTTATCTAAGTCTGACGCCATAACAATGATGTTTTCAGCGTCATTGTGTTCCGGCAGTTAGAGATAAGATAGCCAGTTCCTCAGTCATTAAGGATTCCGGGAGTAGTCCTTCAGCCTTATTACCACTTAACATCAGGTGTGATGAAGGCTAAGTGCTACCCCGTTGTGCATTAAAAAAAACAAATTATTAGCGAAATGGTATTGGTTCGACTGTACCTAACTAAAATTCAGTAGATATTTTAACAACCGCACTTTGACAGCTTTTGACGCATAGTTTAATTAATTACCCTACTTTAGTTTTCTACCTACTAATAATAGCAATTAAAACCGTTCTCCCTCTTTCGGCCAAAACATAGATTATAATTTAATGCTTTGCCTACCTATATAGAACTGAAATATTGGCAAGCTAAACTATAAAGTTCGAATTACCAGTGTGATTAATAATGAAATTAGGTCCTTGCTTTGTGAATCGGTCCAGTAGTTTTTGAGCCTATTCGATGTAAGCAAACAAACAAACAAACATACAAACAGGGACTTATATCGATATTTGAAAAATATCGATATAAGCATAAAATTTCGAAAGTTGGATATCGATACGAAATAGCGATTAAAATATCGATAATTTTATCGATATTTTAATATCGATAATGTACGAAACGTGCGAGTGCGACGTTGCCAACCTTAGCAGGGCGAGAGGATCGGATCGGGGGATTACCGTCGGAGCGACAACGACGCGACGGACGGAACGACGATCGACAAGCGTTTGATTTTGTTTTGCGTTTTGGCAAGCGGCAGATAGCTGCCAACTAAAATGCGTTCTTTGCGTATTTTAGTAATTTACCCTATTTGTGGCTATTACGATACCAATACGAATGACGAATACATCGTAATGAATGACCAAATACGATAACAAATTACGATACGAATGCATTACGACTTCTTTTTGGTAGCATTTTGTTGAATTTATTTGAAGCTTTGTTTGAATATATATTTTTATATCAATATTAAGTAAGACTAAGTAAACCAAAAACTAAATAAATTAATTTATTAATTTAATTGTATAATAACGTTAATTTTTTTTAAAGGTCTATTTAGCATGTGAAAGCAAAACTAATTTGTTTCATTACTTTAGCAATTTTGTGATCAACAATTCTTATTGAGAAAACAAATAGGTAAGTACCTACCACGTTGTTTCACTCGAAACTGAAAAAATATGGAAAAAGAATGAATCGTACACATTATCGTATCGTTATGTTGACGATAGCTAATGATCGTAAAAATTTAGTATACGGTAGGTACTACGGTATCGTTTTATCCTTAATTTTAACCCTTTTAAAGCCTTGCTCAAATATTAGCGATATCGCTCTCGCGCTCGGTAGCGACACCGAGTCGGTACGCGATATCGCTGTCATCCTCGGTAGGACATATCGCCGCAATACCTACTGCAAAAACGTACTAAATGACAATTTACCGAAAAATTTGTTAAATACATGCCTGAATGGAGTGGTGCTGTAGGGCCACAGTACGAACGCGGCGGTGCTACTCACCATACAAAAGAAATTGATTCGCATTATAGCCAACATCGAAGAAACTGAATGCTGCAAACAGTATTTTAAAATATATTTACCTGACGATACCTGACGACCGATTTGGCGCAGGAGTAAACTACCTGCCTTCCGCGCCAGAGGTCTCGGGTTCGATTTCCGAACAAGACAAATATTTGTGTGCATGAACATGTCTATTTGTCAGGGTCTGGGTGTTTTCTTTGTATAATAAGTATGTATTTACAAACAAAAAATATTTAAGTAAGTATATATTTATCCGTCATCAAGTTCACATAGATACAGTTTCTCAAGAAATTTACTATGGGCATAGATAATTTGTGTGATTGTAAGAAAATATTTATTTATTTATTTAATACTGCCCCTGCCGTGTTCGTATATTTACGAAGTTTGCAAATTTGTACGCAAACATAGCGAATTTTACACAAAACGACAAGATATTCCATCGAAATATCCATCCCGATACAAAAATAAATTAATGTTGCCAAGTTGCAGATTAAAACTAACATCTTATAGTACTGTTCAGTACACCCCTGCCTAGACCCGCGGAACCGGCATGGCGCAGTGGAAGGTTATCATGAGTATAGACTCCGGACAAAACTTGGTTTCAGCCGGGATGTAACTGAACAATTGAACTGCGATACACAGCGACTTAATGTGAAGTAAGGTGAATTTTACATACGGGTCCGTGGTGTCGAAGGTCTCCGGGGCAGAAGTGGTATAAGGGGGCGCGCCCCCATCTGATGTTCCTCCTTCTTCTGCAGACCTTACCAATTCGTCACCTTACTCACAAAACAAACACCACACAGGGTCCCAAAACACTGGGCGTCCCGACAATACACAATAACACACGCGGGGCTTGCTTATTAAGATATATTGTCCCGACAACAACGCGTGGTGGAAGGTTATCTTTCAAAGCACCGCGACCGGCCACTCGTCAAGATGGCGTCAAAATCTTGGTCGTACAAAACGGGATCAAATCGATAATTTAAGATTCAATTCAGGCTCGATATGCCAGGCATATTCAACGCGAGCGGTTTTTAACAATTCAGCAAAATTAATCCGACATCTTTTCTACAAGAATTCCAATCAAGTAGAGAGCTGTCAACTTCAAGTGACAGCTAATGTCAATTTGACGTGACATTAGGGATGCGTTCAGAAATGTCGATCTTTTCCGAACATCCCCCCGCCCCGGACCGTTAAGAACGGTACGTCAATCTACGGGTAATCGGGAGAGCCCACTAACTGCTCTCTTCAAAACCGAATCTCGAACCAAAACCTCAGCAAAACGAGGAACTCCGTCAGTTCCGGGGTAGAGTTTAACAATGCGCCCCCTTCGCCAACATAGGGGCGGCAGGTTAGCATCCTTAATCAACACGAGGTCGCCAGTCTGGGGTGGGGTGGTTTTATCTGTCCACTTCACGCGCTGTTGTAGGATATGCAAATACTCCATCGACCAACGTGCCCAGAAGTTTTGGGACATCTGTCTCAAAAGATCAGCAGGCAAATCACCCATCTGGGGCTGCATGGTCGCGGCCTTCAATCGATAACAAGGCAGGCAACGGAAAACCACAGTGCGAATGGCTCGACGAGCAGACAAAATCCAAAATTCACGCTCCAAAATGGCCAACAAAGCATTACAGCCAGCATGTTGTGCATTCACATGGCGATCTGTTATTATCAGTTGAGTCAAATGTCCGGCTTTAGGTAACAAAAGGGGGTGACGAGCTCCATACGGCAGGTTCGCATTTCGAAGTCTTCCGCCGACTCGCAAAAGCCCACTCTCGTCCAGGAAGGGATTCAATCGCGATACCGCGCCCTTCAACTTGCGACGGCCTAAACGCAAAATTTCAATCTCGGACTCAAAACTATCAGCTTGTACTCTCCGGACCCACAACAAGAGCGCGTCCCTACGCTCGTCCGGAGTGAGAACCGACGAATCACGCCTCGCGCGTGGGTTTCTGCAATTGTACGCAAAACGTCTGATCCAAGCGGTAACACCAAGCAGCTTCTGTAAGGAGCTGTACCGATCCAACAACAAATCCTTTTCCCCGGCGGGGTTAGTCTCCAGGACGCATGCCCGCATATCAGGAACGGCTACGTTCGACAACGCTGGAGAGGGCGGCCACTCCGACTCAGGCCGCATCAACCACTGTGGGCCCCACCAGAGGGGGTGGTTAATTAGGGTTGGGGCTACACAACCCCGAGACGCACAATCCGCGGGATTCATGGTTCCCGGCACGTGTCTCCAAATCAACTCGATGTCGGAATTACAAATCTGCGACACTCGATTGGCCACAAACACGTCCAAGGTGTGCGCCGGAGCCTTCAACCAACAAAGGACGACCTGACTGTCCGTCCAAGCATAAACCTCTTGTATCTTAATAGATCGACCTAATGTGAGCCATACGTGGTTCAACAAACGCATTAGGAGGGCAGCTCCACACAATTCCAACCTCGGGATCGTATGACGAGTCCGAAGGGGAGCGACTTTGCTTTTCGCTATCACCAGATGCACAGCAACAACTCCGTCAACAGTAACGGTGCGGAGGTACACGGCCGCAGCAAATCCACGTTCGGAGGCATCGGAAAAGCCGTGAAGAGTAACTTTACAATTTTCAGAAGGGAGGAATAGCCTCGGCAAATGCACTTCGTTAATCTCGGGGAGGGATGAAACGAAGCTCGACCAATCTCGGAGTAACTCGTCCGAGAGGGGTTCATCCCACGACACACCCGAAGCCCATAACCGTTGCAAGAAACACTTGGCCATAAACAGCACGGGGCAAATCCACCCATTGGGGTCAAAGGTACGTGCGACAGTAGACAATACTAAACGCTTGGTCCAGACTTTCGGTGGTCGTAAATCCACACAATAAGTGAACGTGTCAGAGACCGGTTTGTACTGTACGCCAAGGACGGTCACCACATGGGGATTATCAACATTTTCGAATAGGTGGGGGTCCTGCTGGTGCTCTTCGGGCAAACCTACCAGTACATCAGGCGAGTTGGATATCCATTTCCTCAACTCGTAACCTCCCGACTTCAAAAGGGCGGTGAGTTCGTCTCTCAGGACAATCGCCTCTGAGACAGATGAGGCGCCCGTGCAAATGTCATCCACATAGACGTCACTGGCCAAAATGGCGGAGGCGCGAGGGTATCTCAAGCCCTCCTTCTCGGCCAACTCCAACAAAGAACGAATCGCAACAAACGGGCTCGAAGCCAAACCGTACGTATTCGTATTCAATTCATAAATCAACAAGGGGTCCCTAGGACTCTCTCTCCACAAAATCAATTGGTACCTCCTATCCTCTGGATGGATGACCGTTTGTCTGAACATCATCCGGATGTCAGTCATAAATACAATTTGGTGCCGCCGGAAGTTGGTCAAAATGTCTGAGATCTCCGTGTGCAGCTTGGGACCTACATGCAGACACTGGTTCAAGGACGCTCCAGTAGAGGTGGGAGCCGAACCGTCAAAGACCACCCGAATCTTTCCGGATTTCAAAACGGCGTGGTGCGGCAGAAAGAAGTGCTCAACGGAGCGCCAATCCAAATCGCTCACGGACATGTGCCCTAACTCCTCATACTCCCGCATGAATTCAACATACTTCTGGCGGAAGACCGGATCCTTGCTCATGCGACGCTCCATCGCCACTAGCCTACGTTCCGCTAGCGGTCGGGATTCGCCCAGAGGAGGTCGGCCGGTACGAAAGGGGAGACGGGTGATCAAACGACCAGACCGGAGGCGACCAGTGTTATTCTGGTAATACAACTCGCACTCATCCGCTACTGGGTCGACCCGCGGGGCTGGTGGAGGTTCCTCAACCTCCCAAAACTTCTGCACCACTTCGGAGAGAGACACATTAAACACAAGACCGCGATCCTCATCAAGGGAATCCAAAACGCGGCGAGCAGGGCCCATCACAACTGTACCGAGTGTCGTCTGCAGAGCTACCAAGCCATCTGGCTGCAAAACTCGCTTCCCCGTCAACAAAACTCGCCCCAGGACATCGGCTCCAAGGAGAGCATCAATCGGGCCTGGGCGGAAGAAATTTGGATCGGCGAGTGGGGAATCAGACACCAAAGACAACATACTCGGTCCCAAGTCAACTGAAGGTTGACGGCCAACAACTGTGTCCAACACAATCGCCGAGGTCTTAATGCCTGGCGTGGACTTATTACTTGATGTAAATGTGAAGTCAACATGCCCTAACAACCCGGGGACTTTCACATCGCCAACACCTCTCACGCCCTCCGTGTGGGGGTGCACCTTGAGGCCCAACCGCCTAACTAACCAAGATGACACAACACACCCCTGAGCACCGGAATCCAACAAGGCGCGAACTTCCACAAGGTCGCCATTCAATCCCCTGACAAGCACAGAGGCCGTGGGCAACAAAACGGTCTCTGGAGGGGTGGCTACAATGGACCGTAAACACGTTGATTGCTAGTATGTGGGGTCCCCAGACGTCCCCCCATGGTAAGGGGGTCGCTCATAGCGATCCAGTGGGTCCCAGTCTCCCACATACTGCATACGTCCAATTCGCCCGGTATCAGGCGGGTTATATCTCCCGGCCCCTTGAAGACGGGGCGGGCGCCGCTCCAAACGCGGGTATTCGGCGAGCGGCGGCGAGAATCGGTGCCTAGCACCCACCGTGTACGTCGCCCCATAGTCGCGGGGGCACGGTGACCGATTTTCAGAAGGGGGGTCCCGGGGACCCCCGGCTGTGCGAGGCTCAACACGTTGCGGGGGACTTCTCCGACCTCCAGCATCGCTCGCAAAATCGAACCCCCTAGTTGGGGACCGATTTCCCATGGGGGGGTCCGTGGGACCCCCGCCCGTGCGAGGCTCAAAACGTCGCGGGGGGCCTCTACGACCTCCGGCAACGCTCGCATGACTCATCCCCATCCTTGGGGATCGGTTTCCCATGGGGGGGTCCCTGGGACCCCCGCCCGTTTGAGGCTCCAAACGTGGCGGAGAGCGTCTGGGGCCACTCTGGTGGCCACTAGAACTGCTGCGGGATGCAAACACCGCGGGGGGTCCGAGACCCCCACCCATACGAGGTGATCCTGCAGCGACGCGCTGCGGCGCTCCGCCGCCCTCTGGGCTGTTCATGCAGAGGAGGGGATGGTGGTTGCCCTTACAAAAGCGGCATGGGTGCGCTTGGGTACATTCGCGCTGCATGTGCAGGCCCAAACACGAGTAGCACCATGTCCGTTGTCGCGCGATCGCTCGACGGCCTTGGACGCGCTGGTCGAGGAACTTATCACAACGGGTCGTGCTGTGACCCGGTTCCCGACAGTACAAGCAGCGGGCGGTCTCCTGGACGGCGGCATAGCGGCCGGGCGCGCGAGGGGCCATACGCCCCCTACGGGGGGGTCCGGTGGGGGATCTACTCTGTGGCACAGGTCGTTCGGGTCCCATAGGACCGGCCAGAGAGGAATTATCTGCCAGTCTACTCTCTCCTTCCAGGAACGTCAAGAGGTCCGAGAAGGGTGGCAGATAAGTCGCACTATCCCCACCATACTGCTGCTCAAAACGGACCTTAACAGAGTCCGGCAACTTTCCCAGGACAATGTGCAGTAACAAAAACGACCACTGCTCCACTGGGAGTTTTAAGTTTTTTAATGCGTTGTAGGCAACCAACAGCGGATTCAACAAAGCCACTCTCAAGTGCATCACGCTGGCAACGCGGGGTAAATTCAAAATGGCGGCAACATGGTTGTCCGCCAGACGTCGTACGTTCTGGTACCGACGGGCAATCAAATCCCTAGCAATAGGGTAGTTTTCATCCGAGGGGGCCAAATGTTGAACCGATTCAAGGGCCTCCCCTTCCAACACGGATAACAAGTAAGCTAACTTCTGGCCCTGGGTCAAATCATCCCGGGCATGTACCAGACTATCAAAAATATTAATAAAGCCCTCCCAGTCCTCTAGACGACCAGCAAAACGCCTTAAATCTAAGGGGGCCAATCTAGCAAATAGAGGGGGCATACTCTTAGATGTGACCGGGGACGGGCTCGGTTCATTCTCTCTTGCCACTTGCAAAGGTCGAGCCACCTGGGTAATTCTGTCCGCAAAATCATAACACTGGTCCACATCCAAACCGACTTCTTGTCGCATTTCCACATCGGCCTCAACAGTATTTTCCAAAAATAAGGCATACTGTTCATCAACAACAGCCAAACGTATGGGCAGATCTACGTATCTGTTCAACAAGGCCTCCGTCCTATCCGGTCGATCCAACAATGCAACCGCAGAAGCTAACCACAGTAACTCAGAACGTATTTTGGCTTTAGCAGAGGAGGCCGTCATTGTAACGTCACAAATTTATCAACAAAAACAACAAATTCAAAATATTCTTGATATATTGATATATTGGAGATTTTGTGTAAATAATGTCTTAAATCATTTAAGTTTCACTAAGTATTGAGTGCAACTTATTAAGTACCCAAGCCTTTTTAGGGCAACTTTTTATTAGCTATTATTTAGCAACAACTTGTCAATATTCACAACTCAAATTTGCTAACAAAACTAAATAATAATTATTATGAACAAAGAAAGGCATCTGTTTACATTTTGGAACTTCAATACATGACAATTAATTACAAGACATGGAACCAATAACAAAAGGAATGCCCTTTACTTTTCAAATGCAAGTTAATTACCATTTACAAGTACAAATTAATCCAGTCCGGACCAGATGGTCATCAAAACGGCACTGATTAATAGACAAAGTTTTGGCGTGGGCCTGTCAGGCCTTCAAACTACGCTCTTGGTACCAAGAAATGTTCAGTACACCCCTGCCTAGACCCGCGGAACCGGCATGGCGCAGTGGAAGGTTATCATGAGTATAGACTCCGGACAAAACTTGGTTTCAGCCGGGATGTAACTGAACAATTGAACTGCGATACACAGCGACTTAATGTGAAGTAAGGTGAATTTTACATACTGGTCCGTGGTGTCGAAGGTCTCCGGGGCAGAAGTGGTATAAGGGGGCGCGCCCCCATCTGATGTTCCTCCTTCTTCTGCAGACCTTACCAATTCGTCACCTTACTCACAAAACAAACACCACACAGGGTCCCAAAACACTGGGCGTCCCGACAATACACAATAACACACGCGGGGCTTGCTTATTAAGATATATTGTCCCGACAACAACGCGTGGTGGAAGGTTATCTTTCAAAGCACCGCGACCGGCCACTCGTCAAGATGGCGTCAAAATCTTGGTCGTACAAAACGGGATCAAATCGATAATTTAAGATTCAATTCAGGCTCGATATGCCAGGCATATTCAACGCGAGCGGTTTTTAACAATTCAGCAAAATTAATCCGACATCTTTTCTACAAGAATTCCAATCAAGTAGAGAGCTGTCAACTTCAAGTGACAGCTAATGTCAATTTGACGTGACATTAGGGATGCGTTCAGAAATGTCGATCTTTTCCGAACAAGTACATAACATTCATCTATTAAAATATATAATAAATTACCGCCTTCAATAATTAATGAAAATAAATATTCTTTGTTTACTAACCAATTAAAAAAATTATTATAAATAAATGCTCTTACAATTTAAATGAATACTTCAATGTCATCATTAATACTTAAAACAAAAAATAATTGATTAATAGGCTACTTGACTCATACTTAATTTGATACATCGAATGAATATTTCCTTTAGTATTTGGCTTAGGAAAACGTAATATAGCGATATCATGAAATAAAAGTACAATACCTATTGATAAGTAAAAATAATTCCATTTCCATGTTGTGACGTCATTGGATTTCTAAATTTGTAAACAAATAAACGTCACTTTCACTTTTTCTACATATAAGTAAGGGTGTATTCCACTTATCAAAGATGGATGTTGAATGTATAAATTTGAACGTCAAAGTCGTCCAATTTCTTTAATCAAATGCATGGAGAAAGATCTTTGTTAAGTGGAACTACCCTAAGGTAAGTAAACAACCACTTAACACTGTCAACACTGTCAAGTGGTTGGTTACAAATTTTATGACGTCAAAACATGGCGAAGAGCGTTTTTACCGGTTAATAAAAAGCGAAATTTTAAAATAAAGTTTCGTAGGTTTTTATGTTTTAAAATATTTATTTAAATACAGTTTTTGGTGTAATAGGACACTTATTAATCGTTTAGGACACGAAGTTTAAATGAATACTTCCGTGACATTATTAATTAAAATAAAACATATTTTAATTTTAATCTCCCAACCAAAGAATGATGGGCACTTTTGTATAGACCCTGGCCGGCATGCATAGCCAATAAAGTTCTAATGTCTGTTAACTCAACTCAACTCAACGACTGGTTGGGATTGCTTTTCTTTCAAACTTGTCCCAACGAGTAACAGAGTTACTGGATAGGAATTTTTTGTCCTAACCAGTCACAGTGTTACTCGTTTGGTGTAATGTGATTGGATGGGAACAAAGGCGGATAGCTATCCGTTTTGCCCATATCCGTCTTGCCCAAAGCACTAGTATTCAAAAGTTGCATTAAACTACTGTAAAAGTTCCAAACACACAAAAAAAATACAAACACAAATCAAACTTCAAACAACACGCAATCGATTATACAGAGTCTATTACAAAAAATCAATACTCAACCCTTGCAAAAAAATCGTAATAAAACAGCAAAAAGCCTTGATTTTTCTTTGACAACTAATTACCGGAACTATTGTTTTGGTTGTCATGGCGCTTTAGAGTTACTGTTTTACCGACCCGACCTCGTCCAATAGTGCCATCTATGGTAGGTTTTTAATAAAATTGAGTATACGTCTTAAGACCCCAGTACAGGTTGGCCGACCATGGTCGGCGACCATGACGAATACATCGTACATTGACACTTTTGAAAGATACTTTTTAAACTTGTTCGTTCAAAAGTGTCAATGTACGGTGTATTGGTCATGGTCGCCGACCATGGTCGGCCAACCTGTACTGGGGGCTTTACCCACACTAGGCTTCCCCTACTCATTGTTAGGAATAAGGCAATCATGCAATTAATTCTGTTTTGTACGTTTTTGCTGAACAGTATACCCTACATTGTGAGGCAAAGTAGGTATTTGCTCAACATAACTTCTAAACTATCGTTTTGATCATATAAATTACAATCCATTTTACCAGACGAAAGAGAATAAAATTTTAAATTTAGACATGTATTTAATTAATTTTTCGGTAAAATATCATTTAGTACGTTTTTACAGTATAGCGGTGAGGCTACCGAGGATGACAGCGATATCGCGTACCGACAACGCGGTATCGCATAAGTTCGCGATATGTAATTGTGTACGTACCTGATTTATGTATAGTAAAGCATTATAATCGGTTTCGTTTACGACTATAGATACAGTTTGCATCACACAGGCAGGAGTGAAGAGGACACCGTTTTCATAAACATCACTTTCGCAATCAGTTTCACTCCCAATATATGGTTATCTTCAATCATGCTGGGGCTTCACATGCGTGCATAATAACGGCATGCGCGTCTAGCAGAATGCAAAATCTAGCGCGCTAATTGTATCAAATTAGTGCGCTAAGACCCGGCTGCAACTGCGTATTATATCAAATAGCGCGCTAGTTAATGGCATTAGACGCAGGTGAAGCTCAGGCATAATTGATGCGCCGCCAAAAGTAGCACTAAGTAAAATAAAAAAAACGACATCAAACAAGTAAAAAAAAATGGTTGACTATCCGGTAATTTTTTTATTCAGTTTTCGCAATCAGCTGCACTCCCAAGCAGATTCATACGTTCTAAAGATGATTGGATGGAATATGGTGGATATCATCAATAAAAATCTACCACCAAAGAATCTGGCACGTCATAATATATGGTCATCTTCAATATCTGATGCGCCGCCAAAAGTAGCACTAAGTAAAATAAAAAAACGACATCAAAAAAATTTAAAAAATGGTTGACTATCCAGTAATTTTTTTATTCAGTTAGTTATAAGGATTCATTTTCTAACGCATGTCAATCAATTAAAATAAAACAATACTAACATAATTATTAATCATAACGATAGTGCGCTAAAAGAATATAAGTAAAAGATAAATAACAGCAACGGCGCGCCCCATGTGTGTGGCGTGTGAGTGTGTGAGCCACACACACCACACCACACCAGACAATATCCAGACGGACGTAAAGTTGGCAACATGCATACATGATATGACGCAGCAAGGCCTTATCGATTATTAATTATCGATATTTTTTTCGATATAATTATCGATAATAGAAATATCGATAAATTTTATCGATATTTTTTATATCGATATTTTTTTTATCGATATTTTAGTCCCTGCATACAAACCAACAAATAATCAAATCTTTCCTCTTTATAATATTAATATTAGTATAAATATAGATGTTCTGTTCATGACCATAAAAGTTCAAAATGTTATGATTAAAATATATTTATATAATAGTCAATACAGAACTCGAATACAGTATTGATTTGAGCGCATACAGCGGTGTAATTACTAATCACGCGGCGGAACAAGTGCAGCATCATGTTGCATCATGTTATTACAAAGTTTGGGACGCACTGCCGCGGCGTTTGACAAGCAAACTATTACGAATGTCCGGTTTAAAACGTGTTATTTTGAGACCATATTTTGTTTGTTTACGGAAAAATCATCATTACACTATCTGTGTGACTGCACACAATTACAAGTTTCGCCGTTACTCACACGGACTAGTTTCCTTTTAATGAATTGAATTGTTTACATCAATTAAGGACATCTTGTGACAAATTGTCTTTCTATATATATTTTTTTTAAATAGTCTACGGTACGGTGTCAGTATTATTTGACTAAAGAACAGAAATCTGACTAACAGCGCCGATCTGCGCGGGTTGCCAACGGCACAGGCAGTCTCTACATTTTCTGCCGAATCAGCGCCGATAAGCACCGACAAGTTCCGGCGATATCACTCTCTGATAAACCAGAATATTCTGATTTATCAGAGAGTGATTTCGCCAACCAAAACTTCGGAATATTCCAATTTTCTAATAAATAATTATATTTTTTCTTCATTTTACAACATAGACAAAAATTTACAACAAAAATATACAATTCAATTAGCACCGTACACAAAGGCCCTTCAATACTGAAAAAATGTCAAGGAAAATGCGTGCCAAGCCAATACGCGATAATCCCACCTTGCCATAAATAAATCAGATAGGATTATTGGAATTATCGACACAAAGGAGATCAGTCACGCTTCATACATATTTGGACCAAAAAAGTAAAAGTATCGGCCAACGAAAAAAAATTGCATATTACTATTGTAAACAATGTAGAGATCATTTTTTGTTATGGCGTCAACAGTGTACGATTAGCGGCCAAGCAGTTATTCAAGTTTGAAAATGTAATTTTTTTTCTCTTTATTTTCAAACTTGAATACCGCTCGGCCAAAGTGCGGCCAACGAAAAAAAATTGCACATTACTATTTTAAACAGTGTAACGATCACTTTTTGTTATTGCGACAAAAGTGTACGATTAGCGGCCAAGCAGTTATTCAAGTTTGAAAATGTATTTTTTTTTCTCTTTATTTTCAAACTTAAATACAGCTTGGCCAAAGTGCGGCCAACGAAAAAAAATTGCACATTACTATTGTAAAAAGTGTAACGATCATTTTTTGTTATGGCGTCAACAGTGTACGATTAGCGGCCAAGCAGTTATTCAAGTTTGAAAATAACATTTTTTTTCTCCTTATTTTCAAACATGAATACAGCTTGGCCAAAGTGCGGCCAACGAAAAAAAATTGCACATTACTATTGTAAACAGTGTAACGATAATTTTTTGTTATGGCGACAACAGTGTACGATTAGCGGCCAAGCAGTTATTCTAGTTTGAAAATATATATTTTTTTTCTCTTTATTTTCAAACTTGAATACAGCTTGGCCAAAGTGCGGCCAACGAAAAAAAAATGCACATTACTATTGTAAGCAGTGTAACGATCATTTTTTGTTATGGCGTCAACAGTGTACGATTAGCGGCCAAGCAGTTATTTAAGTTTAAAAATAACATATTTTTTCTCTTTAATTTCAAACTTGAATACAGCTTGGCCAAAGTGCGGCCAACGAAAAAAAATTGCACATTACTATTGTAAACAGTGTAACGATAATTTTTTGTTATGGCGTCAACAGTGTACGATTAGCGGCCAAGCAGTTATTCAAGTTTGAAAGTAACATTTTTTTTCTCTTTATTTTCAAACTTGAATACAGCTTGGCCAAAGTGCGGCCAACGAAAAAAAATTGCACCTTTCTATTGTAAATAGTGTAACGATCATTTTTTGTTTATGGCGTCAACAGTGTACGATTAGCGGCCAAGCAGTTATTCAAGTTTGAAAATGTCATTATTTTTGGTATAAATACGATCGCAAAACGGATTGAACGAAATTGAACGAAAACGAATTCCTCGTCAGCATTATAACTGACCCACGAACGTCCCACCTGCTGGGTACATGAATCGACTAAACAATAATGCAATACTTTTAGCTAAATAGTAACTTTAACTAAGGTCTAGTACACTACAGAGACAGAATAAGGAAAGACCCTAAAATAGATATTGACTACAACACAAAGTGACTTTGGCCAAGCTGTATTCAAGTTTGAAAATAAGGAGAAAAAAATATCATTTTCAAACTTGAATAACTGCTTGGCCGCTAATCGTACACTGTTGACGTCATAACAAAAAATGATCGTTACACTGTTTACAATAGTAATCTGCAAATTTTTTTTGTTGGCCGCACTTTGGCCAAGCTGTATTCAAGTTTGAAAATGAAGAAAAAAAATGTCAGTTTCAAACTTGAATAACTGCTTGGCCGCTAATCGTACACTGTTGACGTCATAACAAAAAATGATCGTTACACTGTTTACAATAGTAATATGCAATTTTTTTTCGTTGGCCGCATTTTGGCCAAGCTGTATTCAAGTTTGAAAATGAAGAGAAAAAATGTCATTTTCAAACTTGAATAACTGCTTGGCCGCTAAACGTACACTGTTGACGCCATAACAAAAAATGATCGTTACACTTTTTACAATAGTAATGTGCAATTTTTTTTCGTTGGCCGCACTTTGGCCAAGCTGTATTCAAGTTTGAAAATAAAGAGAAAAAAATGTCATTTTAAAACTTGAATAACTGCTTGGCCACTAATCGTACACTGTTGACGTTATAACAAAAAATGATCGTTACACTATTTACAATAGTAATCTGCATTTTTTTTTTGTTGGCTGCATTTTGGCCAAGCTATATTTAAGTTTGAAAATGAAGAAAAAATGTCATTTTCAAACTTGAATAACTGCTTGGCCGCTAATCGTACACTGTTGACGTCATAACAAAAAATGATCGTTACACTGTTTACAATAGTAATTTGCAATTTATTTTCGTTGGCCGGCACTTTTACTATTTTGGTCCAATTTGACTGATCTCCTTTGGTCTCCTTATTTTGGTTCTGTATTTCTTTTAATGTATTATTTTTTCATTTGGTATTGTAAAAATAAGCCACTGTAACAAGATTGAAAAAGGTACCCACAGACAGTGCCGACACACACACATTGACATTATGTATGATCGTGGTATGAAAATGCAAACCATCTTTGGGAGCGTCCAAAGCCATCTTCTATCTCACTCGTTGCACCGCAAGCAGCCGAGAAATAATAGCGGGCCATGGAGCGTCTCAACACAGCCATCTCTATCGTCTTCTACGATAGAGAAGGCTGTGGTCTCAAACATCATAAGGCATCTCTTTCATACGTTTGACATTTAAAGTGACATGGCGATGTTTGAGACGCTCCCAAAGATAAGTAGCGTACGAGTATTCGGGCATTAGTGATAGAAATGCGTTGCGTTGCTTAAAAAGTTTATAGTAAACGTAAGGCGGTTCCCACACTGACCGCACACCAATCCGGTTTGTGGTAGTGCGCTTCTTAACTATGGCTGTAGAATCTTGATGTGCATACAAAACCCGCAGTGTATGACAAATCACGCCGCATCTCCGTCTGGTAGTGCGGAAACCGGAGGCAGTGTGATGGACGCCTTAAACATTGCGTAGGAACCTGAAACTTGACAACATAGATTAGACTGAAGATCTCTAATTCAACGAAAAACGAAACTTCGTTAACCACGCCGCTTTAACTCGATTCTGTTATGCCCGGAGAGTGAAAGGGTTGGGTATAATTTTGTTAATTTTCGTAATCGATCATGTTAATTAAGCATGTTGTTTGTGTTACGAAACCCGTAAATTTAAAATTCATCGCACAGTCTAGTAAATTATTTACTTACTTAGTAAGTAATTTTTTAAAGATGTGGGCGTTACTTAGAGTGATTGCTAATCGTCTTAAAAGGGACAAGTAAAAGGCACTGGTAATATGTACCTATTTATAAATACAATACTTGAGTCGATAGCACATTTCATGTCAATACGTACTACCCTAGCAAGCCTAGCTTGCGCACCACGAGTAAATCTTGTCGTCTCTCCACCGCGACAGAACGTTTTGCTGTGTCGCTTATATGAGTGGCATGGGTGACATGTGAGCGACACAAAATCACTGACAGTTAGAATAGAGTCGCCAAAATTTCTCGTGGTGCACATGCTTGGCCTACCTTTATTGCGTTGGTAATTTATGAGATAGAAGAACAGGGTGCCTACCATCAACTCTTATTGCGGTTTTGTTTAGGACCTAAACTGATCTGCTTCGCTTATTCGTACCACGACAGCTTAATTTCAATGACAGCGATTCAGTGATCATTCAATGACATTTCACAGCCGCTGATCTGTCATCAACTCTTATTTGACTTATAACTCGGCCAAGCTAACATGTTACCTGCAGGTTATACCCGTCCCTTTCACTCTCCGGGCATGACAGAATCGAGTGAAAGAGACTGGTAGAAGAAATAAGGACACAAATCGTTCGGTCATTCACATTTAGCAATTCATTTGCGATCCAGTTTTTAGAAGGTCATAGTACGAAAGAAAGCAATTCATTTTAGGAACCTATTCTGCATCGCGCTATTTTTGAATCGCTGTCATAAAGTTGATGGTAGGCACCCTGCACAGGTGTACATTTTTAATACTGCCAAGTGTGTGTCTTTAATGCAAGTCACAGTCCTTCGATCAACAATAACACCTAGTTCACAGTCACAAGTTTAGATTTATAATGAATTGCTTAATTTAACGGGACTGAAGATAAATAAATACAAACACAGATCTTTATTTTCCAGACGGAATCGAGTTCGGTTACTATGTAGTAGGTATACTTATTTTTGTCGACAGTTAAACAATGGCAATTTATAATAAACTAGCTTTACGCCCGCGGTTTCGCCCGCGTGGACTACACGACGTTATCCCGCGGGAATGTGATTTTTTCGAGATAAAAAGCTGTGTTCCTGTCCAGGCTACAAAGTATCTGTGTCCCAAATTTCAGCCTAATCCATTCAGCCGTTTTGGCGTGATTGAGTACCATTCAAACATCCAAACATCTAAACTTTCAAATTTATAATATTACTAGTAGGATAATAAATAGGATAGGATTATTCTCTCGGGCAGTGAGTAGTCTAATAGCTGATTCGCTTGCAAAGCACGTTAATGCCTACTCTCCTGGCACAAAATAGGATAATTATGGATCTTGTACCTAACTTAACACCCTAGTGTGGTAGTGGTAGTGGCTAAATGTATGAAAATTCGTATAACTGGCTAGAGTTTGATATATTACGACATATATAAAAAAATGGAATATCAAATTAGGCGCTTACAAATTTTCTTGTATCAGTAGCCGTTAGCACAAAAACTGTCGTTATGATAAATCGTAAGAGTAAGCTAAAAGCTGTCAAAGTGCAGTAAGCCTAAACGATAAATTTGTCTTTAAGGTAACCGTTACCGTGATCGTATTATTTTGTATAAAAATAATATAAAAAATAAAAAAATATCTTTATTCAACTTGGCATAAGTAATAAATAAAAATAAAAATTAATATTTTTTTAGTAAAAATTTCATTTCTAGGACAAGCTTATATGCTGGCTTTACTATAATATAATATTGTCATCTGAACCAAACCTGCATCACAGAATAATATTTGTAGCCTGCATACAAAATTTTAGCTCCATCGGACACTGGAAAGTGGGTCAAATTAAGCTTGCAAGATTTGTCCCCCACTAACTAACATACTAACTAACTAACTCACTAACATGGCAAGTTAATAAAAAGCTTGTAATAAGCTCTTTTGAATCGTCAATATTCTTATACCACCCGTTCAAGACCTTTTTAACTGATAAGAAAAAAGCAGTATTTCTTTCGGTCGTCTATGGAACTAAAATTTAATAATAGGTCTTTACCTATGAAATTGCCGTTTTGTAAGGAGATTTCTGTAATTATTTTTTTTCCATACTAACGTTTTTGTTATTATTTAACGACTAATATTATGTAAATTTACAAAATTTTACACACGTATTTATGGACATTTTAACTACTAAATGACACATTCGTTAAGAGAACAATTTTTTTTTTCACTAAGTTACAACTAATAAAGTACGAAATTCTGGAAACAAAAATAGTCGTTACTTTCGGAATAAGTTTTTTCTATGTAAATAATCAAATATCGTGGTTATTAAATTATCAAAAGTTGCTCGATACGGTCTTAATGTAACGCAATAATAAAGAAATTATATATTTCTAATATTATAAAAGTTGTTAAGTTATATGTACAAAAGAAAAAAACGGCAATTTCATATGTAAAGACCTAATACAATAATGTTTGACAGCAGCACATTGACAGCTTTTAAAGGATGCTTTAGTTTACTTATATTCGATTACGATTACGATAGTTTTTCGTGCTGTTGTCAAAAATATCCATATCTATTGAGTTTTAGTTCTTCATACGACCAATAGAGGCTGGTTGAGCGGGCGAATCGAATTTGAAAGTGGACTGTAAATTTGCGATGCGGGGAAAAACAAATGAAATTTTAAACGCGATTGTTGACAAAAAAATAAGGAAAACCAGGAGTGCACAATACCTTGCCGCCTCGTGGCGTTGAGAGACGATGTAGGCTGCCGTCCCAGGTTCTTGGCTGATGCAGCAGAGTTGGTTTCCTTACGCGGAACACGGTAGGCACTTCACAAAATGGTCTATTCGAAATGTTTGTATGGTTTAGGCCGTCAAATCAATAATTAAAGCGGGAGATCGATGCGCGCGCGGTGGCCATTTTTGCGGAACAGAAAAGTCTTTTTTATTACTTCTCCCGCTAGAGGGCGGTGTGGTGCTGTCTCCGCTTTTGTGTGCGAGACACGGTATGTGCAATAAGGACAGGTGAGGTGGGAATGTCAACAACTATTTAAATTAAAACAATTGAAAATCGGCGTTGCAACTTAAGAAAAATAACGCGGCAATTTTCGAATCGTGATCGGCGCAACCATTTCCCCCCCGGCTTGAAGGGTTACCTTCAAAACAAGAAGAACAACTGACTATACAGTTGTAACTAAGCTTTAACTGCTAACTAAACAAAATGCTATCAAACTAAACTAAGCTAAACCTAATCGAACAAGCTAAATTAAGAATGTGGTTAAAGTTATTGTTGATTAGGCAAAGGACAAAGACGAATAACTGGTCGCAAGTACGAACCAGTTGCGGTTTTAACACGAACTATACGGGTGATCCCATTTGACCCGGGGAAAACTTCTTCTACTACCCCAAGAGGCCAATGTAATGGAGGTATATTTTCAGTTAAAATAACCACGACAGTACCGACAGTAACAGGGTTCGATGGAGTATTCCATTTCTGACGTGACTGTAGCGTATGCAAATAGTCTGTTCTCCAACGCTTCCGAAACGACTGAACGAGTTTATCCAATAAAGCGTGACGCGAGAGTAGATGAAGTCGATCTTCCTCTACTTCTAAAGCGGGTAAGTATTTTAACGGTGTCACATTCAAAAAGTGCGCTGGAGTCAGTGCAAGCGGTTCCGAGGGATCACTAGACAGGGTTCTACAAAGAGGACGCGTATTCATTACGGCCTCGACTTGAGTGAGCACGGTGCTCAGCTCTTCAAACGTAAGAATCTGTTCGCCTATAACGCGAAACAGATGCATCTTTAAGCTCTTAATATTAGTTTCCCAATTTCCACCAAAGTGGCTTGCGGCGGGCGTATTGAACGACCACTCAATGCGGTTTTCAGCTAATACATAGGCAAATTCCGTGTTAAAATGTTTCGAGCGCAAAAAATTATGTAGTTCGGAAAGGTTGCGACGTGCTCCGACGTAATTCGTACCGTTGTCCGAATACATTCGAGATACGGAACCTCGACGCGACAAAAATCTTTTAAAGGCAGCCATAAAGCATGGCGTGCTCAAATCGCTAGCTAATTCTATATGAACAGCGCGAGTCGTCATACAAATGAATAGACAAACGTAAGCTTTCGTGGAGCGTATACCACGACCACGAGAAACTGTAACCCTGAAGGGGCCAGCGTAATCTGTACCTGTGTGTACGAACGGTTTGGCAGCCTGAACGACACGACAAGGACGATGATCGGCCATTTCGGGTGCGATTGACTTCGGGCGAAGTTTAAAACACGGAATACATCTATGAACTATCGAACGAATTAAATTGCGGGCGGATAGAATCCAATATTTTTGGCGCAAAATCGACATTAATAAATCTGGACCAGCGTGACAATTCACCCTATGGTGATATTCGACTAAAAGATCAACAATATGACCCTTGCGCGGGAGAATTATAGGATGCATTTGATCATATTCTAATGCGGACTGGCTCAAACGACCACCAACTCGAATGAGACCGTCATTCAAAAAAGGTTTCAAATGTTGAAAAGCGCGACTACAAGGTTTATTTGATTCCAAATTTCTAATTTCAGACGAAAAATAATATCGCTGAAGTTCACGAAGCACAATTAATTCAGCCTTGTTTAAGTCAGAGGCGGTAACGTGCTCGCGACGAGGAAGGATTTTCAAAAATCGACAAATAAAAACAACACTACGTAAAAGAATCGACCACGATGAAACACGGCTAGCCAACGCTAAGATAGGCTATTTTTCCAGCGGTGCGGTAGCAACTAAAGAGGTTTTTCTTTCCTCTGGCGGCGTTGACACAGTCGCGGGGTTGAAAGGACTAACAGGCCATTCATCAGGTGGGGCTTGGCACCAGGAAGAGCCATGGAACCACAACGGATGATTCAAAATTTGTGCAGGTTAACCCACGAGACAAACAATCGGCAGGGTTATCCGTACCTGAGACGTGATAAAAGTTTTGCGGCGCCAATTCCGACTGAATTTTTGCCACCCTATTTGCGACAAATGTATCCCAACGATGGGGCGAAGAATGTGTCCAACACAGAGCGACGGTTGAGTCCGAGAATGCGAGAACTCTGTCTATACTCATGCGGTTGCGACAACTACTAACAATCGAACTAATGAGCTGGGCTAGCAGCAATATAGCACACAGCTCGAGACGAGCAAGAGAGACTACTTTACTAGGGGCTACTTTAGATTTAGCGCTGATAAGGTGGAATGAAATGTCATCACCGTTACGAACGTGGAAGTACACAACACCCCCGTACGCTTTCTCACTAGCGTCTGCGAAACCTAAAACTGTAACAATGCTCTCATCTGAGATGCCAACGTGGCGCGGTATTCTAATTTGCTCGAGCAGCGGAAGCTCGGCTCTAAAGCGGTCCCACAATTTAATGATGTGGTCAGGAGGAGTGTCGTCCCAGTCACAGTTGGACAGCCAAAGTTCTTTTATAAGAAGCTTTGCATACAAGACGACAGGTGCTACAAATCCCATAACATCCCATATGCGTGCGACACACGACAATATGGTGCGCTTAGTGCAGGTTGACGGTGTAGGACAAACTTTCAAACTAAACATGTCGGACGAGGGTGACCAACACAAACCGAGAACCTTCTGCGTATCATTACCATCAAACTCCTTGACAGTTGACAAGCGATGCGACGGTGGAATCGAATCCAAGACCGTTTGCGAATTACTATTCCATTTTACGAGATCAAAATGACCAGCCTTCATGAGATCAATCACTTCAGCCGCAGTTGCGACAGCTTGATCTTCGCTCTGTACAGAATAAATATAGTTATCCATGTACAAACCAGTTTCTACAGTCTCCTTAGCCTTCGGGTACCTATCGCCCTCATCGGCGGCAAGCTGCTTGACAGTGCGAAGAGCGTGGAAGGGACTGGATTTAAGTCCAAAACAAACGCGATTAAATTCGTAAACCTGTAAAGGGTCCTGCGGCGAAAATCTATACAAAATGCGTTGAAATCGGCGATCCGATTCGCGAACACCAATACAAAGAAACATTTGTCTGATGTCGGCTGAAAGCGCGACAGCGAACAAGCGAAAATTAACTATAATTTCGAACAAATTACCTTGGAGATTTTGACCACTATACAAAATATCATTTACCGAAACATTCGAACTAGTTTTGGCGCTGCCATCTAAAACAACGCGCAACTTGGTGGTTAGTTTATCCTCGCGGACAACTCCATGGTGCGGAATGGTATACGAAGGAGCGTGCTTCGTCTCTTCAGTTGCGGGAGGCGCGGGTGAAATAAAGCCTTTTTCCAAATATTCAACTACTACGCTATCGTAAGCCTCCTTCAACTTTGGACATGCCTGCATTTTCCGTTCTAAACAAAAGAAGCGTTTTTCGGCTGACTGAAAAGAATCTCCAAGCGAATTAACATCACCCTTAAAGGGGAGTGCGACAATATAACGACCATCACTATCGCGAGTAGTCGTGCGACTATAAAACTCTTCACAAAGTTTATCATCAGGGCTGACAATAGGAGGGACGTTCACCTCTTCTATCTCCCAGAATTTACGAACGGTTAAGTCCAGCGGCTCGACGGCGCAACAATATGACACTGTCGAGTTACAATCAAAACAAGCGGGTGCGGAACCAACAATAACAAAACCAAGAACCGTCTCTAAGGCGAGCGGCGCAGGGTGCGATGCGTGACCTTGAACCTTATGCTGCAACAGGAGGTGCGGGAAAATCGAAGCGTCAACTAACAAATCAATATCTCCTGGAACGGCGAAAGTATCATCGGCCAAAGGTAAATCTCTAAAATTAGTCAACAATGAGGTATTGACTGCGACAGTCGGTAAAAGTTCAGTAACTTTATCGACGACTAGCGAATCCATCGAAAAACTAATATCAAAATCAAAACGAGAGTGGAATTTAATCCCTACAGAACCTTGAACGGCTTTAGTGGAACCCCCAATACCTTTTACAACATTACAGGCAGGGCGGTTATTTATATGCAAACCAAGACGACTACAAAAATTTTTACTAATAAAATTACTATGAGAAGCACTGTCTAAAAGTGCGCGAACACTATGTCCCCTACCTCGTGAATCGTAAACAATAACTCGGGCGGTTGCGAGAAGTACCGTAGTAGGGCTTGTGTGCAAACTCGATAGCGAGCACAAAGTAACATCGTTCGGCTGGAGGCGCGCTGCAGTGGCAGGGACCGGAACCGCTTACCCTAACCCGGGTTTTTATAGGGTATTTTAAAGACTTGTTTCTACAAACCCTTTCAAATTGATAAGCATATCATCGACTTACCGTATTGACAGGGTAACCAAATGAATCAAGTTAATTCGGGTAAGCGCTTACCATAAACGAAAAACCCTTTTAAGTCTTACCCTGCGACAGGGTTTTGAAGCGTCAAAGCAATTTAAACTTCTGCGCGCACTACATTAGACTTATTATTGTATAACAATTTCAAGTGTGATCGCGGCATCGACAAAATCGTCGCTACGTCAGATAATAACGAATCATGCGTCGTTCACGCTAAAGTTCATTTTCGCGTGATCCGTCGGTCGCCGCCGCTCGCTATTGTTTATCCGAGTGGCCGCGGCGCCGGCGCATTTAAAAACGGAAGGAAGGAACTTGTTTAATATGACCGCTACATTACACGTGTTTGTTTGTTTTTGTTACTGACGATCGTTTTTAATTATTTGTAAGCAGTGAATTCTTTATCACTACATAGTATAAAACAAAGTCGCTTTCTCTGTCCCTATGTCCCTTTGTATGCTTAAATCTTTGAAACTACGCAACGGATTTTGATGCGTTTTTCTTTAATAGATAGAGTGATTCAAGAGGAAGGTTTATATGTATTTTTTATCCCGATATTCCCACGGGAACGGGAACCACGCGGGTGAAACCGCGGGCGGCCGCTAGTATATTATATAACTCTTCTGTGCGTGTGTATGTAACTGAAGTCCTCCTAAACAGTTTCGATTTCAATGAATTTTTTTGTGTGTCTTCAGGCGAATTCCAGAATGATTTAGATTTACAATTGGACCCGGTAGGTGGCGTGCTGTCGATAAGGCGGTACAAATTTCGCCGATCGAGCAGCTAGTAGCTTTATAAAAAAAGTAATCTATATATATAAAATCGAAGGGACATAACTCACTCATCACGAAATCTCCAAAACTACTGGACCGACGAAGATGCAATTTGGCAGGAAGGTAGATTATGACTAGGAGACGTCCGCTAAGAACGGATTTTGGGAAATCCCCCCCCTAAAGGGGTAAAATGGGGGGGTTAATGTTATATGGAACTTCCTCATTTCTGAACTTAGAAGTATGAAAATTCGTATGTTAGATACTGGTCATAATAGAAAATGATCTGCAGGCGAAGTTTAAAAAAAACCTCCCACATAATGGGGTAAAAGGTAGAGATAAAGCTTATATGGAACTTCCTCATTTCTAGACTTAGAAGTATGAAAATTAGTATGTTAAACACTGGTCATCATTGAAAATGATTTGTGTAAGCGAAGTTAAAAAAATCTCCCCGATAATGGGGTAAAATGGGCGGATTAAGCTTATATGGAACTTTCTCATTTCTGAACTTAGAAGTATGAAAATTGGTATGTTGGATACTGGTCACGCACGATTGAAAATGATCTGCGTATGCGAAGTTATAAAAAAACCTCTAATAGGGTAGAAAGGGGGGATTAATACTTATATGAAAACTTCCTCATTTCTGGACTTAGGAGTATGGAAATTGGTATTCGTACCTTGAAAACCGTTGCGTACACCACTCGGCCACGGAAGCCGTCAAATGTCGTCAATGTTAAAAAAAAAAAACCAAGATGACGGCCAACTTTTTTGTTTGTGGGCAGATTTTGATGAAACTCGATTTTTAGTACTATTTTTACAAGGAAACTGTAACACAATGTTAAAAAAAATATAAACCAAGATGGCGGTCAACTTTTTTGTTTGTGGGCTGATTTCGATGAAACTCGGTTTTTGGTACTATTTCGTCAAGAAAAGAGTAACGCAATGTTAAAAAATTAAAAATTCAAGATGGCGGCCAACTTTTTTATTTGTGGGCCGATTTTGATGAAACTTGATTTCTAGTACTATTTTGACAAGAAAACAACAACGCACTGTTAAAAATATAAAAAATCCAAGATGGCGGCCAACTTTTTTGTTTGTGGGCTGATTTCGATGAAACTTGGTTTTTGGTACTATTTCATCAAAAAAAGAGTAACGCAATGTTAAAAAAAATTAAATCCAAGATGGCGGCCAACTTTTTGTTTGTCGGCCGATTTTGATGAAACTCGATTTCTAGTACTCTTTTGACAAGAAAACAACAACGCACTGTTAAAAATATAAAAAATCCAAGTTGGCGGCAAACTTTTTTGTTTGTGGGCTGGTTTCGATGAAACTCGGTTTTTGGAACTATTTCGTCAAGAAAAGAGTAACGCAATGTTAAAAAAAATCATAATCCAAGATGGCGGCCAACTCTTTGTTTGTGGGCCGATTTCGATGAAACTCGAAGTCTAGTATTTTGACAAGAAAACAGCAACGCAATGTTAAAAATATTAAAAAATCCAAGATGGCAGCCAACTTTTTTGTTTGTGGGCTGATTTTGAAAAAACTCGGTTTTTGACCGCCAACTTGGATTTTTTATATTTTTAACAGTGCGTTGTTGTTTTCTTGTCAAAATAGTACTAGAAATCGAGTTTCATCAAAATCGGCCCACAAACAAAAAAGTTGGCCGCCATCTTGAATTTTTATTTTTTTTAACATTGCGTTACTCTTTTCTTGACGAAATAGTACCAAAAACCGAGTTTCATCGAAATCAGCCTACAAACAAAAAAGTTGGCCGCCATCTTTGATTTTTTATATTTTTAAAAGTGCGTTGTTGTTTTCTTGTCAAAAAAGTACCTACTAGAAATTGAGTTTCATCAAAATCGGCCCACAAACAAAAAAGTTGGCCGCCATCTTGGATTTTTTTATATTTTTAACATTGCGTTGCTGTTTTCTTGTCAAAATAGTACTAGAAATCGAGTTTCATTGAAATCGGCCAATAAACAAAAAATTTGGCCGCCATCTTGGTTTTTTTATCATTTTTGACATTGTGTTGCTATTTTCCTGTCAAAATAGTATCAAAAACCGAGTTTTTTCAAAATCAGCCCACAAACAAAAAAGTTGGCTGCCATCTTGGATTTTTTAATATTTTTAACATTGCGTTGCTGTTTTCTTGCCAAAATACTAGACTTCGAGTTTCATCAAAATCGGCCCACAAACAAAAAAATTTGCTGCCATCTTGAATTTTTTTTTTTAACATTGCGTTACTCTTTTCTTGACGAAATAGTACCAAAAACCGAGTTTCATCGAAATCAGCCTACAAACAAAAAAGTTGGCCGCCATCTTTGATTTTTTATATTTTTAAAAGTGCGTTGTTGTTTTCTTGTCAAAATAGTACCTACTAGAAATTGAGTTTCATCAAAATCGGCCCACAAACAAAAAAGTTGGCCGCCATCTTGGATTTTTTTATATTTTTAACATTGCGTTGCTGTTTTCTTGTCAAAATAGTACTAGAAATCAAGTTTCATTGAAATCGGCCAATAAACAAAAAATTTGGCCGCCACCTTGGTTTTTTTTATCATTTTTGACATTGCGTTGCTATTTTCCTGTCAAAATAGTACCAAAAACCGAGTTTCATCAAAATCAGCCCACAAACAAAAAAGTTGGCAGCCATCTTGATTTTTTTTTATTTTTAACAGTGCGTTGTTGTTTTCTTGTTAAATTTGTACTAGAAATCGAGTTTCATCAAAATCGGCCCACAAACAAAAAAGTTGGCCGCCATCTTGGATTTTTTATTTTTTTAACATTGCGTTACTCTTTTCTTAACGAAATAGTACCAAAAACCGAGTTTCATTGAAATCAGCCCACAAACAAAAAGTTGGCCGCCATCTTGGATTTTTTTATTTTTAAAAGTGCGTTGTTGTTTTCTTGTCAAAATAATACTAAAAACCGTGTCTCATCAAAATCGGCCCCCAAAATAAAAAATCATAAAAGCTAAAAAAGTAAGCTAAAACTTGATGTTTTTGTCTGTGTGTCTGTCAGTTGTCCGAGCCTCTGAAATATAGTGGTTGCCGATTGACAGTGGAAAATAGAGACCTTATTTCTATGGAAATAAGGCAGCATTTAGTTGGCATGTCGGGTGCCTCGAGGCCCCCGCCGATGCTTCACAGGTACTGCAATGAGTGAAAGTTAACATTATGACGTCACACGTGCTCGTGTGTGTTCGGGAGCTGTTTTGGCGTGTCTTCGGTTCTGGATTCAAATACAAATTTTTATTTTGATATAACTTTTGAATTATTGCAAAATAAATAAAAATAGTTTATTAGAAAACTTATATTATGATATTTATGATCTTTTGATTTATCACAAGAAAAAAAAAATTCACATCCCTAATTGAGCTTTTCTAATATGGTGCTTACCTATTTTAGTCCACGGGACTTTACTTTATACATAACTAGCGGCCGCCCGCGGTTTCACCCGCGTGTTACCCGTTCCCGTGGGAATATCGGGATAAAATATAGCCTATGTCACTCGGGAAGACAGTAGCTTTCTAACGGTGAAAGAATTTTCTAAATCGGTCCAGTACTTTTTGAGTTTATTCGTTACATACAAAAATACAAATCTTTCCTCCTAATAATAATAGGTCTTTACATATGAAATTGCCGTTTTTTTCTTTTGTACATATAACTTAACAACTTTTATAATATTAGAAATATATAATTTCTTTAATATTGCGTTACATTAAGACCGTATCGAGCAACTTTTGATAATTTAATAACCACGATATTTGATTATTTACATAGAAAAAACTTATTCCGAAAGTTACGACTATTTTTGTTTCCAGAATTTCGTACTTTATTAGTTGTAACTAAGTGAAAAAAATTTTTTTTTTCTTAACGAATGTGTCATTTAGTAGTTAAAATGTCCATAAATACGTGTGTAAAATTTTGTAAATTTACATAATATTAGTCGTTAAATAATAACAAAAACGTTAGTATGGAAAAAAAATAATTACAGAAATCTCCATACAAAACGGCAATTTCATAGGTAAAGACCTATTATTAGTATAGATAGATATACCACAAAAAAAAAAACCAAATGAGCTTTTAAAATTATTAGTATCTACAACACACAACACAACATAATTATAACCGAGACGGACGCCCACCACCGCGAGATACGGTAGGCAGAATGCGCGGAAAAGAGACAGGAGACCATTGATGCGATGCCGGAGACAATAGGGTAACCCAATTATGTGGTAAGTGCTTAATTCAAAACCCTTTCGATACGGTAAGCCCATTGGAAAGAAGTTAAGTTAATTCGAAAGGGTTACCCTTTCTTGAGTCTTACACTATCGATAGGGTAACCCTATAATACGGTTACCCTTTAACAAGGTTTCCCTAATAATAAGCTTAATCAAAAACAGGGGTTTTCCGGTCCCTGCAGTGGCGTCGCCGTCGCTAGACGCGGACGGGGACGGAAACCCGCGAGAGCGCTCCGAGTCGAGCGGCGCGGGCGGCTGTGACGACACAGCGGGCGGACCGTGCATGAAGTTCGCGCAGCCGCCGGAATCGACGAACGAATTACCGGACACGGCGCCGGCGGCGGGTACATTGCTAACTACGAGCGAATTATTACCATTAACGCGCGAGGTACCAACCTTATTTAAATTGGACGCGGCATTATTGTTTTCGAAGTGTAATAATGAATGGTGTTTACCATTACACTTGCGACAAAAATGATTTGAATTACAAAATGAAACACGATGTTTCTCACTGAGACAATTAATACATAAATTATTAGAACGAACAAATTTATAGCGATCACTAGGAGCGAGTTTATTGAACTCCGAACATTTATAAAGTTGGTCATGGTTACCTTTACACAAAGAACAATTTTTCGAGTGCGACACTTGCGAATTCGTGGGTTCAAAATTAACAAAAGAATGCGTGGACTTCGTGGGCTTAATACTACTACTACGATTATTAGGACTATTTTTCGTTACTCCGTGATTTAACGAAGTTCGTTGCAAAATTTTAATATGTTGACGAACGAAAGTTTCTAAATCGTCGAACTTAGGTATTTGATGGCCACGTCTATCCATTTCAAACAAGCGAACGGTTTCGGAATCTAATGTCTATAAACCAATATACAAAAACAAAAAGTCACAGAGGTCATTAACCTTGAGATTCTTGAGGGCGCGAACAGCGGACGCAAAAATATCTAAGAATTTTTCTAAGTCGTGTTCATTGCACGAAGAACTATTTTTCAAATTAAATATTTGATCTAAATAAGCGGTTGTTACTAAGCGTTTATCTTCGTATTTGACCTTCAAAGTATTCAAAATCAAACTATAATTTTCGGCGCAAAACGTTATTCCGGCGCAAACGGTTTTTGCTTTCCCGAGTTTACTAACTAAATAATGTAATTTTTCGTGACCCGATAACGAATTATTATTATGGATCGTATTTTCAAAACTAGCGAAAAACAAAGGTCAATTTTTAATATCGCCATCAAATTCGGGTATTTGTAAAGGCGGTAATTTAGGTCGGTCCCGTTTCATCAAATCAAAACCGGCTGGCCCGGGTTTCGAATCGGTAACTACTACGGGCGCTTGCAATGACTTAGCGACACGTTTTATGCGACAAATTAAATCTTCGAAAGATGACAAGGCGTCATAACTTAATAAGAAATCAGGATTTAATTCTAATTCAAGCAAATTTATTTTATCGAGAACATTTTCGAAATTTGCGCGCAAAGTATCTACGGTTTCGATCGAGGATAAAAACAAATCTTTTATTGCTACATCGGCTATCCTTGATGAGTAATCACAAATCGATTGCATACGCTTGAAAAGGCAATCCTTCTTAGCGTGTAATATTTTTAACTGCGAGTCTGGATCTGGAATCGCCTTCGGAGGCATTGCGAAATGCAAAATCTAACGAGCAATCTAAAATGAAAGCGGTGAAGAACAGCTACGCGACGCACGGTAGAAATATATTCTGATTTTGCGAGCGAATCAGTACTTACCTACCCGCGCACAAAATATGTACCGGTTACTATGCGGTGCTGTCGAGACTACTAACTATTTATTAAGCGAAAAACAGTATGTATGCGTTATTCCCTATGGAATAAAAACTATGAACTATGCGTTGTTCCCAAATGGAACAAAACTAATAAGTAGCTAAGTACCTACCTACCTATTGATATGCGTCCGTTCCCAATGGAATGGAATAAAAACAAAACTAAGTATAGCGGTTTCTATAACGAAATGGATTGTTCCATATGGATGGACTAGAAAATCCGGCCGAAGGTCCAGAAATGGTTGAGCGGGCGAATCGAATTTGAAAGTGGACTGTAAATTTGCGATGCGGGGAAAAACAAATGAAATTTTAAACGCGATTGTTGACAAAAAAATAAGGAAAACCAGGAGTGCACAATACCTTGCCGCCTCGTGGCGTTGAGAGACGATGTAGGCTGCCGGGACGTCCCAGGGTCGTGGCTGATGCAGCAGGGTTGGTTTCCTTACGCGGAGCACGGTAGGCACTTCACAAAATGGTCTTTTCGAAATGTTTGTATGGTTTAGGCCGTCAAATCAATAATTAAAGCGGGAGATCGATGCGCGCGCGGTGGCCATTTTTGCGGAACAGAAAAGTCTTTTTATTACTTCTCCCGCTAGAGGGCGGTGTGGTGCTGTCTCGCTTTTGTGTGCGAGACACGGTATGTGCAATAAGGACAGGTGAGGTGGGAATGTCAACAACTATTTAAATTAAAACAATTGAAAATCGGCGTTGCAACTTAAGAAAAATAACGCGGCAATTTTCGAATCGTGATCGGCGCAACCAGAGGCACTGTTCTGGTTTTCATGCAATACTTATAATAATAGGGGTTAAAGAATGAAATTGCCGTTTTTTTCTTTTGTACATATAACTTAATAATTTTTATGATATTAGAAATATGCTATTTCTTTAATATTGCGTTACATTAAGACCGTATCGAGCAACTTTTGATAATTTAATAACCACGATATTTGATTATTTACATAGAAAGAACTTATCCCGAAAGTTATGACTATTTTTGTTTCCAGAATTTCGTACTTTATTAGCTGTAAGTAACTTAGTGAAAATATTTTTTTTTCTCTCAACAAATGTGTCATTTAGTAGTTAAAATGCCCATAAATACGTGTGTAAAATTTTGTAAAGTTAGTTTTTAGTCATAATATTAGTAGTTGAATAAATTACAAAAACGTTAGTATGAAAAAAAAAATTACAAAAATCTCCATACAAAACGGCAATTTGATACTTTAACCCCTAATATATTATTATCATGATAATGATATCGAGTTTTTCATGCTAGAGGTACTGTTAGTGGATTCGATTAACCCTCCAACTCCGGAGCTATTATATCTGCTCATAATATTATGTCTGTTAGAAAAAAAAATGTTACGCAGTGACGGGTTTTTTTACAATCACACCAATTAGGTTCATACTTATATAGGTACTTTTAACACCCAGACCAAGACAAATAGACATGTTAAAGCACACAAATATTTGTCTTGTACGTGAATCAAACCCGAGACCTCTGGCGCAGAAGGCAGGTATCCTGCCCCTGCGCCAAATCGGTCGCCAAATGTTTAAATATTTCTTGGTTGGTCTGTAGAAAATCTTAGTGGAAATTTAAAAAAAGGTGGTTTTGTAATTTACTTTAATGCACAGTACCTACTTTAAATCTTTATCTTTTACATATAGATAATATAATAAATACTGCTTATGTATTTTCGTATTGAATGATTAGCAAATAACAATTCCCTCCAGACTCACAATAAACTTCCGTTCAAAATTTGTTGACACAACAATTTCGCACGATTTTTTCTAGTCGCAAATAAAAAAATGTTTGTCACGTTCACTCCCCATAGCTTTGCTGCAATCGTGGGCCAGATTCCGTAATCCATCCCTTCTATTCCAACAGCTATAAAACCCCAAACACCTGAGTCGCATGACAAAATTGTTGCATCCTTATATGTAGCAAAAACCTTCGGACCATCCTTTAAATCAGGGGTTCTAAAAATTTTGCGTACTGCTCTTTGCGTTTTTTACTTGCACTATAGCACAGTCTTCTCTATCGTCGTAGAAGACGATGGCTGTGACAATAGGCATGATGATTTTTTTTATTTTAATAATTAATGTAGGTAGTGACCTGAAAAACTATCTATTCACTGGAGTATAACAGAGACTCGCCCCCGCAGTCAAACCGCGTAGGTAAGCAGTTTTGCGGGACTTTGCATTTAGTCATAAGTTTTTATTGTAAATTGTTTTACTAATAAATATAATAATAAAAAAATGTCACAGGAACAATGGATTTTGCGCGATGCGATGATTTCAATCACTATAAATAAAACTGTTGGTTTTAAGTAACATTCATCGTCATACTGCTGACTACAAAGCGACATTCGCAGCTGGCAGCCTAAGTTTTCGTGTACAACTACCATCAAATCAAATAAACTACACACAACAAATATTAACTTTATTAACACGGGATAAGGTTCAAAATAAAAATGTGCACGTTTTCATTGTGGGTCGGTGACAACCTTTTATGCAGGACAATCTCCTTTTAGGTCCTTTGTGTGTTGACGTGAAATTTAAACAGCCGCAAGGTTACCTGAAGTAGTAAAGGATGTGAATATTTTAAGAAATTCTTTGCTTTAATTTTTATTAAGTAAATTAAAAAAAAACTGAATTATTGTCGATAGACTCATTTACACAATGCACATAAAACTTTGCATACATCTTTTTGCGGTCCCCCGACCGAGAGAAGAATTTAATGTTCAGGTTTATTTGTCGAGGGTTGATTAAAAAAAGTATTTAATTTTTAGTTAGGTACTTATTAGGAAAGCTTACATAAAGTTAAATAATAAATGGTACCTACATACTTAATTTTTACTGCATAACACTACATATGTATTTAATTATCTGTGAAGAAAAAAAATCTTAAAATTCTTCTAAATCGCCAACCAAAGATACTAGATACCAGTTACTTTGTTATCGGAGACCTGTTATTTGTACCTAGCCAGTCATACAACGTGTGACCCGCCAGCGGGTCATAAAAAGAACTTGAGTGTATAGTATACCTGGACCATTTTATTACTTAGTAAGTTAGATCTTGAGCCCAATGCTATCTTCAGGAGCAGGCCTGCTGCCCCACATTACCTTAATTTCCATATTTACAGGACATTTCAACTGAAACATTTTCCGAATTGACTTCGCTAACATCCAATTTGTATTGCGCTGCGAGCACAGCATTTGAAACCTTAAATTTCTTAGCATTGCTATCAAAATCGTTATACAGGGAAACCAACAAATTCAGACATATAAGTGCATCTCGTAACGTATCTATTCAAACATATAATGATCTGGGCAACCGCCGAGTCCTTGGGAAGCAAGCGAAGCAAGCGTTGCAACGCTTCACCGTGTGCGCCGTACCCTCGTTACCTCGAGAGCGCTAAATCGCTTGAACGGGAAATTGGACGCTGAAGTAAGGTTCAATTGGAGAAAAACTTAGTTTGTTAAAGGTGTTTACTGATTTGTAAGCGTAAGTTTTGCTGTGACAAACTGAAGCTTAATATTTTTTACCGACTTCAAAAAGGAGGAGGTTCTCTGTTCGTCTGTATGTATGGTTTTTTTTTGTGTATGTCCGCCGATTACTCGAAGACGGATGGACCAATTGAAATGATTTAAACGTTATTACATCAGGCTATTTCCCAAGTAGGTCTCATTTTTCTAAATTTTGAAATCGGCTCAGTAGTTTTCAGGTAATCCTGAAAGTACTGTAATTTGTAAGGTCACCATTGCACGAGTTTTTATGTTTATTTTGTTTGGCAAGCAAGCGAAGCAAGCGCTGCAACGCTTCACCGTGTGCGCCGTCCCCTCGTTACCTCGAGAGCGCTAAATCGCTGAACGGGAAATTGGACGGTGAAGTGAAGTTCAAATTGGAGAAAAACTTAGTTTGTTAAAGGTGTTTACTGATTTGTAAGCGTAAAGTTTTGCTGTGACAAACTGAAGCTTAATATTTTTAACCGACTTCAAAAAGGAGGAGGTTCTCTGTTCGTCTGTATGTATGTTTTTTTTTTGTGTAAGTATGTCAGCCAATTTCTCGCAGACGGATTGAAATGATTTAAACGTTATTATTGGACGCTGAAGTAAGGTTCAATTGGATAAAAACTTAGTTTGTTAAAGGTGTTTACTGATTTGTAAGCGTAAAGTTTCGCGGTGACAAACTCAAGCTTCATATTTTCTATTGTGTTAATCGTATTACCTTGAGTAAAGGAGTTACATAAACTGACGCCTTTTTATTTACACACTCTAATCCAATCAAATTACGCAATAGAGTCATTACAAGAATATGTATCGAAGTTAACTTTCACAGCCAATATTCACTATAGTCAAAGCGAGAAATTACAAATCATTTATTGTGAGAAAAGGACACTTAATCTCGACCTTCATGCAATTGTCGGAATGCTAACTACTTAATACATTAAGGCTATATTACCATACTCATTTACAAATTCCCAACTACAAGGGCTTTTAAAACAAACCCCGCCGCTTCCAATAAATCGCTCTCATACATTAAACTGGACAAAAACTGTAACTATCGCGAGAACGGTCAGTATTAATATAATAATAATTCCTAACTCTGAAAGAGGGAAATTGTAGCATTAATTCCCTTAATTTCAGTAGAATGTTGCGGTCAGCGGCTGACATATTATATGTCGGCATTTTGCGGCGACCGACCGCTTGGAGCAGACGGGAGACATACGCAACACCGAAATAGAAGGGAATGTTAGAATATATTCAGTGATAGTCATATTTCCTACACTATCCTACTATTATTATAAATGTAAAAGTTTAGATGTTTGGATGTTTGTTGCTCAATCACGCCAAAACATAACAACTGGAGAGGAACATAGGCTACTTTTTATCCCGGAAAAACATCACATTCGTCGTGTAGTCCACGCGGGCGAAGCCGTGGGCGGAAAGCTAGTTGTTCATAAGCATCAGCAACTCTAAAGCAATCCAACATAACATTCTTTCAATAATCTTTATTTCAAATTACAACAGCAAAGAAAAAAATAATACATCGTAGACACAGTCACTGATGAGAACAAACGAAATATATTTTCATCATCATCATGGCTGGATCACAGTGCCTTACTAAAGGATGGGTATGGAAAGGGTGGGTCAATTGGTAGTTGTGAAAAACAGCAAATCGGGATCAACGACTTCAGGGGCCTCACCACAAGCTGCAACACAATGTTAAAGACATAATTGTAAAACTGTTAGACAAAAGGTGCTAGGCGTAGACCTCTAAATTTTAATTAGCACAAAGATTTTAGACGATGAAGTGTCCATCAATACGAACTATTTTTACTATGGGGTCATCTGCGGAATCGCGAAAAAAAATCAGCCATTCCATACATTTCAGTCACGTCGATGTTGTACTTTTGTATGGAACTAAGAGGAGCCGAGAGGAGCCCGTGGCGCAGTGGATAGCGCGCTCGGCCTGCGATCGTTGAGGTTAAGCAACGTTCGCAATGGTCGGTCACGGGATGGGTGACCAAAAACTTTTCACCTCGAGCTCCTCCGTGCTTCGGAAGGCACGTTAAGCCGTTGGTCCCGGCTGCACTTGCAGTCGTTAATACCCACCAATCCGCACTGAGCCCGCGTGGTGGGTCATGGCTCATTCTCCTTATTCATCCATAAGGAAGGCCAGTGCCCCAGCAGTGGGGACATTAAATGGCTGATGATGATGATGATGATGATGGAACAGCTGATATATTTTTTGGTGCATATTGCGTATAGCATCATTTCTAGCTTCAGCTCCGCTCTTTAAACAAGATTTTGTACGTATACTTCAATATTATTATGTCATCTGATGGTAGACCTTTGAAGTACATAGGACCATATTTATTTTATCCCGATTAGTAGCTCGTCTGCGCCCACCTTATAGTTCACGAATTTCAGAGGAATATCAAAATTAGAGACGCCCCAGCAACTGCTTGAAAGCGCACTGTCAGGAATTCCGCTAGAGTGCACACGAAATCTGAGAAAAGTGGCTACACACAATCTCCGAAATTTATACAATTTCGCAATAAGCTACTCCGCTATTAAATTCAGTTATGGAATTATTATAAGGAGCAACCATTTTTTTTTTGTATTACCAGACCCAACTTCAAGTGCAATTTACTTGCATATGACAGCAGACCGTGAAAGTGAGAATCAAATTCTTTGCTGACAATTTATATGTAAAAAATACAAGAACAGCCGAATAATTCGAGGTTTTGAATTTCGAAAACATAACGTAATTGATTTATGGAGAAACATATCGTATATATATTAATTTATATATATATTTACATATAAAAATGAATTAAAGAAATTGCTCCTTCCCACTAATTAGTTATATCTTTGTCAGCAAGGTGCTCATTATTAAAAAACTATTATTAAGTGTATTAAATGTGATTGTTCTCTATGCTAAATTGTAAATTGTACAAGTAGTTGTAACTATACTTATCCAAAGTTTTCATTCCTTTTTAACTGACTTCAAAAAAAAGGAGGAGGTCCTCAGTTCGGTTGACTTTTTTTTCTATTATATATAACTAGCCTTCCGCCCGCGGCTTCGCCCGCGTGTACTACACGACGTTATCCCGCGGGAAGGTGATATTTTTCAGGAATAAAAAGTAGCCTATGTCCTTTCTCAGGCTCTAGACTATCTCTGTACCAAAATTCATTTAAATCGGTTCAGTAGTTTAGGCGTGATTGTGTAACACACAGACAGACATTTTCGCATTTATAATATAAGTAAGGATGGAAGTCGGTCTATTTATAGGATTCTTGCCTTTGTATATATCATAAACTTATTTATACTAGGGGTAATAGACGGACAATGGTGCGAGTGAGAAACCAGTCCTTACGGCAAAAGCTATGTGCGAGAAAGAGTTGGAAGAAAATGACAGCAGAACCCGATTTGACTTATTTAGCGTCTTTTATCATCTTGATGAAAAGCGTCCACTCGATTATTTTGTGATTTTTATCGCGATCGCGTCGATTTGGCTCTTATAACTACATAAATCAATAATGGTGTAGTGTTCTGTGTTGAATTGTAATGTTACTTACGACAATAAACCAAATAAACACTAATTTCACAGGTAAATAGGATTGTACAATTACCATTTTCATAGTTCATATTTTAGTTGAATATATTCTCAAATACACTAAGTGACACATTAATAACATACTATTTTCCGCCTATTTTCAAAATTAAGGCTGATTTTTGAACATTATGTGTTAGATAAAAAGATATTATATCCGTGAACTTGAGAAAATATGACGTAGAGATTGATCAAAAATTATCGATATCGATACTCATGTCGATAGTTTCCAATATAACTTTGTTTGTCTTTGTGAACACTGATAGTTTTATCAGTGCTGATTTTAACCGACACCTTTTAAATAGTAAATTATACTTACTTTGGTACTGGAGTAAGTATAATTTAAATTTAACTATATTTTCAGGTTTCCTGTAAATCCAGTGATTAAGTTAAACTGGATAAAATTTATAAATAGAACAGACTGGGAGCTTCGCCAAAACTCTGTGGTGTGCAGTAAATATTTCAAGCAAAACGGCAAAGAAACCTTAAGAAATTATTTAAATAAAATTGTTTTCTTCAGAGGGCAATAATTAATGGTACCTAAATGTTCAATGTGTTTGAGAAAGGTATTTTTATTTATTTATTTTTGAAATATATACATTTTAACTTAAAATGTGTCATTACTTTTTTTCCGTAGCCCTTCAAAATACTTTACAATAAATTTTTAAACATTCGTAAAAATGACTACCAAGTTATTTAAATTTTTAAATTTTTGCATGCACAATGCAGTTTTTATTATTGAAAATGAAGTATTTAGAAAAAATCTACCCGTCTCACAACCAACTCCAATGGGACTCGAACCCACGACCTTTCGCTATCCGGGCGACTGCTCTAACCACTGAGCTACGGAGTCGTTGATCGTTGTCGTCGTCGTCGTCGTCGTTAACGGCTCCGTAGCTCAGTCGTTAGAGCAGCCGCCCGGATAGCGAAAGGTCGTGGGTTCGAGTCCCATCCCATCGAAGACGGGTCGATATTTTCTAAATACTTCATTTTAAATGTTTCACCTGCCATTGTTTTCGTGGAAGCCGCGGGCGTGACGTCATACAGCTCAATTCTCTCGCTAGTCTTATAAAATATTGTATTATTCAAGAAAATTATCAACATGTCTTCACAAACTACGGTATTTAAATACTGTATTGTGCCCCTGTGTTTTTATTCTGCGATTTGATCGAAGTATTCGAAGTATTCGAAGTATTCGAAGTATTATCTTTATTCTTAAAAAATCTAAAAATTTAGTGCAATGCGATGAAAAGAGACTCCAAAAACTCCAGAACTAGTTTTGTTAAAAAAACAACTATAAAACAAGATTTCAATTCAATCTGTCTGTCTGAACTAAACCAGTGCAGCTGTGCGAGTAGGTAAGTATGACCGGCCGGTGCGGTATACGGGCGGTCGGGAGGAATGACATCGAACGTGGTAAAAGCCGATCGCTAGCGAACAACCAAGGCAATAGTGTTTTAAGCAAATTATTTTTAACAATTACTTTGTAAATACTTATCGTATTGAAGTGAAGTAAAAACTATTGGTTTTGGAATAACGGCTTCTATACTGGTATAGGATAAAAATGAACTTTATTTAAATTTTTCCCATGTCCATTGAAGTATACTTCATATACTTACTTACATATTTTATTATAATTATTAAATCTTGTTTGTGTTTTATTTACATTATTGTTATCGACAACCTAAAATGGACTTGAGGGCAGCTCTAAAACTCACACACACTTTTACAAATTACACACACTAGCTCATGTCATTTTCGGTTTCACAACCAAGCGAACTCTGTCCGTCTATTACTAGAGTATAATAAGTTTATGGTATATATATACATTATAAGACTGTTTGTTTCCTTAAATAAATAAATAAATAAAATAAAATGATGTAACTACCTAAAGAGATTTTACTACAAAAACAACAACTTTAACAGTAACACAAACGCAAGTGATATAAGAGCGCGCTTAAGCTCAAGAAAATGTTCATGATACATCAAGAATAGGTACATCAGTAATTCTACAAGATTGTACAATAATAATAAAATCAAACACCATTTTTTACTTAAGGTCATAGCCCATTTAGACCGCACCGCTCCCTCCCAACCAAAGTATTCACAGCCAAATATAGACTTAATATCGTTCACTGTAGATGCATTTTACAGTAACAATGTAAAATAGCGGACAGCGCGTGGTCCGCGAGCTTACCGCCGCCCGTCAGACTGCTCGGTAGTTGAGGCCTCGCTGACGCCGCGCAGTCCGCGCGCTGTCCGCACGCTGACTGCTAGCGGTAGCCGCGCCGCGCCGCGCCGTGTCGCCGCCGCGCATCTATAGAGGGAATAGCAGTCGACGCGTGGACAGCTAGGAGTCTGCTAGCTGTCGCCGCGTGGACTGCTGGGTGCCTGCTAGCTGTCGCCTTCGTTTAGGGCGGTGTTGAGTAGGAGCGGTGTTGGAGCGGTGCGGTATAAGTGGGCTATGACCTTTACACGTAATAAATAAGTTATATACTTATGAATCGTCAAAATCGCCTAAATGAACAGTAGTCAATACTGTTCATTTAGGACTTTTTTAACTGACAAGAAGAACACGCAATAAACTTGCCAGCGTTCTTAAGTAACGACATTTTACAAAACACAATCTCACACTCAAAAACACTTTCGATAGTAAGTACACTATTCTAGAAACAGTACGTTTCATTATTTTATTCCTTATCCCTTCATCAAAACCTTATATAACGAAAGCCACAAATAAACAACAGCATAAGAATAAATAGAACCAAAATAACTCCCAATCCAACATGATAACTTGCAGGCATGTCTAATCTAGGGCATCGAAACTCGGTTCAATTTTGAAAACCCGGGTTTTCGGGTCTAAGAGTAATCAAAACCCGGGTAGACCGGGTTTTTCGAGCTTTTCGATCTTTTTGTTATATTTTATTAAATACAAGAAACTGTGTTATTATATAAATTTTTACAATGAGTACAAGATGTTAAGAATGTGGAAGGATTAAAATAAATGAAAAATAGTACTTTCCAAATTACAAAAACAGTTAAGTAACTATCTAATATAAAAAAAGGCATCATAGATTTGAATTTTTTCAGAATATCTTAAAACTAAGTAAGTATAGATTACTAACTTAGCGCCTTTACAGACTTGCAGGACTGGCCAGCATTCGTGACGATTTTTTATTTTTTTTATATTTGTACAGGGTAGTCAGGGTATGCAGTATGCATGCATTTGACCACCATCCAGCATAGCAGACAGTATGCAGTCTAGGATGTTGTATGCTTACCCAGGAGGTGCCCATTCACTCTTGCTTTGAAAAGGCCAAGGTTATAATGGCCAGACGCGCATCCGGCTCGACCCCTGTTGGCCCAGAGCCGATCGCGCCTATCCCTACAAGCTGGTTTGCAAATAAGATCCGTGAACGCACTATAGAATTACACCAACTTAACTGGAGCTCGCTGGATTCGTGCAGACAGGCGAAACTCGCACAACCGCGCTTGGACGCGCGTCTATCCAGGGCCCTGATACAACTGTGCAGACCGCAACTTCGCCTGGTAACAGGTGTTATTACTGGTCATGGACAATTTAACAGACATTTTTTTAATTTAGATGTCACCGACAGTCCCCTATGCAGAGGGTGAATGGAGGAGGAAGAAACAGCTGCCCACGTACTTCAAAAATCTAATCAAAATTGTTTATTTACTTGAAAACACGGGTAATGCAATAAGATACATGTGAAACTACTACTAAAACTTTAGCGGAGCCATCTCAAAGGTGACAGCAGTACTCCATGCACGGATGAATTTGTGCTTTGTAAGAACTTTGAGAGGACGCCCAGTTTTTTGGCAGCAGTTTTACCAATTGAGTCGATATACTCACCGAAGTTCAGCTCCGATTATAGAGTAACGCCAAGTTGCAGGTTCTCGGTTACTGGTAAGGATACACCCAGGAAAGTCGGAGCTAGTTGAAAGGGACTCCGTTTATGTGAGAAAAGACACGCCGCCGTGGCGAGGCGATGAAACTGACAAGGTTGGCATTTCCCCAATCGAACGTGCCTGAAGTGCCAGGGACCGTACTCTGAAACGCACATCCGAAACTTCGGTTAGCCCCGTCCCTTTCACTCGATTCTGTCATGATTCGAGCGTGAGAGGGACGGGTATTACGAAGTTTCGGGTTTTGCGTTTCAGAGTAGGCCCTCAGGTTCGTTTGCTCAACTAGTGACTCTCGACAAGACTGAACTTCATCACTAGTAGCCCTTGCATCTGAAAGATATCTGCTAGACACACTGGTGTCATCGTCATAACCAAATGTACCAGGCACCAACAGGTCGTTAATGTGGAGAAGAAATAGTGTTGCAGATAATACCGAACCTAGGGGAACCCCAGCGTTGATGTTCTTCAAGTCAGATGTCTGACCATCCACAACGACTCGAATTGAACGGTTCCTAAGGAAGTCGGTGATCCAGATGCAGAGGCCGTCAGAGATTCCATATTATGAGGGAAGCTTGCCAATTCGGCTATCATGCCAGACCCTATCAAATGCTTTGGAAATATCAAGCGAGATAGCAAGTGCTTCGCCGTGTCTATCGAACGCTTGATTCCAAAGGTGGGTGGCGTACACGAGAAGGTCTCCAGTCGACCGTCCGCGGCAAAAACCATACTGGAAGTCACTAGGGAGCTCGTTTGTTTCAAGTTACGCCAATAGATGTTTATTCAGTACATGCTCCGTAGTCTTGCAGAGTATGTTAAAAAAGTCTTGAATGGGTGGTAGGAAAATATTGACGATTCATAAGTACATATTTATTATGTCTAAGTGAATAAAGAATATTTTTATCTTTTTATCTTATCTTTATGAACGTGACTGAAATCAGCCTGTAGTTAGAGGGGTTGGCATGGCTATATTTTTTAGGTATGTGCTGCACATTGGCACGCTTCCACGACTGAGGAACAAGACAAGTCCTGTCTCAAGTGAGAGGCGGCTCAAAATAGGAGACAACTAGGGTGCACAGTTACGCAGGACTATTGCCGGGACCATTAGGACCACTATTATTATTATTTGAATATAAGGGGCTATGCATCTCCCGTAGGAGATGTAGTCACTGCGACCTAAAAGATCTATTGTGACTCGCCACCTGGTTAAAGTAACTCTTTTAGCCTGGAGGCTTCTAGGAAGTCTAGAATACTCCTAGCTTTGAGAGTTTTAATCTCCTCCGGGCGCATAATGTGTCGACCCAGATGGATACTGCGTTTGTGGATAAGGGGCCCGCAGTCACACAGAAGGTGCCTGGGTGTCTCCCTCTCCTGTTTACAGTAGCGGCAAACATCAGTGTCACTCAATTTCATGTGAAATTGGTGCCTGTTTAGTTTGCAGTGGCCGGTTAAGGCGCGGACTATCGCACAGATGTTCGTCCTGCTAAGCTCCAGGAGTTCGGCAGTTCGGCTTTGCGAGTAGCCTTCTATAAGGGATTTGGCGTGTAGTAGTCCTGGTTGTATCAACCAGTACTTTTTTGATTGGCCAAATAGGTTGCCCTTGAGAAGTTGCATGGCATGGTTCTTTGAGATACCACAGAAGGGTTCTGGGACCACTAACCTTATTTCCTAGACCACGGACAGCTTTGAGAACCTCTTTGCGGCGAATGTGAATATTACCCATGGAAGAGCTAACATGAGGTATCTTCGGTGGAGTTTGGCGTGTAACATCTAGACGTGAATTTTCTGCAAAGAGAGACGCAAACAGACCGAAAATCCTACTAATATTATAAATGTGAAAGTTTAGATGTTTGGATGTTTGGATGTTTGGATGTTTGGATGTTTGTTACTCAATCACGCCAAAACGGCTGAACGGATTTGACTGAAATTTGGAACATAGATACATTGTAGCCTTGAGAGGAACATAGGCTACTTTTTATCCCGGAAAAGTATCACATTCCCGCGGGATAACGTCGTGTAGTCCACGCGGGCGAAGCCGCGGGCGGAAAGCTAGTATGCCATATTTTCGGGGTCGTCTTCATGAGTTTGTCATATATTGAGAAACTAGTCGAAAAGATCGGAGAACTAGTTCTAATTCCATGTGGTTCCATGGGGTGAAATGTGGAGCCCACATTTTACCCTCTCCATGTCCTAAGATGGACGCACTGCGCGCGTTCCATTAAACTTGCTTTGCTTGTTTTCTTGGTACGAACGCAACAACAAAGCATCTTTTATTGTAATAATTTATCAATGTGTGTTTTTATTCCATTTATTATTGCATTCGAAGTGGCTTGTACTTAATAAATAACAAAAAGAAAAGTATTAAAAATATTTGATTGAATTAGGCGTCACTTGGCGGAAGTCCCTAACCATTGTGAAAAACGAAATATTATGTAGCTTACTTCCGCAAAAAAACACAATATGCAAGATGCAGCGCCCGCCCGCAAAAAATTGCACATGCACACCACTAAAATACCAGTGCACAATACCTGCATTTAGCAAGACAGCAATACACCTTGCACCTTCACCAATTAGACTACTCTACACGTGTTTCGCCACAACCCGAGGCATCCTCAGGAGATAGTTCGTGCGAAAACCAACACCAAATGATGGTGTTGGTTTGTTGGTTGTTTTTTTGCGGAAGTAAGCTACATATATTTCGTTTTTCACAAAGTATTAAAAATACCCGAAAAACTCGAAAAACCCGGGTTTTTAAAAATCAAACCCGGGTTTTTTGTATTCCTTAAAACCCGGGTAAACCCGGGTTTTTCCGGACCGGGTAAACCCGGGTTCGATGCCCTAGTCTAATCCCAGAATTATACAGAGGCGTTCCGAAACGGAACATATCTCATCTAGCGGACTGTCGCAAAGTATTCGCCGCGCGGGTGACGAGACGCGCCTACTCGCGTATTAACATAGCCGAAACATGGGGAAAGTTGGCACGGTACATGGAAGCGGCACATACGTTTAGAAATGATATTGACGTTGTAATTTCAATGTTAGCAATGTGATGTATTGTGTAAATTAATACTAACAGTACTCCTAGCATGAAAAACTGTCGCTATAATAATCGAATAGTAAACTATACCATCCTTTAAAAGCTGTCAAAGTGCTTTACAGCAGCACTATGACAGCTTTTGAAGGACGCTATAATTGACTTGTGAGCTATTCGAAAAAAATATTTTATAAAAAAATAAAACCGCCTCCAAAAAATCACATCAAAACAGTAAAAAATAATCCTTGGTCCTTAACTAGAAGTGGCAATTCAGGCAGAAATGAGGGTACAGAATCAACATTTTTAATATCACAGTCTATATGTTAATAACGTACTATTCATTTACTTTGGTGTCAGAAAATATTCTCTACACGACGCTGCTGACAAGACATGCTTAAACTCGCATATTTTATATTAACATTGAACTAGAGACTTTCAGAATAGAAGTGACATTTTATTGTTCCCTCTTCACAATATTATTGTGTTTGCATATCCAAAGCAGTTATACAAAAACCTGTCTGTTTAACTTCATCATGTCAGCCGAACGACGTCCACTGCTGAGCATAGGCCTCCCCCAAGGATCTCCACAACGATCGGTCCTGTGCTGCCCGCATCCAGCGGTTTCCCGCCACCTTGGCCAGATCGTCGGTCCACCTTGTAGGCGGCCTGCCAACGGAACGTCTCCGGTACGCGGTTGTCATTCGAGAACTTTTCCACAACAACGGCCATCGGTTCTCCGCGCTATGTGTCCCGCCCTCTGCCATTTCAATGATGCAATCCTGTGAACGATATCGGTTGTTTTTGTTCTCCTGCGGATCTCATCATTTCTGATTCGATCGAGCAGGGAAATACCAAGCATCGCTCTCTCCATTACTCGTAAGAATTGCTCATAAGAAGGCTCAGAGTCACCCGACTTTGAACCTTCGTATGAGACCCATAGTAAAAGACCACGTCCCACTTCCATAGGTCATTACTGCCAACACACACTGGTCAAAGAGTGCAATGAAAGTTTATAGATAGCAAACATTATTTAGGTTTTTACTCAAGTTTTGTGCGATAATCTCGGAATGCGATAACTATTGTAATAATAATTATAAGCATGTTATTAGTCAAATGTTTTTGGTTGGTGGTAGGACTTGTTCTAAGTCTGCCTGGCTAGCTACCACCATCTTATTTAAGTCTGATGTCTTAACAATTATGTTTTCAGCATTATTGTGTTCTGGTAGTTAGAGATAAGAAAGCCAGTGATTGAGTATTCCGGGTGCTTCCATCTTCAGCCTTATCAACACATAACATCAGGTGTGATGAAGACTAAGTGCCACCCCGTTGTGTATAAAAAAATGTATTGCAGACAAAATACTGTATGTTATACTGTATATTAAACGTATTTTAAACAAGATTTCTCGTGTTGATAGTGATTATCGTATAATAAAAAGTAAAAAAATAAAGTATCTCATCCAGCACACCTATTTCGCTATGAGAAGTTTTAACGAGGCAAGCTCCCAGTGACATTTCGGACCGTACACAGAACTGAAATTAGTTCCGGACTCAATTTGAGTGTCGTACACACAGATTGCCTCGCACTAATTCAATGTAGCAGTCCTATTATGATCCCGATAAAATGAGTTGTGCGTTTTGTTGCGATTCGCGTCGACTACGATTTGTAGACTACGGATTACGTGTTCGTAGCATCATCGTTGCCGTAGCAGTATAGCGTAGTCGACACATGCAATTCGTAGCTACTTCGAGCGAGATCGTTCGTTAAGTGTTAAGTTAAGGCGTCGATTCCCGAAAATAGGGTAAGTACTCAAAATTTGGAAAAAATATATGTTATTTTACAGTTATTTATCTAGTGCTTCCGGCCGTTTTTTTTTATTGGTGATATTTAACTGTGTCAAATAAAATTCCAAACATCCGTCTAAAGGTCACAGCACATACATCAACTCGGAAAGGGATCGTAAACGTATCAACTCGAGCGGTTCAGTATTCTTTGTATGAAACTTCAATATTCGTTATCGTAACGTAATCGCCTCGCCTCGGGACCAGCTCGCGAACCGCTTTGCGGGTCGCTCAACTTGCTATCCCCGCGCTTACCGCTAGTCGTCCACGCGCTCACGTCTCTCCGTACCCGAGCTTACGGCTCTACGCACAGTGGTCTGAAAATGAAAATGAACATATTTTTTTTTTTCTCATTTTTTTGTTGTCTTTTTTTTATTTTTTTTTTATCATTTTTTTCTCTCATTCTTTTTTTTATATGGAATCACTGTGCGGCGAGCCGTAAGCGCGGCGTCGCCTAGCCGTAGCCGAGCCGACGTACCGACACTGATCCGGTTTGGTTACGTGCTTGCGTTAGGTTGACGCCTGGTTGACGGCGAGGCGAAGGCGATACGGTGTCGATCCCTTTCCGAGTTGATGTAATGTGCTGTGTCCTTAATCGTTATCCAAATATCCTATTACTCCCGAAAATAGGGTAAGTACTCAAAATTTGGAAAAAATATATGTTATTTTACAGTTATTTATCTAGTGCTTCCGGCCGTTTTTTTTATTGGTGATATTTAACTGTGTCAAATAAAATTCCAAACATCCGTCTAAAGGTCACAGCACATACATCAACTCGGAAAGGGATCGTAAACGTATCAACTCGAGCGGTTCAGTATTCTTTGTATGAAACTTCAATATTCGTTATCGTAACGTAATCGCCTCGCCTCGGGACCAGCTCGCGAACCGCTTTGCGGGTCGCTCAACTTGCTATCCCCGCGCTTACCGCTAGTCGTCCACGCGCTCACGTCTCTCCGTACCCGAGCTTACGGCTCTACGCACAGTGGTCTGAAAATGAAAATGAACATATTTTTTTTTTTCTCATTTTTTTGTTGTCTTTTTTTTATTTTTTTTTTATCATTTTTTTCTCTCATTCTTTTTTTTATATGGAATCACTGTGCGGCGAGCCGTAAGCGCGGCGTCGCCTAGCCGTAGCCGAGCCGACGTACCGACACTGATCCGGTTTGGTTACGTGCTTGCGTTAGGTTGACGCCTGGTTGACGGCGAGGCGAAGGCGATACGGTGTCGATCCCTTTCCGAGTTGATGTAATGTGCTGTGTCCTTAATCGTTATCCAAATATCCTATTACTTGCAGTATACTTGGATTAAGTTAATGAAAAATATACGAAAATAATTGTCTTTGAATAGCCGAGGGATTCCGGCCGCCATAAGTTTAAATTTATTTTTATTTAATTTTTAATTGAAATCTAAGTGATTTTCAATTCGCGGGACGCTCGCGAGTTCACAGTTCATTGCCGGCTGCCGCTGCGTCCGCGTGAAGTGTATCGCGCGCGGTCGAGCAAACGTTAGCGTGCCTATTTCGTTAGGGAATCCTCGCCTTAAATATTTTTTTTTTTTATTTTTTTATTTATCCTGGCATACCTAATCGGAAATTCGTTTTCACTGTTAAAGTAAAGCTCCTGCCTTCAGCACTCCTCATCGAATATATTATTAGTATATTTAATTACCTAAAATGTAAATCTTGCATAGTTATCACAAGTTATTACAACAATATGTTATCTTAAATATTAGAATCATCTTATCTTATTCCAATTCTAGTTGGGGTCATGGCAGTACGTCCTTCTCTTCCATCCCCAAAATAAAACTAAGTACTAAATGGTCTTAGGTAATTAAGTTAACTTAAATTATAGGTGTAATTTATCTACCTTTAAAGGTACATAATACCAATTTTAAAAAGTGAAATAGTTTTTTGTATATAACACAAAATGTGTGAGAGGTGCCAAATGTACCGGTTTTGGCCACTTATTGATAGTTAAACTTTTGTAAGTATAGCGAAAAATCAAAACCAAACCCAGGTTAAATTAATATATTCTAATGCATTAGAAACCAATCAATTGCAAAACAACAATTTAATTGTAAAAAACAAAGGTTTATAAAGTACTAGCTGTTGCCCGTGACTTCGTACGCACGGTGAAGTGACTTTTGTATTTGTTTATTTTATGTGTAATCTACACTTCCTTCCAGTGACCGCAAGGTATTATGTGTGTGTATATGGGTGAAGGTCTCGGAAGCGCGGGATCCTTTACCTAGCTTTAGATTGATCTTCGAAGGCCAGAAACGTGAAGCGAGCAATGCCTGATGTCGTTCGTTGGCGTGCGTGTGGCCGCCGCCCGCGCCGGTCCGTACACAGTCTAAAAGGTACCGGTATAAAATATACTAAGAAGAAACCGGTCAAGAGCCAGTCGGACTCGCGCCCCGAGGGTTCCGTACCATCTTTTCTTTTATAAAATAGAAAAAACTACAACTGTGCTTCACCCAAAGCGACCTGCGAGTATGTAGGAAGGAGGAAATTTTAAACGTAAAAATGTTTTCATCGGCGTGGCATATTCGTCCGAGAATTCGCGATGTAGAATATTGCAGTTTTTGGTCAGCTCCATCTCTTGACCGATAGTGGATCTAATATAATTTTTGTTGGTGATTTCTGAAAAAGTTTTCTATTTAGAGACATTGTTTTATTTTTCCTGTAATCTTTACATAAACTTCTACTTATCACCTAAAATAATTTCAGATTTTTCTCTATGCAAACTTCGGAAATAAGGGGGGGATGGTATTTTTTTACATTTTTCATCATAATTCAAAAACGATGCGGCTTAATACAAAAAGAAAAAATATTAAGAGTGTGCAAGCAGCGCTCTATTATATGATACCCTTTATGCCCTAGTAGCCGCACTTCAAATTTTTAAGACCCCCTTTCAGCCCCTATTGAAGAAAAAATATAAATATTTTTATTTGTCTCTTATTTGCAAAATAGTTGGGCAAACGTCGTCTAAAACTATTCCAAATTTCAAGTTGATACCATTAGTAGTTCTCGAGATATCCAGCTGTGACAGACAGACAGACTTAGTCGCACCATAAGGGTTCCGTTTTACCAGTTTGGTTCGGAACCCTAAAAATCATCAAATCAAAATCAAATCAAATCAAAAATATTTATTCAGTAACATCACTTTTTTACAAACAAATTATATGCTAAGGTCCCCTTTTAAGTATTATTTATACTTGAACCAAGAGACCTCGCTCTTCCACATCTTACAATGCAATAGATGTTATGGAATAAAATATACTTGTTTACATTTTTAGAGGTATAAGAACTAATTCAAGACAATTAACTAAAGCTATTAACAAAAGTGTGTGTGCGAGAGTTTTGTGTGTCAATGTGTGTGTGTGTATGTGTGTGTGTGTGAGAGAGAGTGTATAAGATATTGTTTTAATTATTTTATAAGTTTTTCAATTTCGTTATAATTTTTATCTTTTAGCCAATTGGTAATGAGAATTTTGCATTATTTAATGGTTTTTGGGTAAATATTTAACTGTGTATTCACATGGTTGTATACATAGCAAGATTGATTCGACTGTTGCCGCATAGCAAAAGCAGTTTTAACGCCTACCCTTTAAATTACATTTCTATTTCTTCTTCTGTTTTCAAAGTTAGGGTTGTATACAAGGGACTTATGTATTTTAAGAGTATTCATTATATCATCATTATCATTAATTCATTATTTGTCTTAAGCATGGTATTAGGTACATTATTGAATAATACAAATAATGGAAAATATCCTAAAATTGGTTATATGTCTAAGTAGTATCACAGAAAAAACTTTTACAAACTTTTGACCTAGAATCATAAAATTTGGCAAACTTCAGATCTTACAGTACAAATAAAGGTAAAAAAATAATGGTAATTTATAGTTTAATCACTAAAAAAACTAATACAAACTTACATTTGTAGTTAATTTCATACAAAATGTGAGTAAGTTTGTCTACGTTTGTCTACGTTTAACTACGTTTTATAAGATGTCAAGAAATTTTCCCACAATAAAAGGTACCCTATATGTTGAACCAGGTTATAAGTTATTACTACACAAAATTTGGTAAAAATCCGTCCAGTAGTTTTTGCATGAAAAGCAAACATACAAACAGACGCCCGCAAATATAAGTTGGTCAACGATTTTTTTTTATAGAAAGAAATTTTCCCGCAATAAAAGGTACCCTATATGTTGAACCAGGTTATAAGTTATTACTACACAAAATTTGGTAAACATCCGTCCAGTAGTTTTTCCGTGAAAAGCAAACATACAAACAGACGCCCGCAAATATAAGTTTTTCAACGTTTTTTTTTAATATAAAGAAATTTTCCCGCAATAAAAGGTACCCTATATATTGACCCAGGTTATAAGTTATTACTACACAAAATTTGGTAAAAATCGGTCCAGTAGTTTTTGCGTGAAAAGCAAACATACAAACAGTTGTTATCAACATTTTTTAAAATATAAAGACATTTTCCCGCAATAAAAAGTACCCTATATGTTGACCCGGGTTATAAGTTATTACTACACAAAATTTGGTAAACAGACAAAATTTTTATTATCTATCGTTTTGGGGTCTATATCATGACACATCACATAGCAGTAATTATTTTTTTTAAATATTTCATGTACAGACTTTTTTCTGTTCCTGTTTTATTATATGTATAGATTTCATCCAAAACAAATTTCTTAAAATTTTCATACGAGACATTTTTTAAAACGGAAAATGGAATTTATTGAAAGAAAATCGTATGACATAAAAAATTCTAACGGGTGTTATTATTAAAAAAAAAAAAAAAAAAATTATTACCTTAAAATACCTTATTTTAATTGTCTTTAGCAAAAATGGCGAAAAGTTGTTTCGAAAACTTTTAGAGCAAAAAGTGGCCAAAACCGGGGCTTCTGCCCTACTGTAAAATCATAATCTTACTTACACTTTTATCATAGGTATTAAATAAATAGCGGCTACTCTCATTATGCATTTGTGTAGCCTGTAACTGAGATAGCATTTAGCTCTGTAACTTTGCATTGTAGTAATATTATTGTATTTACTGATGTATATCTTGTTGGTGCTAAATAAATAAATATAAAATATAAAGATATATAATTACCACCATAAAAGATAAACAAACATTTGTCGGAAACTTAACATTAGTTATAAGAAAAATGTGATAGTAAAAAACCACGAGCCCTATAAGTAGCTTTCAGGCGGGATTAGTTAGTTACCAAGTTACGAAATCTCTCATACCAGTTACAAAGCCTGCTACAGCTGCATAAGCAACATCGCGCTCGAATGCACCAATCAGCTGACACAGCCAGTACAAATTAACGCATTCGAGCGGCCACACCGCAAATAGATAATTGTATGAGCTAAGCCATTAAGGAAGTAGAATTAAGATTTTAACCTCTCGGGAACTATGGTTTTGTGTACAGTCACGAGCAATAAATGTATACAACATAAGAGTATGTCATATTTTAGTACGCTTTAATGTGACAAATTTCTATGTTATTTACATAATTGTTGCTTGTGTTGTATATTACGATGTATTTAATGTTTTACATCCCTTACTTGAAGGGTATTCAAGTTTAACCCTTAACTACCTAGCAGTTGTTATCGTCACATTACCACCTAACACTTTTTATTTCTTCAATGGATTAAGTGCACACTTTGCACATAGATTCTGCCAAAGATGTAAGTGATCACTACCAAAGGATTTTTGGAAATTCACCCCCTGAGCCCTGTTTTCTCGTGGTCCCATGATTTTGTCCCATTAATGGGACCACGAGGGATAACTATTTCTCGTGGTCCCATTATTATTTAATGGGACTGCGAGGGAGTACTGTTTTTCGTAGTCCCATTATCATCTAAATTTGTGGATCTATATATTTCTTGCATAGGCAAACTTTTTGGAGTGTGTAGTGGCGTCGATGATAAATACATGAAAATGTTATAATGTATTCATACAAATACATAGAAACCAGTAGTGGGAGTCATGTCGCGTTCGGTTGTTGTTTAACGCTGAGTAAGAATTTACACCTTAATGGTAGAAAGGGACCATCAAACTGAACTATGGGACCAACTCTGAAATCACGAAAAAAAAATCAGCTGTTTCATACATTTTCACATTTTCATTATCAATCGATTTCTGTATGAAACAGCTGTTTTTTTTTTCGCGATTTCAGAGTTGGTCCTATTGTAAAAGTTGTTCAGTTTGATGGTCCCTTATCTATCATATTCTGGTTTAGCTATTAATTCTGTTACACATTGAAGACAGGAGGGAATTTCCACAACCGTAAATAATAATGGGACTACGAGAAATAGTAAATCCCTCGTGGTCCCATTAATTGGTCAAAATCCTGTGAGCAAAATTTTAATGGGACCACGAGAAATAGTTATCCCTCTTGGTCCCATTAATGGGACAAAATCATGGGACCACGAGAAAACAGGGCCCCTGAGGGGGTAAAAAGGCGGTCAGAATTTGTATGAAACTCTTTATTTTTTTCGGTTTTGTGACGTCGCGGGTGGAGCGCTAGTTTGATATAAATTTCAACTTCATACCTCCACGCATTCCTGAGAAATAGATTCTTAACAAACGGACAGATCTATGAGGCTCAACTATGTTCATGCTCTATATTTTAAAAACATACCTACCATGTCCAAACCCTAGCCTGCGTATTTGATATTCTTTAGACCCTTTTAGTAGAGAATATGACTTCAAAAAGAACGTTATGAAATCTAAGCAATTTATAGCAACAAACACACTAAACCAGGGTTTCCCAAACTTTGTTATGCCCCCCTGGCCCAGTAATTTTTAATGTCCGTATGGATTGAGAAGCCACATCAGATTTTTAAGGACAGCTATCACTCTTATTTAGTAGCCATGCAGATAATTTTGTAGGTCAAATTCTGAAATTTGTAGTAAAATACATCAAAAGTTATATCACTGCAAAGGTGGCTCCTCAATCTAAACATCAGGATTGAGGAGCCACCTAGAACTCGTAATGTATTGAATGTAGGTTGCTGAAAATTATGTATCATTTTGTATCTATCACGTAGGATATGTTTCTTCACCGTGACCCACCATAAGTTTTTAGCCATCATAGTGCATGTATTTTTGTACCTACTCTATATTTTTTTACGTCAATGCTGCGACCCGGCATTTTATTTTCGTGGCCCGGTGCCGGGTCGCGACCCACTAGTTGGGAAACGCTGCACTAAACTAACACAAGGTCACTACACCGCGCGTACGAAGTCGCGGGCAACAGCTAGTGCTATAATATACGAACAATATACCATAGAGTAACTTAGTATAAGGAAAGAATATAAGGATGAATGACAATTTGTTCACGCCGCGCGTGATTCATTCATTCACGTTCATTCGTGGGGTCGGCGCCAACCGCCGCCCGCGCGACATCGCGACCAGTTGGCCGTAAGCAGCCGTGAGGCAAGTTCGTGTGTTTCTGTAGCGACGTGCCGCGCCAGTTACCTACCCGTATCGTGACCGAGATCTCGAGCGTTTTGCACCTAGGAGCGCCCGGTCCGGGTACGGACTTGTGACCCGTGTGTGTTCGCTTTGAAAAGCGCCGAGAAAGTTTTAGCTGTCTATTAGGGCATTGTGTAGTTTTAAGAGTGTTAGCTATAAGAGTTTCCCATCGGGGGTTGCGTGAAGACCTACTTGTCAGGCGCGCGCGCGCCGGCGAGACAGCGACCAGCCCCCTGGATTACGGACACTATCTGCTAGTAAGGTAGGACTAGCTTAATTTACTTAATTTTGCATGAGAAACCTTCGTTTCAATAAACTGTGGAACACAGTAGATGGTCATCACAATTGTGCGTGATCATATTTTTGGTAGCAGAGCTTAGTTGATATAATTAATTTTCATATTAAAATTAACTACATAAAATTTCATAGTAAAAATAAAAAGCGTACCTAAAAAGCGTACCTAAAAATTATTTTTTTTTTGTTGAAATCTCGAGGGTATTTGAAGATCCCGAGACGATTTGAAGTACTAAGAAATTGTTCTAGTAAATTCTCGAAGCGAATGTTTCTCACTTGGTGGATCCGATAATAGATAGACACTTATATAATTGTTGTCACATACTAGTGTTTTGATACGAGTTTACTCGCCTAGATGTGTATATTTTTTTTTGTGTGTCCGGATTTATTTGACGAATAGTTCGTTCGAAAGTGTGTTTATTAGTATCACATACTAGTGATTTGATACGAGTTTACTCGCCTAGATGTGTATATTTTTTTTTGTTTGTCGGGATTTATTTGACGAATAGTTTCGTTCGAAAGTGTTGTTTATTAGTACCACATACTAGTGTTTGTTCCGAGTCCGCTTGCCTAGTTAAAAAAGTGGAACTAGTTTTAATTATTAGTAGTATTAAATTACGAGTATTATTATTAAAAATAGTTTTGTTTTTGTTTGTTGATAACGGTTTAGTAGTTGATTTGCGAGGTATGCCATACCGTTAATCCTATACGTTTTGTTTATACCGTTATATTGTTAGCCCTTGAAATTGGTAAGTTGCTAATAATTTATGAAAATAGTAGGGTCCGTGTATGTCGTCCGAATTTTAATTGTGTTTTATATTATCGTGACGCGACCTATTTCTATTGTTTTTTTTGTTGATGTTTACCACTTTTATATTTCTTTGTTTGCTTTGTTTATTAAACGGCTTATAAATGGCTCCTACGAATCCGACCGCCGTATCCAGGGCTGGCATCCAAGGAGCTTTGCGTTGGCTTGCTTGTGCGGTCACATTAATAGACCGAGCCGACCGGGTAGGCGCGTTGCTAGCTCGGTATGGCGGGCTGGCAGCTCGGCTGCAAGACCTGGAGCGCCACGCCATGGAGTGTCGCGCGTATTATATGGAGAACCCCCCAGCTGATGATGCCGTGTCGGAACAGCTGGAGCAGGATGTAGCCCAGGCCTATGAGCTGGCTGACCAGTTCACGGAGGCGGCTGAGAGGGCCCTGGCTGTTCGGAAGGGGGAGCCGGTTTTGAGCGGGGAGGTCAAACCTACCCCGACGGCGTTGCTAGGCCGATTGCCTACTTTGGAGATTCCCACTTTTAATGGGGATCTGTCAGCCTGGATGGGCTTCATTAATTTGTTTGACAGTTTGGTGGATTCACGACGGGACTTATCCCCTAGTGAGAAGTTGGCCTATTTGCGCTCCTCCCTGCGAGGAGAGGCCAGCGCGGTAATCCAGCACCTGCTCATCAGTGACGACAACTACCAGGTGGCTCGCCAGCTTCTGGTTAGCAGGTACCAGAATGTCCGGTTACTGGCGGACACCCACGTGGCCACGATTTTGGCCCTCCCGCGAATCACGCGGGTACACCTGTTACGGAGGGAGTTGTTGAACCCGCTACTGTCAGCGGTCAACTCCCTAAGGCGATTGGACCTGCCGGTGGATCAGTGGTCCTTTGTACTGCTGCACATAGTCCTCGCCAAATTGCCCGCTGAAATGAAGGGGCGTTTCGAGCAGAGGTACGGAGGCGACAGCGCCTCGTATATCCCGCCCTTCGCGGACCTCCTTCGTTTTTTGGAGGACGAATGTAGGGTGACGGACCACCTGGAGCCCGCCCCGGTTCCAGGTGTTGGTCGTATGGTGGCGGCGAGGGAACAGCCCCGTCGCCCGACCAACCGGTATGCTGCCTTCCAGCAGTCCCCTCCCCCCGCACCGAGTGAGCGGTGCAGGTATTGCAGGGGAGATAGGCACGTGGTGCACGAATGTGCCAAATTTAGAGGCCTCCGCCCAGAGGGACGGAGGGCCGTTGCGAGACAGCGCCAATGGTGCTATAGGTGTTTGGGGGGACACATGCAGTCGGCGTGTCCCCAGACCGAGGATTGTCGTCTTTGCGGAGGGAGGCATCACCCCCTCCTTTGTTTGGACCGCAAGGACGCCGGGAGCGACCGGGGTTCGAATTCCTCGCGCACGGGCGGGGGCCCGGCAGCCCGGAACCGGTCCCCTAGAGATTCGGTGGGGCTTAGCCCCCCCGTTCGGTCCCCCCCGGAGAGGGGGAACTATAGGAGAGACGCCCCCGCCACGGGCGGGGGTAGGGGGGTACCACAAGAGTACGCCACGGTGGCGATGGGCACGGGCCCTATTTGCTACTCCCCCCCCCTAATGGAGAGGCCTTGATTGGGGTACTATGTACCGAGGCACGCCCCACACGGGTATTACCCTGCACCTAGGAGTGCTGTTGGTCGGGGCCAGTATGTACCCGATTGGGACCCGCTCGCCCGGTACGAGCGTCCCACATTTGGCGCGCCGACTCAGGCGCGAGGGGGACAAGTACCCCCCCAAAATTTTTAATGGCGCCCCTGTCGGACCCAACCACCCCTCCGGAGCTTGTGCTGTTGCCAACAGCCTCCGTGAATGTTTGGGGACCTAAGGGCAATGTTGTAACGGTGCGTGCCCTTTTGGACTCAGGTGCCCAGGGGTGCATAATGTCCAGGTGGCTTGTCCGACAGCTGGGTCTTTTGCTTGTGCCGCATCACGAAGCGGTACGGGGGGTGGGAGACTCGCGGATCCCTGATCCGATTGGTCGAGTTGAGTTCTCCTTCTCCCCCCACTTCACGCCAAGGCCGAAGATCGGTGCTTCGGCGATAGTTTTTGATAAGGTGGTTGGACCACTCCCGCAAGTGCGAGTGCCGCCATCCACGATTGAGCTGACGTCTGGACTGGCTTTGGCTGATCCTTCCTTCCACCGACCGGGCCCAATACACTTGTTGATTGGTGCGGATGTCCTCGGTCGTGTACTGTGTGGAAGCAAGCGAGTTTTGCAGACAGCCGATCTTGTCGCCTTGTCCTCGTCGCTGGGTCATGTGGTGATGGGAAAGGTACCACAGACACCAGAGACCCCGTCGGTAGACCGCCAGACCATTGTCGGTTCTACTTTGTCCGACGTTCTCCAAAAGTTTTGGGAGGTGGAGGAACCTCCCACTGCCAAGCGGTTGGATCCGTTAGCGGAGGAGTGCGAATTGTTCTACCAGAACAACACTGGGCGCCTCCTCTCGGGTCGCTTGATTACCCGCTTGCCCTTCTTGGCGGCTCGCCCTCCTTTAGGGAGCTCCCGACCGATGGCCGAGAAGAGATTGTTGTCCATGGAGCGTAGGATGGCCAGGGATCCCGCATTCAAGGAGAAGTATATAGACTTCATGCGGGAGTATTTGGACCTTGGGCACATGTCCATCTCGCAGTTGGACTGGCGTAATGTGGAACATTACTTCCTGCCACACCACGCTGTTTTGAAGACTTCCAATGGGAAGATCCGCGTGGTCTTTGATGGTTCAGCGCCCACGTCAACCGGAGTGTCGTTGAATCAGTGTCTGCATGCGGGGCCGAAGTTGCATCACGATGTCTGTGATGTTTTGACCAACTTCCGCCGGCACGCTGTCGTCTTTGTGGCCGATATCCGCATGATGTTCAGACAGACCGTGATTCACCCGGAGGATAGACGATACCAGCTCATCCTTTGGCGTGAGGATCCCCAGGATCCGATGTTGGCTTACGAGCTGAACACCAACACTTATGGTTTGCGGTCGAGCCCCTTTGTGGCGATCCGTTCGCTTTTGGAGCTCGCAGAGCGCGAACGGCTACGCTATCCCCGGGCATCTGCTCTTATTGAGGGGGGGGCCTTATTTGTCGACGATATCTGCACGGGGGCCTCGAGCTTAGATGAGGCTCTCGTCTTACGTGATGAGCTGATTGCGCTCTTGAGGGCTGGTGGCTATGAGTTGCGGAAGTGGCTGTCTAACTCACCGGACCTATTGGCAGATTTGCCTAAGGACCACCAGCAAGAGCCGCTCCTCTTTGAAAATCCGGAGACTCCAGACATGCTGTCTGTTTTGGGAGTCCAGTATCGACCAGTCCCGGATTTGTTCACATATAGATTGGAACTGCCAGACCCAAAGGTCTGGACTAAACGCACGGTGCTGTCTACTGTAGCCCGTACCTTTGATCCGAACGGTTGGCTCAGCCCTGTAGTGTTTTCGATGAAGTGCTTCCTACAGGAGCTCTGGGCTGCGGAATTGTCATGGGATGAGCCCCTCTCTGGTAGCCTTCTACGAGAGTGGGTGAGGTTCGTGTCATCCCTACCCGACGTCAATCGGGTTTGTATACCGAGGCAAATGCTGCCTTCGGGAAAGTTTAAAGCCTCCCTGCACGGCTTTTGTGACGCGTCCGAGAGCGGATACGCGGCAGCCGTTTACATCCGAACGGTGGACGCAGCAGGCGTTGTCGCCGTACACTTAGTTACGGCCAAGAGTAAGGTCGCCCCCCTTCGGACTAGGCTAACCATTCCGAAGTTGGAGTTGTCCGGCGCCACTCTCTTAGTACGGCTACTCAATCATGTTGCCGACACCTTGGGAAACGGTGTCGACTTGGAGTCGATATTTGCGTGGTCTGACAGCCAGGTCGTCCTTTGTTGGCTGAAGAGTTCCGTCCACACCCTTGAGGTTTTTGTGGCCAACCGGGTCTCACAAATTCAGACTTCAAAGGCCCCGTTGATTTGGCGCCACGTACCGGGCGAACTGAACCCCGCAGATTGTGCCTCACGCGGCTGCGAGGCGCCTGAGTTAGTGGACCACCACCTATGGTGGAGTCCATCATGGTTGTTACGGCCTGAGCGCTCATGGCCTGCCACCCCGGCTGTGGCCAGAGTCCCAGACCTAGGCATGCGTGTTCACGCCGTGGAGACGGTGGCGGCTCCGCAGATGGAGTTTTTGTTAGACCGCTACAGTTCTCTTGATAAGTTGCTCGGCGTGACTGCTTGGATAAGGCGCTTTGTGCGAAATTGTCGCCAGCCTCAGGAGAAATCGTTGTCTCCGGTCCTCGCCCCACAAGAGCGGCAAGACGCTCTGTTGCATTGGTTGCGAGTGACGCAACAGCGAGAGTTTGACCCGGAGCTGAAAGCCCTGCGCTCAAGTAAGCCCAAGTTGAAGGGACCCTTGGTGCGGTTGAATCCCTTCTTGGACAGTACCGGATTGCTGCGTGTCGGAGGTAGGCTCAGACATGCCAACCTGCCGTACGGATCACGCCACCCTTTGTTGCTCCCCAAGGATGGACCGTTAGTTAGACTGTTGATTACAGACCGACATGTAAAGAATTGAAGTATGATTGCAACATATTACACAAACAAGATGTTTGCATTATCGCGCATTTACAGAAAATTGGAACACACGCGTAGCATTCTCAGCAATCTAGAATAAGATCGCTTACTAAGATAATGTATCTTTAATTGTACTCAATATTATTATCTCAATATACATCTTGACACCGAACAAGTCACATCTCTTTTATTACCTTAGCCTCGGTAAAGCGTCATACCTCTTCATGGCGACCCTTTGCCAACCGAACTTATAAATTTTTGCGGGAAAATCATTACTACATGGAGCAGCAAAGCAAAATTTTCAACACCATACTAGCAGCAGTCTTCGTTGCGGTGCTATTTGGCTCTACACTTCTGTTCATCGCATTACTTGGGAAGACAAAACAATAATATGGGAGCACCACAAAGTAAAGAAGAAGTTATCATCGCACAAACCGCCAGCGGCGACGCCCAAGCAACGCAGAAAACTTCAAGCCAGCTCACTACAACAGAAATTTTACTATCCGTCATACTGCTTCTCATCGTTATACTCATCATTTACGCCTGCATCCGGAAAATTTGGGACCGAATTGTCAACCGACTCCGTAGAGAATTCAACAGCGCAGTTCTAAGAAACACAATATCTTCCGTGGAACTGGCAACGACGTCGACTCAACCATCAACGTAGACCAGGAGGTGTCCAGGGTAGAAACCCGGCCCATTGTACGAGGGGCAAGGGAAATCCCAGCCCGATCTTCAGTTAGCTGTTTCAAGCGGTCCAGGAACCCATCTTAGAAGTCTGAAGATCCTACACACTCAAGGAGCATGAGAAAACCCCCAGCCCGCAGCCCCAGCCCCCACACGCCACGCCGGTCACCACATACCTACTCATCGTGCAGAGACGTAATTATTTTATTCGCGCGCTATAATGCCACCGTAAGTCGTAAGTTATTTTATACCTAAACGTTTTAAATAATATGTAGGATTACATTTTTTTCTTATTAGATAATGTCATTTATTATTTCCGATTTAAATGAATTGCATAAAAAACTATTGTATATTAAAGATAATTTAGTAAAACTAGGACCAGATAGACGTCAAAAAGAGTTAGGTTTTACGAAATTTAATGAAGCGAAACTTGAATACGCGAAATTAGAGTATATTTTAGCTCAAGTACATAATTTAGTTGAAAAATCGGAGGTATCAACTAAAGATATAACTTTAATTAATAAAATAGCAAATGACATTCAGATCATTTATGACAAAATTATTTCTTTAGAGACTTTAAGTGTTAGTAGTATTTCAAAAATGGCAGAAAAAGATAAATTTGACTTGAAGACAGCCATTGCACTTTTACCAACGATGACAGGTCAAGAACACGTCACTAAATCTCTAATTGATGGTATACAATTATATAGTTCAATGATCAGCGATGCTACTCATGGGTTACTTATTGATTTTGTGATTAAAACTAGGCTCTCTCCTAGCGCAAAATTACGTTTAAAAAGTAGTTATCCAACTATTAAAGATTTAATTAGAGATATGAATACGCATTTGATTCAGAAAAAATCTGCTGTTGCTATCCAACACAAATTACAAAACTGTCGTCAAGGTCATAGGTCGATCGAGTCATTCGGCTCGGAACTAGAACAACTTTTTGTGAATTTAACCATAGCACAAGCGGATGACGACGCTACTAAGTTTGAAGTATTGCGTCCCATTAATGAAAAGGTTGCAATCAAGCGCTTTTCAGATGGATTAGTGAATCAAAAGCTTAGTACTATCATAGCATCACGTCACTTTGATTCTTTACCAGAGGCTATAAGAACTGCCCTAGACGAGCAGTCAATGTCTACCAGACACGAGGAAGTTATGAACATTAAAAAGTTTCATACTCGTAATTTCTCACGCACACCTACTAATTATCCGCGTCAGCCAAGTAATTATTCTAATAAATATAGTTACTATAATAGATTTAGCGCAAACAATAGGTACGCTGCCGGAAACACGAGACCACAACAAGGTAAGTACATGTCGCGAGACTCCCGCGCCGCGCAAGGAACACAATCACGTTCACGTGACCGCGGTCGGCCGAGCCCGCGCCCGCCGCGCTCAGCTGTGCCTTTTCAACGTGTGCAGTACGCTAGCCACGAGCAATCGACCAATAGTGAGTCACAAGCGCGTTCTGAGCCCCAGAACGATAATAATTTAGATTTTTTTCGTTCCTACTGAAAATTATGTTTTAAACTACAATAATAGTAGTACCGTAACTTTTAACGTAAGTAATAGCAATATCGATCTTTTAGTCGATAGCGGAGCAAGCCTTTGTGTTTTAAAATACGAATGGTTATGCGATTATCCGAAGTTATTGAATTTAATTACATTTGAGAAGTTAGTTATAAAAGGTGTTAGCGGTAAACTAGTATCTGAAGGATATATTTACTTAGATTTGTCTTATAATGGGTTAGTTTTTAGAGAAAAAATGTATGTGTTTAAAAATATGTCTTGTTCTGCAAATGGTATTTTAGGTGATAATTTTTTGAAACGCTATCAAGCTATAATTAACTATAAAGAAAATACTTTGCTTTTAACTAAAGATAGTAATTATGTGTCTATACCTATATTGAGTCACTATAGACATTTGATACCGCCACGATGTGAGGTAATAAAATATATACCTACATCGTTAGGCGACGATTGTGTTTGTTTATCTAAAGAGATACAGAAAGGAGTTTTTATAGGAAGTATAATAGCGAAACCTTGTAATGGTCGCATGCCAGTAAGGATATTAAACACCACTGAGAAAGAAGTTGATCTAGATCTTACCGATTTAGAGACTTTTTCATTGAATGATTTTGAAGTCTGTAATTTTGAAAAAGAGGAGGTTTCTGTCGATCGTGTAAAAACATTATTAGGATTATTAAATTTACCTGAACTGAATTTAGAAGAAAAACGAAGTATTGAAAGTATTTGCGCTAAGTACGCAGATGTTTTTCATCTGCCAGGCGACAAACTCTCTTGTACAAACCTAATGACCCATAATATAACTTTAAAACCTAATGTCTCGCCAGTTTATGTCAAGCCACATAGATTACCGTTCGCACTAAGGAAGGAAGTTCAGAAACAGATAGATATTATGCTCGAAAATGATATTATAGAAGAGGCTACGTCAGAGTGGTCTAGTCCCGTCTTGCTTGTACCGAAAAAAACAGATAGGTCAAACGAGAAACAATGGCGATTAGTTATAGATTACAGGCAGTTAAATAATCGTATTGAGGACGACAAATTCCCTTTGCCTAATATAACTGATATCTTAGATTCGCTTGCAAATAACATTTATTTTTCAAAATTAGACCTTTCGCAAAGCTATTATCAGTTATCTTTAAGCGAAGATTCACGAAAGTACACAGCTTTCACTGCTGGTGATAAAATTTTTCAGATGAAACGCTGTCCCATGGGTCTCCGGACATCTGCGAGTGTATTTTCACGTCTTATGACTATTGCAATGTCAGGCTTAAATTATAAAAAGGCTTTTATTTATTTAGATGATTGCGTAATTTTCGGGAAATCTATAGAAAACCACAATAAAAACTTAATTAGTATACTAGAGAGATTTAGAAAAGTTAACTTAAAATTAAATCCTATGAAGTGTGAATTTTTGCGAAACGAAATAATATATCTAGGACACAAAATAACTTCTGATGGAATTTTACCAGATGAAAGTAAAATTGCAACCATGCAAAACTATCCAGTGCCGATGAACTGCGACGATGTCAATCGTTTTGTCGCGTTTGCAAATTACTACAGACGATTCATACCGAACTTTGCAAACATTGTTTATCCTTTAAATCAATTAAGAAAAAAGAATGTACAGTTTCTATGGTCATCAGAGTGTCAAACGGCATTTGAAAAATTAAAATCAGCATTAATTCAACCCCCTATTTTATCTTATCCAGATTTTTCAGAAAGTAACATCTTTCGGCTACAAACAGATGCTTGTAAGACAGGTTTAGGATCTGTTTTATCTAACATGAACGGTCAAGTAGTCGCGTATGCGAGTAGAAACCTGAAACCCGCCGAGACGAGATATCCCATCATAGAATTAGAACTTTTAGCAATTGTTTGGTCTGTGAGACATTTTCGCCCTTATTTATATGGACGTAAATTTAAAATTATAACAGACCACAAACCGTTAATTTATTTATTTAACTTGAAAGACCCAACAAGCAGACTTACTAAATTCCGATTATTCCTAGAGGAGTATGATTTTGAAATAGAGTATGTTCCAGGACGAAACAATGCAGCTGCAGACGCATTGAGTCGCATACCTATTACATCTTCTACTTTAAAATCATTACATCAAAACACAGTATCAGTTTTAACTAGAGCACAAAGTAAAAAATTAAAAACCCCCACTGATTCTTCTTCAGAGAGCTCCACCAGCACTAGGCCTGATCAACCTATTGCGGTAGAACTTCTCAAGAAACCCGATGACGTAACTGAATTAAGTTTTAATCAATTAAAGTTTGACAATTATTCAAAGTCTAAAGATAGCATTATTTCTAATGCAAGTTGTTACGTTTACGTACCTTCGCAATCAGCGATATATCTGAGTACCCGATCGTCATCTACCCCAGAGGTGTTAGCGAGGGACTTAGAGTCATTATGTCAAAAAATAGGCATACATGAGGTACTTATTATTAAAGAAAAATGTAACGAGAGTAAAATCAAAAGTCTTGTACAAGCAACAAAAAGAATTAACTCTGTTACCCCGCGCTTTCTCATAACAAAAAATATATTAAGAATATATGATAGTGAACAAAAAAGAGTAATACTAAATGATTTCCATCTATTACCTACCAGCGGACACGCAGGAGTTAATAGAATGATGAACAACATTAAGCAATATTATTTTTGGCCAGGTTTGAGTAATGATGTAAAACTTTTTGTTAAAAATTGCCATCAATGTCAATATCATAAGCATAGTAATAAACATATTAAGCAGCCCTTAACCATAACATCAACAGCCCACTCATCATTCGAAAGAATTAGTTTGGATATAATGGGTCCACTCGATGTTGATGACTATAATAATAAATATGTATTGACATTACAATGCGATTTAACCAAATTCGTTGAAGCGTATCCATTACCTAGTAAAGACTCGGTCACAGTTGCTCAATCTTTTACCAATAATTTCATTTTACGTTATGGTATTCCTAGAGAAATATTGACTGACCAGGGAACCGAATTCATGTCATCAGTGATGTCCGAAACATGTTCTCTATTACATATTAAAAAATTAAATTCTACGGCGTACCATCACGAAACTGTAGGCGCTTTAGAAAATACTCATAAAACCCTAGGAGCTTTTCTGAGAATCCAGTGTAATAATTATAAACATAACTGGAGCACCTGGATTCCATATTGGTGTTTTTCTTTTAATACCACAGTGCATAGTGAAACTAAATATACGCCTTTCGAATTAGTTTTTGGAAAAATTTGTAACCTTCCAAATAATTTACAATCAGAAATCGACCCCTTATATAACTATGACAGTTATCCCCGAGAACTTAAGTATCGTTTACAACAAGCGCAATCCGACGCACGACGTAACTTGATACAATCTAAAGAGAAAAGAAAATTATTGTATGATAAAACTAGCAATAATGTTACCTATCAGTTAGGCGATTTGTTATTATTAAAGAACCAAGTAGGAAATAAATTAGATAGTATTTACAATGGCCCTTATAAAGTTTTAAGAGATATGACGTCTAATGTAGAAATTTTAAAAGAAAATAAAGCTATAATTGTGCATAAGAATAATACCAAACCATTCAATAAATAACTATTTTATTTGATACGTAATTATAAGTATAGGTACTTAATTACATACCATGTTACTTAACACTTTGTTATTGTTATGATTAAGTGTAAAATGTGAAGCTTCCGTTTTAATTCAATACCATTTCAATTCGATACCATTTTAATTAGATACAATTTTAATTAGGTATATTGTTTATATTGTAAAACGTTTTTGTATTAGTACGATTTAATAAATGAAATAGTTTTAACTTTGCTATGTTGATAATGTTTAAATTTTGTTTACTTATTTTACTTAAGTAATTAAATTTTGGTTAAGTTCGTTAAAGTCAATGTTACGAGTCTGTTCCTTTTTGCAGGGAGGGGATGATCCTTCCACTTTTTCAGGGGAGATGAAGTATGATTGCAACATATTACACAAACAAGATGTTTGCATTATCGCGCATTTACAGAAAATTGGAACACACGCGTAGCATTCTCAGCAATCTAGAATAAGATCGCTTACTAAGATAATGTATCTTTAATTGTACTCAATATTATTATCTCAATATACATCTTGACACCGAACAAGTCACATCTCTTTTATTACCTTAGCCTCGGTAAAGCGTCATACCTCTTCAGAATGCTCATGCCGGTTGTAATGCTTTGACCGCGCTCCTCCAACGAGAGTTCTGGATTTTGTCAGCGCGGAGAATAATCCGATCCGTTATTTTTCGTTGTCTCCCGTGTTATCGTTTGCGCGCCGATACGATGCAGCCCCAGATGGGTGATTTGCCTGCCGATCGAGTGAACGAATCGATGCCCTTCTCAGGAGTTGGAACGGATTTTGCGGGGCCATTTACCGTTAAGACATCGCGGCTTCGTAATGCTAGAACGGAAAAGGCTTACTTGTGTGTATTTGTTTGTTTGGCCACTAAAGCGGTCCACCTGGAGGTGGTTAGTGCCCTCACCACAGAAGCCTTTGTAGCCACGTTGAATCGTTTTGTGTCTCGCCGCGGAATGCCGTCGTTAATAAGGTCCGATTGTGGAACCAATTTCAAGGGCACCGATAGGTATTTAAAGGAAGTTTGTGAATTTTTGGATAGGAATAATTTTGAGATCGGATCCACACTCTCTCGCAGAGGGGTACGATGGCAGTACTCCCCGCCATCCTGCCCCCACTGGGGAGGGATTTTTGAAGCAACTGTAAAGGCCGCTAAAACTCACCTTCGTCGCGTTATTGGGGAGACGGTCCTCACGTTTGAGGAACTCGCGACCGTATTTTGTAAGGTTGAGGCGGTCCTCAACTCGCGTCCGTTGTGTCCGTTGTCTTCGGACGCGAATGATTTAGAGGCCCTTACGCCGGGCCATTTTTTGATTGGCAGACCGCTTAACGCCTTGCCGGAATATCCTTATTCCGAAGTGCCCTCCGGACGGCTCTCGCGATTTGAATTGCTCCAGCAGCTTACGCAGAGTTTTTGGCGCCGTTGGCATCTGGAGTATTTGCACATTTTGCAGCAACGCGTTAAGTGGTCGGATAGGACGACCCCACCCAAGACTGGAGACCTCGTGTTGGTAAAGGATCCAAACCTGCCGCCCCTCCGCTGGCGTTTAGGACGCATTGTTCAGCTTCATCCGGGGTCGGATGGTGTGCCCAGGTTTGCCGAGGTCCTGGTGGGGGACTCTGTTTTGAAGCGAGCGATCGCTACCCTCTCTCGCCTGCCCTTAGATTGAGTTGGCGGACAGTTTGCTACTGTCCGGGACGGGGGGATGTTCACGCCGCGCGTGATTCATTCATTCACGTTCATTCGTGGGGTCGGCGCCAACCGCCGCCCGCGCGACATCGCGACCAGTTGGCCGTAAGCAGCCGTGAGGCAAGTTCGTGTGTTTCTGTAGCGACGTGCCGCGCCAGTTACCTACCCGTATCGTGACCGAGATCTCGAGCGTTTTGCACCTAGGAGCGCCCGGTCCGGGTACGGACTTGTGACCCGTGTGTGTTCGCTTTGAAAAGCGCCGGGAAAGTTTTAGCTGTCTATTAGGGCATTGTGTAGTTTTAAGAGTGTTAGCTATAAGAGTTTCCCATCGGGGGTTGCGTGAAGACCTACTTGTCAGGCGCGCGCGCGCCGGCGAGACAGCGACCAGCCCCCTGGATTACGGACACTATCTGCTAGTAAGGTAGGACTAGCTTAATTTACTTAATTTTGCATGAGAAACCTTCGTTTCAATAAACTGTGGAACACAGTAGATGGTCATCACAATTGTGCGTGATCACAATTTCTACTCTTTTCTTATTTAGAATTTTATTTATAAAACGATTTATTAAACTTAAATAATAGGCAATAATAAATATAAATTAAACGATTTAAATTAAAAAATATTTCTTCAAGATATGGCAGCCAGCGTTGGTACTGTAAGCGGCGCTAGTGTCGGCGACTGCTGACAACTTCCGACTGCCGAACAGCGTGAAGCCCTCCCATTAAGACCTCCGACTGCTCTACGACCTTGGTCCGGCTAACAACTTCACGTTCTTCGGAGTCGTTGACATACTGCTGTCAGCAAGCGAAGCAACAACCAAGGTCGTACTCCACGGAGCCAGAGAGTTCACCATCAGTGATGACGAGAACGGCATCGTGTTGTCAGGCCCGCCGTGCAGCTCCAAAATCCTCACAGCCATGTTCGACGATAAACACAGTTTCTGGACGGTTTCTTGTAAACGTAGGTAGTGATTATACACGTTCTTTGGTTTCTTGTTAATATACTTGCTGTCACTGTCATTAATTTTTGCTGTCAGCCAAGTCAGCCCCATTTAAAAAGAGAAAGCATGGAGTGTAGACGGAATAGAACTAAGGAGGATTATCTCTGTAGTCAAAAAATGTCCGTCAAACTCATAGATGTATTATTCCTGGTCAAACTGCGCTAAATTGATGGCCTTTTTTTACCCTGTTTTTAGGGCCGATTTCACCAACATTGAAACATAACTTTACCCAACAATTTAATCGATGGTTAACTTCAATTTCATTTCACCACGCAAATCTCTATAGATATCTTATTCTCGTATAGTTACTCTGTAATGGTGGAAAACGCTACGCACCCAAGTAAGATAGGTAGTTTATCCGTAAATTACGAAAAAAAATACCAGCTGTTCCATACAAAAGTACAACATCGACTCGACTGAAATGTATTTCTTTTTTGGCGATTTCGTGGTTGGCCCCATAGTAAAAAAAATTACATTAATGGACACTATCATCCCTTAAAATCTTTGTACTAATTTAAATTTAATGTTGTATATTTATTACTTAGAAATAGTAAACAATGACGTACTTACACATTTCCGTTAACAAACGCACCGATTAGCTGACACAGCCATCACAGCCAGTACAAATTAACGCATTCGAGCGGCCACACCGCAAACAGATAATTGTATGAGCTAAGCCAGTAAGGAAGTAGAACTAAGCTTTTAACCTCTCGGGAACTGGGGATCTTGTTGTGTCTAAGATTGCTTAATTTAAGGAAGACTTGAGCTTACAAGTAGTTGAGAGGTATACACTCAATAAAAGTACAAACAAGCATAAATCGGTGCAGATAACATTCCAGTTCGTGTTGCCTCTTTGTCCGGAATTAATGGAAACGATTTATTACTCGCTGCGCCTATATTACGAATTGCGGGATAAAAATACCCTTGTTGATAACCATTGCCAAACACCACAGATAACTGGTTACCATCTGTGAAGATTTTTTTTTCTTCAGGTATAACTAATTATCCAAAGAATAAAATGTCTTTACAGATAACTGTTAAAAATGGTTATCTCCAAGGAACAAGGGAAAAAATAGCGCCTACCTACAACATTCTAAGATCTACCAAATACCTATACTTACACAAATAATTTCATAAAGATCGGTCAAGCCGTTTCGAAAGAGTTTGACACGGGATTTTTATATATTAGATGATTACTAATTACAAGAAAAGGCCAGAGTGGTATCGTACAATCTATATTATGTCTCGGTACTTTAAATAATCGATATAATCAAATAGTATTTAACTGCTTCTTCATATTTTATAACTGTCGATACTATCAAAAAGTATAACTTTCTTGAATTAAAACTATCGACTATTAAAAACTATAAAATATTTTTCGGCAACACTTTCGCAATATTTCAATATCAACGGACGTAGACAAAAAACACCCAATCATCAAACAATAGTACTGATGCAAAAAATGACAATAAATAATTTATTAAAATGGACATTTTACGAGTGCGTAATTTATATTTCGTTTGTTTTCCAACGTGTGCAGTGCAAGTTGAATTTAGTAGATTTCCCTGCGGCGGCCGCGGAAAATCAGAAAAATCTGAAAACAATTAGGTATTACGGTACCTACTGCTTATTTTGTGAAGGACAACGTTTTAAACGAATTTCGGCATACCGTGAACTACCTATTTATGGCATGTTTTAGTCCGCCTGGCTAGCTTCCACCATCTTATCTAAGTCTGACGCCATAACAATGATGTTTTCAGCATTATAGTCTTGGCCTCCAATGCTAGAAGACGCCAGTTTTTTCTAATTAATAAAATAATATTAAATATTAAATACTACCTATTCCTGTAAAAAATTTTGATACTCAACCCTTTTCACGACCAAAAACTTCACTTTACCCTCGTTGAAACTCAAGCTTTTATATCAAGATATTTATATTCTCCATAAAGTTGACAAATATAATGGCTTTAGCATTTTAGTTCGCAAGCATTCCCGACCTCTGAGAGTTTTCGGTCGGATGCCTCCGGTCTTGAGCGCGAGTCCTTTCAAGTTAGGATAAGCTATATGGCCACTCCACTATCATATTCAGAGCCACGTTTTACGAAAAATAAATAGTTTGGTAAGCCACGCGAGGTTATGAAATTGTGTGTTGTACGGAATGTAGGTAACGAGTTTTAGAACCTAGACTTTTTGCACATCTTCACAAAAAATTAAAACGCTCGATAGCAGTATTTTGTCTTCTTCTTAGAAATTACAGAACTCTTTAACCAGACTTGGTTTTAAGGCGATACTTGGAAAAATTATGTTGAAGTGAGATAGCAACGAGAAAACGACGCGCACGGGAGCGAGACCGATTTTGTAGATTAGGCAAAAAAAAACCCAAAATCACTCCGTATTAAAAAACTATACTTAGCGATTTTTTAAAAAAGCTTCTGACACGATCCTTAATATTATTGGTGTCCGCTTATTTAAACCAATTTTCAATAGTATAATTATGTGACCCTATTTAAGAATAATCTTGAAATTTCTTATTTTTAGAGGTCTTTTTGAAAAGAAAAAGTGTCGAGGAAAAATCATAAAATCATGTTTCTGAAATTATACGAATATAAATACGATAAATATACGATATATACGATAAAGGTATGAAGAAATATACCTATATCTTACTAGCGGATCCTCGCGGGTTCACCCGCGTGGTACCGGTTCCCGTAGGAATATAGGGATAAAATATAGCCTATGTCACTCGGGAAGAATGTAGCTTTCTGATGGTGAAAGAATACTTATTTTTAAGGCCATAGACGTACATAAAGTGTGTGTAAAGAAAATAGATTCTTTTTATAATGTGCATCATTAGATTCAAATATCACGTTACGCCCAAATTATTCGCGGACGACGCTAAAGTCATAGGTTATGATTGGTCTTCGCGTTCGCTACGAAAGCGAAGTATCATTATTAATCTATGTAATTATATCCATGAAGTAATCAAACGTCACGGTATGCCGAAATTCACGTAAAACTTCGTTCAGATATTTCCACTTGTATGCCGCCGCGCGGCCGCGGCCGCAGGGGAATCTACTGAATTCAACTTGCCTACATTCGGTGGAAATGTACAAACGAAATATAATTTACGCACTCGTAAAATGTCCATTATAATTTATGACGCTTTTTTGTAACACTATTGTTTGATGTTGTAAGTACTTTTATGTAGTAAGGTATAAGTTCACGGTATGCCGAAATTCACGTTAAACTTCGTCCCTGAACAAGCAGTACCGTAATTGTTTTCAGATATTTCCACTTTTATGCCGCCACGCGGCCGCAGGGAAATCTACTAAATTCAACTTGCCCACATTCGGTGGAAAAGTACAATCGAAATATAATTTACGCACTCGTAAAATGTCCATTACAATTTATGATGCTTTTTTGTAACACTATTGTTTGATGATTGAGTTTTTTTTCTTTGTTCTACACTGCATCCGTTAATTTCATTGTTATAACTTGCGCCAATTTTATTTTTTATAGAGTTGGTATACCTACATTAGTTTGTATAGCATGTGTATGAAGAATCTAATTCCAAGAAATTTACTTAAACAATATGTTACGGTTATCGAAATCAAAGAAGGTAATTAAACAATTTTTTTTGTGCCGTGTAGTGCCGGCACATAAAAATAATAGCACTACCCCCTCTCTTCCCGTGGGTGTCGTAAGAGCCGACAGAGGGAAAACTGCCAAAGGAGATGGGCAGCAGCGTCTCCATTTAACAGCAGGCCATACTGCGATCGCCAACCCGCCTGCCAAGCGTGGCGATTATGGCAAAACCCCCCGATATGATTACACAAAATAAAAATCGGCCCCCAGTCCCCGGCGGCCCCGCTATTCCTAGCTACGGTAGCGGCTATGGTAACGGCGGGGCAGGGGGTGCTAAAAATCCCCGGGTAGGCTCCGGCTACCAACACCGACGACTTGACCTGGCAACCTACAACACGCGCACGTTGAGGCTCGATGAGAAGCTTATAGAGTTGGAAGAGGCAATTAGTAAGTTGCATTGGGATATTATTGGGTTATCTGAAGTCCGAAGAGAGGGGGAGAACTCGATTACCCTTCAATCCGGTAACTTACTATACCACCGGGAGGGCGACCAACAGTCCCAAGGTGGTGTCGGGTTCATCGTCCATAAATCCCTTGTCAACAACGTGATCACTATCGGAAGTGTTTCGAGCAGGGTAGTGTACCTGATACTTAGAATATCGGAACGATATTCGCTGAATGTCATTCAGGTCTACGCTCCGACCTCGAAACACGACGATGTCGAAGTGGAGGCTATGTATGAGGAGATCTCTAAAGCCATGCATAGCTATAAAACCCACTACACGGTTGTGATGGGGGATTTTAATGCTAAGTTGGGGCAACGTTGTGGTGATGAGTTGAGAGTGGGGCAATTTGGATTTGGGCAACGGAACGAAAGGGGCCAGATGCTGGCAGACTTCATGGAGAGGGAGAACCTCTATATGATGAACTCCTTCTTTAAGAAGCCCGTAAGCCGCAAATGGACCTGGATTAGTCCGGACGGTAAAGTCAAAAACGAGATAGATTTTATTATGTCAACGAGGAAGCAAATATTCAATGATGTCGTTGTGATCAACGCCGTGAAGACGGGAAGCGATCACCGCATGCTTAGAGACACATTGAATATCAACGTCAAGCTGGAAAGATCTCGACTAATAAAATCTACGCTCCAACCAATACCGGCTCAAATTCAAAACCCCGAGTGCTTTCAGCTCGAGCTCCAAAACCGCTTCGAAGCCCTTGAGAACAGCATCGATATGGACGATCTATACAACATGGTGGTGGATACTGTCCGCACGGTAGGGTCCAAGCACTACAAAACCCACCGTCCTAAATTAAAGCAACTCTCCAGCCACACTATCCGGCTCATGGATCAGAGAAACGAAATGAAACTACAGAACTCAGCGGATGCCCTTCGTTATCAACAGCTAAATAGGCAGATCTCCAAGTCCTTGGCAAGCGACCTTCGCAAATTTAATACCGACCGTATTAAAGAGGCCATTGAGCGGAACAAAGGCTCCAAAGTGTTCGCTAGAGATCTGGCTATAGGGCAAAGTCAACTGACGAGGCTGCAAGCTGAGGACGGTAGTATCATTTCATCAACACCTGAAATCCTGAGGGAGATTGAGAGTTTCTATGGACAGTTGTACTCCACGCAAACACCTGTTGAAAGTAAGGCTACAGAACCTAGAGCCAAGCTTACCCGACACTATACCGAAGATATCCCGGACGTCAGCCTGTACGAGATTAGAATGGCTCTCAAGCAGCTCAAAAACAACAAGGCGGCGGGCGATGACGGAATCACAACAGAACTTCTGAGAGCGGGCGGTAAGCCGATACTTAAGGTCCTCCAGAAGCTCTTCAACTCTGTCATCCTCGAGGGCAAAACGCCAAAGGCGTGGGGCAGAAGCGATGTGATGCTGTTCTTCAAGAAGGGTGATGATAAGACTCTCTTGAAAAACTACCGACCCATCTCGCTTCTGAGCCATATCTACAAGTTGTTTTCGAGAGTCATTACGAATCGTCTCGCTCGCAGGTTCGACGACTTCCAACCTACCGAAAAAGCCGGGTTCCGAAAAGGTTATAGTACCATATACCACATTCATACGCTGCGGCAAGTTATACAGAAGACCGAAGAGTATAACTTGCCACTTTGCTTGGCGTTCGTGGACTATGAGAAAGCCTTTGATTCGATCGAGACCTGGGCAGTGCTGCAGTCTCTCCAGGGGTGCCAAATAGACTACAGGTACATCGAGGTGCTGAGGTACTTATACCAAAACGCCACCATGTCGGTCCGATTACAGAACCAGAGCTCTAATCCTATCCAACTACAGCGAGGTGTGAGACAGGGAGACGTCATCTCTCCGAAACTATTCACAGCTGCGTTGGAGGATATTTTTAAGCTACTGGACTGGAAAGGATCCGGTATTAACATCAATGGCGAGTACTTAACACACCTGCGGTTTGCCGATGATGTAGTTCTCATGGCTGACCTCTGGCTCTCAGACCTGAACACAATGCTCGAAGATCTCAGCAATGCTTCCCAAAGAGTGGGTCTGAAGATGAACATGGATAAGACGAAAATCATGTCCCATGCCCATGTTGCATCCGCTCCAGTTAATGTTGGGAACATTACACTCGAAGTTGTTGACCACTATGTCTACCTAGGACAGACAATCCAATTAGGTAAGTCCAACTTCGAGAAAGAGATCTCTCGTCGAATCCAGCTCGGATGGGCAGCGTTTGGGAAGCTCCGGCATATATTTGCGTCCAAAATTCCTCAATGTCTCAAGACTAAGGTCTTTGACCAGTGTGTGTTGCCAGTTATGACTTGTGGAAGCGAGACGTGGTCTTTTACTATGGGTCTCATAAGAAGGCTCAAGGTCACCCAGCGAGCAATGGAGAGAGCGATGCTTGGTATTTCCCTGCTCTATCGAATCAGAAATGATGAGATCCGCAGGAGAACTAAAACGACCGACATCGCTCGAAGGATTGCTCAGTTGAAGTGGCAGTGGGCGGGACACATAGCGCGGAGCACCGATGGCCGTTAGGGCGGAAAGGTTCTCGAATGGCGACCGCGAACCGGACGACGTTCCGTGGGCAGGCCCCTACAAGGTGGACCGACGATCTGGTCAAGGTCGCGGGAAGCCGCTGGATGCGGGCAGCGCAGGACCGATCGTTGTGGAGATCCTTGGGGGAGGCCCATGCCCAGCAGTGGGCGTCTTACGGCTGAAATGATGATGATGATGATGATGAATTAAACATTTACCCCCTTATTCCAAAACGTGGAATTAAGTTAGACCTGGTTTAAAACTGATGCTAACTCTGCCTTTCATTTGGAAAATTTATTTATTTACATTACATTACAAAAGTTACACAAACATTACAGGTATAACCTAATGCGATTGTGCACTTAACAATTGAGTTCAGGCACTACCACAGATTACTAAATAGTTACTATGTAACAGATAGTTCACTCCGCTAAGTCATTTAAATAAATAGCAACTCTAACTATAACGCAATAAAGTAGAATTCAGCTTGTACGGCGCAGGCAAATTACGAACGGCCACTCGTTGTCGTTGCATCTCTTTCTATCGCATATTTTCGAGCTCTTTTGCGGACGTCATTTCTATGGATTTACAACGCCGGCGTTGCCGCCGCGTTTTCGAGCCGACACAGGGAGTGAAATAGGCCTGACACTACATAATAAGCCAAACTCAGCGGACACGAAAACAGATCTATTTTCTCAGACAATTTATTAAAATGAAAGTGACAGTATAAGTTTAGTACCAGTTTTAAACCAGGACTAATTTTAGTCCACGTTTTGGAATAAGGGGGTTAAAATTTGAGGAGTTCGGAGGTGCAGTGATTAGTTGCAGGATGGTCCTGCCAGAAACAGTACAAAGCCTTTGTCGGAGACATCTGCAATACTCATAGTAGTTTTAACCGTCTCTGTGGTCTAGTGGTACCACACCACTGGTATCAGACCCAGTGGTCCCGGGTTCGATTCCCAGAGGTACATATAGCATTCAGATCTAAACCTGACGCCATAGCAACCATGTTTTCAGCATTATTGTGTTCCGGCAGTTAGAGGTAAGATAGCCAGTTTCTCAGTGGTTGAGGATTCCGGGAGTAGTGCGCTTCCACCTTCAGCCTGATTATCACTTAATATCAAGTCTGATGAAAGCTAACGCCAGAATTCTCGAACGCAAATCATCTTTGGGAGCGTCTCAAAATGGTCTCAAACATCATGGCATCTCTTTCATACGTTTGACATTTAAAGTCACAGGATGATGTTTGAGACGCTCCCAAAGATAAGTAGCGTACGAGTATTCGGGTATAAGTTGTAGATTAAAAAAGCCCTACTAACACCATCGAGCAGTTAATAACAGTAGCTGTGAGACCTCCGTGGCCGAGTGGTGTACGCGCCGGTTTTCAAGGTGCCGCTATCTCTAGAGGTTCCGGGTTCGATCCCCGGTCGGGTTAATGTTGAAAACGAACTTTTCAAGTTTTCCTCGGGTCTGGGTGAATGTGGTAATACCCGTCGTTGTTTCCAAATTCCATAATACTAGTGCTTAAGCTACGTGTCCAATATTTCTATATTTATCTGCTCTAGAATGCAAAACTTTATTGAAATTATATTTTGAGTCAGTCTTAAAGTCCAAGAACCATCGTCGAGCAATAGTGAACTGCAATCAGCATTCTCCTCACCGCTCTCATCTCCGATCTAACTCTATCCTACAACTGGAATCAAACGCCGAACTGAACCTAATCACATGAACTCGTCCACGATTTGGAATGCGAAACTTCCACCCGGTTCTTTAGATCAGCCAACATTGATTCAAGAACCCATTCAAATGTTCGAGAACGTATTAAACGTAAGTTTCTAACAGTTTTGAAAACTGTTTTCTGTTGAAAGGGAGATTTATCCCGTTTGTCCCGGCCGGGCCGCGGGGAAATCTCATGGATAAATTATTCCGAATCTCCCGACACAGACACAGATGCCGTGTCAAAAAGAATACAAAATCTTTATGGAGTATCGCAATACAATACATGCTTGAATAACGTTTCATATTTAATGAGTTGAAAAGTTATTTCTAGATGTATTGAAAGAAAGCTTTCACATCGATTTGATTGAAAAAAGAATACATGTAAAGTCGACAGCCATATCAAGCTGCTTAAAGCCTGGCCACAATTTTAACGCGTAACATTTTTGCTGATCATGTTGCTTGAGGAACTTGTTTTAATAGTCCAGTGAATAGAGGGTCCGGTAGTTTTGAATTTTTATATGTTGTCTAGGATGGTTAGTGAGTATTAAAAATGCAACATTGTCAACAATCGTTTCTGGCTCAAATGCACCTTTAACGAAGATATAAGCGAAAACCTGAAAAATCTGTCAATTTTTTCAATATGGCGGCGGGGGCGGAGGGTGAGGAATTGTGCATTTTGCATTTTTACCACTCACTAACCACCCTAGACAACATATAAAAAATTCATAACTACCGGACCACTTGTAAGATAACCGCCCTTAATTAGTCTCTATTTACTGGGTTATAAGGCGTGTCATGTTGCGCGCCAGCTAAGCAATGTCGCCCGATGTTGCCGAATGAGCATCACGGGTAGCGCGTCAAATACAAGCCTTATAGGACCAACGTAATAACATGCCTTTTGAAGCACGGAGGAGCTGGAGATAATAAGCTTTATGTCACTCATCCCGAGACCAAACATTGGGACAGTTGCCTTACGTGAATGATCGCCGAGCGCTCTAATCACTGCCTCATCGATTTTAGAATGCATCAGAGGAAATTAAGACGATAAGTAATATACAGCAGTCATATTGACTTCAAACCTATATAAGTAGGTATTGATTCTACTGAATTTTAATTAATTATGGTGGCTATAGGTAGCTCGTTTCAATAGTACTTATTGTTTTTGTTATTAAAACACAAAACCTAAAATAAAATCTACAAAATCTATCTCGACCTGCCGGCCTAGCATGAGCGGCTTTTATCGCGCGATATGATATGGTACGACATGCCGTCTTGCTTATACTCGTACCTTAGTCGTAAGCAAGACAACTTGCCGTACCATATCATATCGCGCGATAAAAGCCGCTCATGCTAGGCCGGCTGGTATCTAAATTTTATTACGTACAGGATGCTTTTTAGGGCTCCGAACCAAAATAGTATAAAGGAACCCTTATGGTGCGACTTTGTCTGTCTGTCACAACTGGACATCTCGAGAACTACTAATGCTATCAACTTGAAATTTGGAATATTTAGATGACGTTTGCCTAACTATTTTACAAATAAGAGAGAAATAAAAATATTTATATTTTTTTGCAACAGAGACTGAAAGGGGGTCTTAAAAATTCGAAGTGGGGCTACTAGGGTATATGGGATATCATATGAAAGAGCGCTGCTTGCAAATTCTCAAACATTTTATTTTCTTTTCCTAAGCCGCATAGTTTTCGACTTTTGATGAAAAATTTAAAAAATACCGTTCCCCCTCCTCCTATCTCCGAAGTTTGAAAAATTTGTAATTATTTTATGTGATAGACGTTTATGTAAAGATTACAGGAAATTGTTCAGAAATCATCAACATCCTACTAATCCTACTAATATTATAAATGTGAAAGTTTAGATGTTTGGATGTTTGCATGTTTGTATGTTTGTTACTCAATCACGCCAAAACGGCTGAACGGATTTGGCTGAAATTTGGGACACAGATACATTGAAGACTGGAGAGAAACATAGGCTACTTTTTATCCCGGAAAAATGACACATTCCCGCGGGATAACGTCGTGTAGTCCACGCGGGCGTAGCCGCGGGCGGAAAGCAAGTAAATTATATTCGTTCCACTATCGGTCAAGCGCTGGCGTTCGTTGACCTAAAACTGCAATATTCTACGCCGCAAATGCTCTGACGAATCTAGCCTCGCCGATGAAAACATTTTCACGTTATATTTATTTAAATTTACCTATGATGGTACGGAACCCTCGGTGCGCGAGTTCGGCTCTTGGCCGGTTTTTTTATATAATGGCCGTGTCAATTGACCCTGTCAGATAAGTCCTCGTACTAACAAGGAGATTCGTAATTATTCTTTGCGCCAGTTGTCGGCAATCATATGCCCCCATTGTCAGATAACAAAGCCGAGGCCTACATAACTTTCTGTAATTGCTCTTTTTGCTTTGATTCCTCGAGACGTTTGTAGGGTATTGTAGTGTGAAATAAGACGCGAGAAAATTGTTTAAAGGAGAATAAATTATTTATTTGGGAAAGAAACAGTTGTAACTGAACTGTTACAAAATTATGTTTTATCTACATCACACTGATATGATGTGAAAGTAGCAGGTAATGTTTGTATGATCCGTAACATCAGGGATGTTACGGATATGGAATTTCGGATATGGATACGGATACGGATATTGGAAAAAAATATATCGGTTTCTGTTTTGGATATGAAATAATTTCGGACTATCCGGTAGTTTCAGATAGTTTCGGTTACGGATATTAGATTTCTAAGGAATTTCAAAGTAACATACAAATAGATAATAAAATGGTTTTATTTATATATGTATAGGGCATCATTTGGTAGGTACTACAAGCAGACTATGAGTAATCCCTATTATTATAGGTCAGTAATTAGTAGTAGTAATTATTAACAACCTGTCATAACGTGTCTCATTTAGACTCCGCCCCTATCCGATATTATCCGAAACATTTATTTCGGTTTCGGTTACGGATACGGATATAATTTTTTTTCGGATATCCGATAGTTTCGGTTACGGATATGGATATCCTTAACATCCCTAATTAAAATGAATGATGATGATTGTAAAACTACCTATAGATAAATCCAGCGGCAGGTTGAGGAATTACGCTTATTTACTAAACTATACACTAGATGATGCCTAACAGTAGCCTTAGGACGAAAAACTGTCTTTATGGTAACCGTTATCGTAATCGTTTTTATGAAAACCGGAGCAGCGCCTCTTCCGGTCGTAAAAGGAACTGAAAATCACATATTTGACAGCAGAACTTTGACTGCTTTTGAAGGATGGTATAGTATGGTATATAATAATAATAATAAAGTTTATTAATCCAAAGCCATAATTTACAATGTAAAGGTGACACAACAGAAACTTACAGCTATATGGCAACATCAGTGTCCTGTGTAAGTTGATCCCCTGACTTTCGTGCTAGGAAAACCTGTGTTAAGAAAGTCAGTGGTTCGGCTCATATAAATAGTGCTTCAATATAGCTTATACATTACAAATTTTATTAAGTTTGGTTTGGACCAGGAACAACACACTACGTTACATAATAGTAAGGAAAAGTAAATAATCGGAAAATGTTTTAGTGTGTGTGTGTGTGTCTGTGTGTATGTGAGTGTGTCTGTGTGTGTGTATGTTTGCGTGTGTGGTGTGTGTGGGTGGGTGTGTGTGTATGTTTTAAATAGCAATAGACTATGTGCGTGTTTGTTTATGTCTCATAAATTAAGAGATTAAGTTAACAAAGCTTCAGTATCAGCAAAGAATATATACACTAGTATAATCAAGATCCTGTAAATACAATCTTAATTTTTTCATAAGGTCATAACTGTTTAATTTATTAATGTTCAGGATTTTCTCCAGCTTGTTATAAAGCAAAGGGCTTAAGGAGAACATCTGTCTTGTTGCGAAAGAGGTTTTGGTGGTTGCAACCCGACAAGGTGGTTTCTGGCGTCGTCTTGCCTCAACGTAAGGGTTCAAAGGTACATTCAGATGTAGTCGCAAAGTGGAGCGGAGGACATGAACTTGTCTAACCGTAAGCATATTACTATCCCTAAACAGTTGTGTGGTAGGGTATCTCCAAGGCCACCGGTACATAACTTTTAACACTGCCCTCTGTGCGCGTTCGATTTTAATGAAGTTAGTCTTGGAGGCACCCCCCCACACTGGGATGCAGTAGGTTAAAATTGACTCGCAAAGTGCGGAGTACACGGTTCGAAGAGTGTCAATATCCGCTGAATTGCGCAGAGTTTTAAAGATGAAGATTAACTTGCGTATGCGGTTTGCTACAGATTCCACCTGACTACATAACGATAATTTTTCATGCTATAAGGGTACAGTTCCTTTTTGGAAAGGAATCTTAACTACACTACTTCCAGGAAAAGGTTAAAAATATTAAAAATGAAATATTAGAAAAAATCAACTCGTCTCACGACTAAGCTCCGATGGGACTCGAACCCACGACCTTTCACTGTTCGGGCGAATGCTCTAACCACTGAGCTAAGGAGTCGTTACGAGCGTCATTTCGATAATAAAAATTGCATTGTGAATGCAAAAAAGTAAAAATAATCAGGTAAAGGTTGACTGTGAAGCGCAAACTTTTTCCAAAGAATATACTAACCGATTCAAAGAAAAGGATACGCCTGAGCACTTTCTTTTCATTCTTTCCTATGTGTATACCCACCTCGTTTGAAATCAACACCCTTTGGCATAATTTCCGACCCAATTGGTTCGTGCGATGGACGGAAAACAATATCCTTTATGATGTTACATGCCTCGGTTATAGTTGTGATGTTGGTGAAAAGTCTAGGTGGGGTTTTCTTGTCGTGTTGGAGACGCACAATAATGTTGATACTATGGTTGATAAGGAACATTATATTTCATTAAAAATATCGAACGCCTTAAATTACTATTTTAGTTGAAAAAAAGTTAATTTTATTCAAGTTGAGTACCTACTTAAAACTAAACATTTTTTTCAAGTAGGTAAGTAAGTAGGGTTTCCAACAAATATTAAAATGAAAACTAGCTACGCACTGGGGCTCCGCTCCCGTGTAATTTCGGAATAAAAAATTGCCTACGACCTTTTATCAAACCAAATATATACAAAAATATTTCATAAAAATTCTGTCAAGCCGATAGGAACAAATTCTGTGACACGAGATAATAAATATTTAATTATCTAATTTAATTTAAATATTAGTTACGAGTATGTAAAAACTCGAGAGTCCATTTTTTCAATTACCTTAGACTAAATATCTGAAGGAGCGTCCACACTTGTAACATTTTGGCGTGTCCGAACACAGTGTCATTATAATAAATAAATAAATAAATAAATCCATTTATTTCAGGCAACAATATTAGTATAACAATATATGGCCCATATAATAAATACCTTACAGACTAACATACATATAATATTATATTCCTTAAAAAAAAACTATTTATTAACATTAACACGTAGTGTCGACGGCGACGTGTAGCGCAATGCAGTGTCCGGCAGCCGACCTCGAAACCGGCGGAACAAGACACCCTTCGGCCAGAAATCTTCTTTCATGAAGGTCGACAGATGATCGGTCGGCACCCTCACCACAAATGAGTTGAAATTCACATTGTGGCGAGACTCCAACCGCTCGACCCTCAGAGTAAATTTGGTCTTTACTCTCATGTACTCCACTATGATGCATGTGGTGTGTTTGTTGGGCATGCATAATGAATGCCCAACAAAACGAGCATGCGCATTGAAATAGCGATGCATGATAAAGACCCAGTAGTACCCTTAGACTGTAGTACTCAAACATAATAAAGTACCCATCAGTAATTTCCAAAAATTAACAGCACATTATTTAGTCGTTATGTAGAACGTCCAAATTCGCTCGACGCCAGAACACGCGTCCTCTTTTGTCCTTCCGCAAGTTGACCGTGAGTAATGCCAGCCCGCCCAACTGGACGGACGAGTGTGTCTATTGCTACCGCGTGTCCTTCCATTACTGCTCATAAAAGTATAAAGAGAAAAATTGTAAGACAAATGAGTAAAGAATAGTCATGGAAAAATGTACCTATAAGTGGACTATTAGCTTCTAGCGCAAGTAACTCTATTAAAATTTCTTAAGAGAAACAGGAACACTTTTATAAGTTTGTTCCTCGCGACGCGTTTTTTTGGTATCAATTTTTGGTGATTTTAGAAGCGCAATGGAGAAGCTACATTTTAACCGACCCATTCTACTTAATAATGATTTTTAAGCATTTTTGTCGTCGTCTTCGTTTGTCCTTCCGCAAGTTGACCGTGAGTAATGCCAGCCCGCCCAACTGGACGGACGAGTGTGTCTATTGCTCCAGCGTGTCCTTATTACTGCCCATAAAACTATAAAAAGAAAATTTTTAAGACAAATGAGTAAAGAATAGTCATGGAAAAATGTATGAGTGGACTATTAGCCCCTAGCGCAAGTAACTCTATTAAAATGTATCTTTCTTTTCAGTTTTTGAGGTGATCCCATAAGAGCAAGTGATATAAGAGAAAAGGAACACTTTTATAAGTTTGTTCCTCGCGACGCGTTTTTTGGTATCAATTTTTGGTGATTTTAGAAGCGCAATGGAGAAGCTACTTTAAACATTTTTGTCCGAGGACAGTGAGATTTGGAGAGTCCGAGGATTTGGATATCCTTGGGGGAGGCCTATGCCCAGCAGTGGGCGTCGTACGGCTGAAATGATGAAGCATTTTTGTCGTCGCGTCGTCTTCGTTTGTCCTTCCTCAAGTTGACCGTGAGTAATGCCAGCCAGCCCGACTGGACGGCCGAAAGTGTCTATTGCTGCCAGCGTGTCCTTATTACTGCCCATAAAACTATAAGGGCGTGTTCGGACGACACGCGTCGAACACTCACAGGACCCGCACACGCGTTGTGCTCGCCTTACTCTCGCGCACGCCACGCGCACGCCTCGCGCCCGCTTATAATACGGCTGCGTTCAGACGACACGCACCCGCTAAGTGTACACTAGTGACTGGACTACTTCGTTCAGTAGCCATCGATGCAGCGCGGGCACAAGGCGTATGCTGGGCGGGTGCAGGGCGGACGCGAAGCGGGCGCGAGGCGGGCGCGAGACGGGCGCGATGCGGGCGCGTGGCGTGTGCGGGGACTTCAATAAATGCAATTTGAGATCTATTGATGTGTCATAAGACTTAAAATACATACAATAGTTTATAACAAGTATTTTTGCATGTCATATTATTGGCTTAACATGTTTGGCTACTTACCTTATTTAAACTTAAAGCGCGCGTAGCGGGCGCGTGTCGTCTGAACACGCCCTAAAGAGAAAAATTGTAAGACAAATGAGTAAAGAATAGTCATGGAAAAAATGTATAAGTGAACTAATAGCGACTAGCGCATGTAACTCTATTAAAATTTCTCTTTCTTTTCAGTTTTTGAGGTGATCCATGGCCCGCTATTATTTCTCGGCTGCTTGCGCCCCCCCAGTGAAACGAGCGAGATAGAAGATGGCTTTGGGTGATCCCATAAAAGCGAGTGATTTAAGAGAAACCGGAACACTTTTATAAGTTTGTTCCTTGGGATACGTATTTTGGTAACAATTTTTGTTTTTTTTCCTATACCTACTTACAAAATTGTATTGTGAATGCATAAAAATAATTTAAAATCTAAATTTTTGGTTATTTTAGAAGCGCAATGGAGAAGCTACATTAACTGACCCATGAGGTTCTACTGAATAATGATTTTTAAGCATTTTTGTCGTCGTCAGCGACGCGCCACACGTCTTCGTTTGTCCTTCCGCAAGTTGACCGTGACCGTGAGTAATGCCAGCCAGCCGGACTGGACGGACGAGTGTGTCTATTTCTGTCTGTGTCTATTTCTGCCAGCGTGTCCTTATTACTGCCCATAAAACTATAAAGAAATAATGGACTATGAAATATATAAAAATGACTATCCTTAATACTCATAAAGAAATATGGCGTTAGAGTGAAAAGTTTGGGTGTTTGTTAGATGTTTGAATCTAGATGAAATTTTACACAGATATAGATTATAGCCTAGAATTGTATGTGACTAATGCTTATGTAGATAAACAATATAATTTTTTTAGTTCGTTGGTAGTGATGGAATAAGCTAAAATTAAAAATATATAGGTACTTCGCCAGCGGCCTTTTAACGTGATGTATTTGATTTAATGTATTTGACTGAGTTTTTTTACTACCATAAAATGTTTATTGAAATATTAGTAACACAACATAGGTATTTATTTTCAAATATCTCGCATATTCCAGCGATATAGAGCATCATTCTAATTGGACAAGGAGAGCGCTACAAGTCAGTGACGTCACATGATAGTAGCGCCAATCTCTTGCCATAGAAAATTTCGTTTTAGAAAGAGATAGCAAGAGTCACAATTAAATAGCTCATAATTCGCTTGTTATAATACAGATTGAATTTCTTTTTTTACATTAAATAATGTTATATTTCCAATGTCATAATTTATATCTACATTTTAACAACAGTCAAATACTTAAAATTACGTTATTTTATTAGTTCGTAGCAGAAAAGAAAAAAAAAGCTCGAATAACAAATATTTCGTTGACAGTATTCATGTCTTTCAAGATTTTTCCAGGAACAAAAGAATGTTATTATTACGTCCACAATACTCAGTTCGTTTGTACGTGGCTTTCGTATCTGCGACAATGTCAGTTCGTGTTCACGTTAATGTCTCGCTGTCTGTGTATCAGAGAGCTGCCGAACATACTTTTTGATTATTTTTATAAGTACAGCCAGGGACAAATTCGGTGAACCACTTCTTACTTCTTTTCGTGTGGCTGGTGTTTCGCCATTCACACGCAGACTCTTAATATTTATTGGGTATAAAACAATGTAGTTCAATGCATAAGAAATTAGGGAATTTCGGAATTTAGGGACTGCAAGTTAGCGGTGGGACGCCAGCTACACGAAATTAAGAAAGAAGTGGTTCACTGAATTTGTCCTCGACTATACCTATTACAGGGTGTTAACTGTTAGGGGCACCCTTGCAAAAACTTTTACCATGGCTTCAGACCATCATGCTAAACAATGTACAGCAAGAATTTTTTGTCGGAAATGAAAAAAAATATTGGACTTTCATATAAAATTTAGCAACTTATCGGGACATTTTGTATGAAGAGACGAATTATTTTTTTCATTTCCGACAAAAAATCTTGCTGTGCGTTGTTTAGCATGAAGGCCTGAAGCCATGGCTAAAGTTTTTGCAAGGGTGCCCCTAACACCCTGTATAGTACTACAATCACAAAGTATTTTACTTATTATTGTCGTTTATTCGCGTTTGCCTTATGACTTTAGTATCATTAAAATAATAAACAAAACAAGGAAACAATGAGGAGCCCGTGGCGCAGTTGTAAACGCCTGTAATCGTTGAAGTTAGGCAGCTTTCGCAATGGTCGGTCGCGGGATGGGTGACCAAAAATTTACTATCTCGAGCTCCTCCGTGTTTCGGAAGGCACGTTAAGCCGTTGGTCCTAACTGCATTTGCAGTCGTTAATACCCACCAATTCGCATTGGGCCCGCGTGGTGGATCATGGCTTATTATCCTTATCCATCCATAAGGAAGGTCTGTGCCCCACTATTGGGGACTTATAATGGCTGATGATTGATGAAAAGATAATTCCTTTTTATGTTATTATCCTAGCCCAAAAGTGCCGCACTGTAAAAGCACAAGCTCCACAAAGTAGCCCAGGTTTCCTATATCTGATGGCGAAGCAAATGTTCATCATACACCTTGATTACCTCCGTGGCCGAGTGGTATAGAAGGTTTTCAAGGTGTTGACATGTCTGGAGGCCCCGGATTCGATTCCCGGTCGGGTAAATATAGAAAACGAACTTTTCAATATGTTCTATGGGTGTATGTGGTAATACCCGTCGTTATTACCAGTTTTCTTAATACTAGTACTCAAGCTACTATAGTTTGGTATTGGAACAATGTATGTGATGGTTTTCAATATTTATTTATTTATAGAAATATTTGCCGCTACCAAGATTTGATCCCAGGAGTTCGAAGAAACGCCTTGAAAACCAACTACATACAAACAAACCGATTGGTTTGTGTTCGTCGGTCGGTCGTACATTTATCTTACATTACCCAAAAACTTAAATAATCCTTCCAAGACGTTTCCCAGAAAACTTATTTACAATCGTAAAGTAAATATCTTTAGACGGTTTCGTTAAGTTTCTCTACGTTCAAATCCTCAATTTGTAACAGTATTTAAAATTGAAACCAATTAGAAGAGTTCCCGGTTTGAACTTGGGACTAGCAAATTAATTTTCTGGTAGAGCACCGTTGGTCTTGCTTAACCATTTCAAAGTCAGCAAATAAATCGCAATCTTTATTTAAGACTAAAATCACCCGGAGACTTTTTGGCGCTTCTTGGAAATGTATCTTATTAAGTAAACTAACTGAACCAGATTCCGTTTACGTGAATAATTTTGAGGATGAAAATATTGAGAGGTAGTTTTGAGTATTTTCAAAGACGAGATGAAGTGATCCCTATTTTCCCTATTTCCCCAAAGAAAATAGGGCGATATAATGAAAATTATTAAAAGACTAGCTTTCCGCCCGCGTTTTCGCCCACGTGGACTACACGACGATGTTATCCCGCGAGAATGTGATATTTTTCCGGGATAAAAAGTAGCCTATGTTCCTCTCCAGGCTACAAAGTATCTATGTCCCAAATTTCAGCCAAATCCGTTCAGCCGTTTTGTCGTGATTGAGTAACAAACATACAAACATCTAAACATCCAACCAAACATCCAAACATCTAAACATCCAAACATCTAAACATCCAAACATCTAAACATCCAAACATCTAAACTTTCACATTTATAATGTAGGATAATAATATATCACGTCATCTCGTCTTTGAACTCTACATGAGGTGCGTTTCCACAGAAGCGGAGCGGCGCCGGCGCAGAGCATACATTTTCGTACATTTGAATAATATACATAATGCCCTTTTAGCACTTCTCTTTTTTCTGGTCCCCAGACCGAGAGAGAGTTTTTTTTTAACCGACTTCTAAATCAAAAAGGAGGAGGTTCTCTATTCGTCTGTGTGTATGTTTTTTTTTTTTTTTTTATGTATGTCCACCGATTACTCGAAGACGGCTGAACCGATTGAAATGGTTCAAACGTTATTACATCAGGTTAGTTTCCAAATTGGTCCCATTTTTTGAAATTTTGAAATCGGTTCAGTAGTTTTCAGGAAATCTTGAAAATACTGTCGTTTTCGTTACCACTTTATGTGAATTTAATACGTATCTTTAGGCATAACTCCTTTGTTTATAAACCGATTTAGATGATTCTTGTTTTGTTAAAAAGGGGATACCTCAAGGTATTTTAACCGACTTCGAAAAAGGAGGTTTTGAGTTTAATCACATACCTATTTACCAGAAAACACGTAAATTGCCTGCACGATGCACTAAAAAGAGTGAAATAAAAATTATTTTTATAAAAAAATATAACCGCCTTCTAAAAAACCACATCAAAAAAGTAAGAAATAATTCCTCACCAAATAAATAACGTAAGTACTTTGAAGTAACAAAAACAACAAAAAATTTTACATGTTTCACGCCCGACTTCAAAGTACTTACGTTATTTATTTGGTGAGGAATTATTTCTTACTTTTTTGATGTGGTTTTTTAGAAGGCGGTTATATTTTTTTATTACTTCTTAGAGTTTCCTTTCTTACGGCAGATTATCGGATATACCTATATTTCCCTTTTTTTGATCCCCCATCAAGTGACTAAGACGCGATGGGGGGGGTCAGGAAGAGGGAAACCCCTCACTACTTGCTCTCTAGCTGTGGATTGGTCATGAGGGATTGGAGTGGCACTCTCCCCTAAAACCCGACGGCCTGCCCGACTTTACGAGCATCCTCGCGGCTGGGACATGGACGAGCAAGTGTGGCCACCTACCTAGACGGTGCAAACCGTGTAAGTAATGCCGGCAGTGTAACGGTCCGGTCTGGATACATTTTTTCCTCAGCCGGCCTAGCACGAGCGGCTTTTATCACGCGATATGATATAGCACGTCATGCTGTCTTGCTTACCCTAATATTTTTAATTGCGATACAATAATATTTTTTTTTTATGAACGTAGCTGTAAGTCGTAGTACCTATAAGTCAAAATTTTACCAATATTTTTTCTGCGGATCCTACCGAGGGATTTGTAAAGAATCTGAACAGCAGCTGTTCAGATGTCGTTATGAAATCAAGAGTCGCGCAATTCGGCAGACCAACTGAAAGGTGCCGTGCTAATTATATTGGAAGTTCGCGCGATTTTTCCCTGCCTTCTGCTCCGGCCGTGGTTCTGAATACTGAGCAGAGATTTTTTATACCTTTTTCTTGCGGGAAGGTGCCTACTGTTATTTACTTACTTACTTATAAAGACGACCGACCCCAGTACCGTGAATTACGTGGAAGTATAATTTTATTTTGTCTCATTTAGTGATTTTTGGTTTTCTGACGTTTCTGCACGTATTTTAAGGGCGGTGGTTACAATAAAAACGTGTTTTGTCTTAGTTTTTTTTATCCACAACGGGTGGGATACGAATAGGGATCAGCCTTCACCCATCTGTTTACCAAACTATGTTTTTTATCAAGAATAGCCTTGAACATATTCTGTTAGGCAATACATTAGAGATGTATTCATCTATGTATGAAAATATATAATAATATGTTTAACTTCGTAAACAGATGGGCAAAGGTCGATTTCTAATTGTATCTTAGACCACATGGGTAATTTGTAATAATAGGGTTGAAGGTGGAGGCGCGCTACACCCGGATTCCTGAATAACTGAGGAACTGACTATCTCTCTAACTGGCAGAAGACGACAATGCGGCAAATATTGTTGTTATGACACGGTGCATGACATAGACGACCAGGGTGTTTGTCACGTGGGCGATTTATTCACTTATTGATGACATTTATTTTATTGATAACAAATAAGACTAACACAACATTATCGCCGCTCATTTGTTTGTGGATGTGGGAATGACAGCGGCACACATCGAGCGGCAAGTGGCGCAGTGCGTGACAGAGACGGGCCGGGGCATTTGTCACGCGGGCAATCTATGCACCACTTTATTGATGACCTTATATAATACATTTTATTGGTTATAATACATTATCGCCGCTCATTTGTTTGTGTGTGAGAGAGTGAGTGTGTGTGTTTATATACATATTTAAAACGTGCATTATCTGCATGTACAAACAAACATACAAACAAACATGATTGCTAATTCTTAACCATCAATAAGTCCTCAGTCTCACCATATGCTAGATGTAGCAACCAGTTGGTGAGTTTCTTTTTACAAGTCTTTTTATTTAATGGATACAAAGAGAGAATGGAGTTCAATTTATTATAAAGATAAGCCCATGAAGCAAAAAATTCTATTTGAGAGCTTTATTTTAAATTGATGTGATGTACAAAAATATTATTATCACGCGGTCAATCTATGCACCACTTTATTGATGACCTTAAACAATATATTTTATTGGTAACAAATAAGTCTAACACAACATTATCGCCGCTCATTTGTTGCACACACACACACATGCACACATCGAGGTCCAAGTGGCGCGGTGCGTGACAGAGACAGGCCTGGGCATTTGTCACGCGGTCAATCTATGCACCACTTTATTGATGACATTATATTTTATTATTGTTAACAAATAAGACTAACACAACATTATCGCCGCTCATTTGTTTGTGGACGTGGGAGTGGCAGCGGCACACATCGAGCGCCGAGTGGTGCGGTGCGTGACAGAGACAGGCCCGGGCATTTGTCACGCGGTCAATCTATGTACTACTTTATTGATGACAGTATTTATATATATTTTATTATTGTTAAAAAAAATACTAACTCAACATTATCGCCGCTCATTTGTTTGTGGACGTGGGAGTGACAGCGGCACACATCGAGCGCTGAGTGGCGCGGTGCGTGACAGAGACAAGCCCAGACATTTGTCACGCGGTCAATCTATGTACCACTTTATTGACGACAGCATTTATATATATTTTATTATTGTTAAAAAAATAAGACTAACACAACATTATCGCCGCTCATTTGTTTGTGGACGTGGGAGTGACAGCGGCACACATCGAGCGCTGAGTGGCCCGGTGCGTGACTGAGACGGGCCCGGGCATTTATCACGCAGACATGTTAGCATTTGTCCGGGCAGCGGGCTATCTTGGAATACATATTTTATTTGCAGGATCGGACAATTTAATGCCGTACCGTAAAAAGTAGTATAGTCTCAAAACTAGCTCCGATGAGACTCGGACGCACGACCTTTCACTGTCCGGGCGCGTTTTCTAACCACTGTGCTACGGAGTCAGTTATCCATATGTATAAAATATATAAATAAATAAATAAATAAATAAATAACTTCTTACATTCACACCAATTATCTAAGCCCATGTTAATTTCATTAAGAAACTGTATCATGGAAAACTTGGTAACGGATAAATATATACTTAAATACTTTTTGTTTGTAAATACATACTTAATATACATAGTAAACACCCAGACCAAGACAAATAGACATGTTCATGCACACAAATATTTGTCTTGTTCGGGAATTGAACCCGAGACCACTGGCGCAGAAGGTGGGTAGACTACCCCTGCGCCAAATCGGTCGTCAATAATATACTATTATATTTTAAATTAAATATATATATATATATATATACTATTCATTACTACCAGATAGATATCTAATTTGGCAGTCTCGGCAATTCAGGAAAATTCTATAACGGTCCCAATAAAATTTTGTCGAATAATTGTAAAAAAAAATATATAACAGAAGCGATTTCTTATAATGACAATCTGTATAATTCGCTATTTGTTTTGTTTATTAGTCTGCAATATTTAACGTATGGTTAATACACTCAAACTAAAAGTAATGTATCGATAAATCCAAAAGACCTTTGCTAACATTTAAACTTCCTGCGTACGTACGTACGTACGTACAGAGCGTACCTTTTCATCGTAGCTACATAGTAGCACTGGTATTTCTCGTAGCACTGACCACGTCCGTAGCACTTCACCAAAAAACGAGACAGAAATTAAAGCTAAGCCTTGACCTTTCAGAGTCCCTAGAAATACCCGCTGCTAAAGTAAATTCAGCATGAATCAGGCTACATACACACATATGCCATTTAGTTTCCCGCCGAGAGACCGCGAGATAAATGTCCAGTGGACCGTCGTCGTGAAACATGGCGGCCGTAACTACTATTATAAATATTACATATTAGTCTTTGTTCTGCAAGTTCTAATAATTGTAATTTTTGTCTTGAATATGGAAATATGTTTTTAAATACAAATAAATAAGTAATAAATAAATATTGGATACGAATTGGTTTTTTGTCGTCAAAACAACAAAAAACAACGTGGTTGACTAAAGTGTCATAATATCAGATTGTGGACATCGATTAGAAACTTAGAGGACAAAATCAATACTTTATTTTTATTTTATCGCCGATATTGTCAGTGGATGAAAGTATTCACATCACTTTTACTATGACCAGCCACGAAATCTAAAAAGCACAATACCGACTCGACCCAAACAGCAAAAAAACATCTGTTTATTTTTTCACAATTTAGTCACTAGCCCCATAATTCAAGTTATTCGTATAGAGTAATAGTTTCAACCCTTGAATATATTGTATTAATTAAATTAGACGTGAATTAACAATACTAAATATGGACAAACAAATTTTCTGTCAGGAATGGGTGGCTATACCAGCTATACGCGACATCTATCAAAGGAGCTCCCAAGCATTCCCGGAATTCGTTACGTTCAGGTCAGTACTTTCCCAACTGAGACGGTGCAGTTTTGCTACAAAAGTTTGCATCATAGCTTAGTAGCGCATTCGCAAAGTTTGAACGGGTATTTTGGTCGATGTTACGGCACATATTAATTATACCGTATCGTAATAAATTCTAAGGTGACTTACCTATCGGGCAGATTACCACATTTGGTGGTTAGTAGGTACTGAGAAGCCCTACACTGGGATTCTATTAATTAAACAAGTAATTTTAGAGATATATGTGTTTACTGCGGCACCATGGCCGATATATTCTATCAACTACAACACACGACCCCGGAATCGTCTAGACTAAAACAAACTACTCGCGTAATGACAATTCATTCGATATTTTTGAATACTATTTAAACATAAATCAACCATAGACAATGCAAGGAGGTATCATATCTTAACAATATGATACCACATGCCGCCGCCGCAACAAAAAAACCTTTCTTACTAAAGAAATGTTTTTTTCTACATGGATTACCCTAAAGCGAAGGCCCTGCCTACCTTGGAACGATATCACATCAATAAGACTGGTCCTCACTAACGGACAGCCAGGACAATGGTCGATATAATTATTTATTTACTGTTAATCAAAACAAACCAACCATTGCATTGGCTTGACATACCATAACCAAGGGAAAAGGTCTGCCCAGCCTTCAACCTAACCTTAATACATCATATGTAGTTACAATCACAGCTAACCCTCGCTCATTTAAGCATTAACTAAATCGAAATTCCAAGATCAAACATGTCGGACAAGCACCAATAATATATTGTCTACGAGAAAATTACCCAATAATAACCCCTCATCTCAAAGGGTGTCCGACAACAAGCTTGGAACTTCATAAACCTGTGGTAACCTCAAACAGACTGTCTACTAGTGGCCACCACAGTTTTTGTAGCGTGGTGTCGACAACATTGCCAGTCAGGGTTAGAGGGATCCTGCAACAAACAGGATATGACCCTGGTCCTTATTGGACCATCAGGGTTTCCTCCCCCCTCACCAACAAATGTTGACGTCACCTCGTTCCTTAAGTGACATCGAAACAACTTACAAACTAACTAAAACGGAAATAAAAAGAAACACAGAAGTGTTACTTTTGTGGTCCAGTGCCCGTAGTGTAAGTTTTTATGTCAAAAAACGCAAACTATCGTGAGTGCGTATTTATGTCAATTTGTATGAAAACTGTATCAGCGCCTCTAGCGGCGAGTAGCGCGCTTATGCAGTTTTCATACAAATTGACATAAATACGTACTCGAAATAGTTTGCGTTTGCATGACATAAAAACTTACACTCGGGGTACAGATCATTAACGAAACGTGATGTCAATATCAACATAAGTTAAGGTCAGAGGATTCTCACACCTAATTTGACAATAGGTCATCCTCCTGCCCTATCCCATGAAGGTAAAGAGACACGACACGATGTCTACTAATTAGTAAAAACACCAACAAAAATTTGTTTTATTAAATTAAACATTAAAAAAAATTAAGTAAGTACATCATAATGTAACATGAAGATGTAACTGTTTTAGTTACGTTTGTCTTTCTAGTTTAAGTATGGCTGTTGTTGTCACAATAAATAAAATTAAAAATTAAAATTAAAATAATATTATAAGTGGACCACAGGACACTTCGTGGGCTTCAGGTGCAGTATTTCCGTACATGAAAAAGAAACGCATATTAATACAAATCACACAATTATACATTTCAACTATCTAACAATCACTTTTATAAAACATCCTAAAATCCTATCCTATTTCTATCCCTATTATAAAATGAATCTATAAAAGAAAATTTATTTTTACATTTAATTTTATATGTTACAAATTTCATTCGTTTCTTATTTCGTAACGAACTAATATTACATAACGAACTCATATTGGATTTCGAAATCCTATTCATATTTGACTTCTCAAACTTTTTCGCGCCTTTCTTCATTTTACTGTCATTCCTATTTTTATTCATAAAAAACATTTTAATCTAGGAATGACATACGAACTTTTTTCTGACATATTACTTTTTCGAAAATTACTTTGACATCCGTCATTCGAGACATCTATCACTTGTGACTGTTGTGACTCATTGTCATCAATGTCAATCGATGTCAACATAAAATTCATGTCAACATTAAATTGAAAATGAAAGTCTTTGTAATTTATACAAAAGCTTCCAAAATTCACAATTATGCTATTCCCGCTAAGAAAATCATAACCCAACACTATGTTTGGTACAATGTCCCTCACAACAACGAATCGCTGTGTAAACAACACGTTATCTATCAAGAAACATACATTAGTTTTCCCTACTATTGAAAGTTTTCCACCACTCACATTTCGTAGTTCAGCGTTCACCATGTCCACACTGAGACCTAGACTGTCTACTACCGTCTGTGATATTACCGACACACTCGCACTGGTGTCCACCAAGGCGTCTATTATCTGACCACGACACTCAATAGGTAAAAACGGCGTACGCTTACTTGAGTTGTGATTGTCCTGCACCAACGTCAGCTGCATACAATCCTCTTCTTTACTTACAATAATATTATTATTAGATTGTGGGGACGTCTCGGTTGTCCTCCAAAATGATGTCGTGATGGGCATCATCGGGGCTTGAGCTCTAAAATCATTAAATTCACTTTCATCACACAAATCATGGGGTTTCTCGTTTAGCGTGCGAGAGGCACATTGATTGGGAGTTGGCACATTCTCTAACTCCGGCACAAAAATACATTGATTAAATTTATCACCACTGCTAGAATCACGCATATTAGGGGCACATTCCTCGAAGCACTCAAGGTTATACAATTGTCTCACTACTTTTTTCAAATGCGTTTTGTCGACGTAGATTTGCGACATTAATTTGCTGCGTGTGACAACGTCGGTTGTCCGCAGGAATTGTTGTATGAACAACTGTTCTGTAATTGCGTTCCCAGCACGAGCGGCCAGAATATCCAATGCATACAGGTTTTCCAACGAACTTTCGTTAAAATACTGTTTTCTCGCAAAAAATTCAGCAAGTGGGTCCGATACAAGACCAAACTCCCTGACAAATTCCTTCTTCATTTCGTCGTAGTCTTAAACCGCATCGACGACCTTGTCGTAGAAATATCGGGCTGCGCCCGTGCAGAAAGCTCCGACGACGATTTTCTTGGCCTCGCCTTCGTAGCCTTGCAGAGCCGTCATCACTCCGTAGCTCCGAAAAAAAGCTTCGACATCTCCGTGGATGCCGTCGAACAATAAGACCTCCATGGTCTTCCTAGTTTCCTCTTGGGAATCTGTAACACATAATCACCGTATAGTTACGTTCTGCGTAATTCGTTCGCGCCTAACACCATGAGAAGCCCTACACTGGGATTCTATTAATTAAACAAGTAATTTTAGAGATATATGTGTTTACTGCGGCACCATGGCCGATATATTCTATCAACTACAACACGCGACCCCGGAATCGTCTAGACTAAAACAAACTACTCGCGTAATGACAATGCATTCGATATTTTTGAATACTATTTAAACATAAATCAACCATAGACAATGCAAGGAGGTATCATATCTTAACAATATGATACCACAGTACTATATAATAATCTGTGATTATGGCGTACTATTTAATTGAGCATAATGTTTGATGCAAAGTTATGCAGGCATTTTTCTTCTTTACGTGCCACTGTTAACGGAGGTCTGACAACATCATGGCCTCATAACCACCTCTGTGGTCTAGTGGTACGTTCCACCGGTACCAGAGGCCCCGGGTTCGATTCCCAGTGGGAGTACATGAGGTATTCGGTATTGTTGGTGGTAGGGCTTGTTCAAAGTCCGGCTGGCTAGCTACCACCATTTTATCTAAGTCTGACGCCATAACAACGATGTTTTCAGAATTGCTGTCTTCCGGCAGTTAGAGATAAGATAGCCAGTTCCTCTGCAATTGAGGATTCCGCTTAGTGCGCTTCCACCTTCAGCCTTATCATCACTAAACATCAGGTGTGATGAAGGCTAAGTGCTACCCTGTTGTAGATAAAAAATGCCAATCTTGACTTTGGAAGCTGCTGTGAAACAGGGATTTAGTAGTGGATTTAGTACTACTACTATCGCAGACGTGCTGCATTGCGTCTGCGTACGTCATGATTTGTAATATTTAAACTTGTACGCGTAGGTTTACACCGGCGGTGTCGCAGACGCATTGCGATTAGTGATGTACGTCTGGGAATATTGCCACTGCCGGCAATTTTCCACTCCCAATGTGCCCGGGAAATTTCCGGGCACATTGGGAATATTGCCCAAAATTCCCAGTAAACTTTTTGTCGTTTTGTTAAATTATATAAATAAATAATGTATTTTTCTTCTGTGTCTTACAATTTTATAATTTGTTGATAATTATGGCAAGATTATTTTGTTTTGTTTTCTTAGTTTGTTGAATAAAAAAATAAACCATTTTATATCAAACTGTTTTTCATTTCATATGTGCTTACCTCTGATGTTGGTGGCTATTTATTACGAAATTCAATATAATCAAACAGTTTTAAAGTCTTATTTTAAATTGTCTTGCATGGTAAAATATTCATCTTCAAAATGTTGCTTGGGAATATTGCTGGGAACTTTGGGACACTGCCGGCAACGCTGCCGGCAAAATTTCCAGTCCTTGGGAACGTGCCCGGGCACGGTACATCACTAATTGCGATGCAACACTGTCAAATAAAAAAATCATTATTCAATTACAGATTTGCAAAATGAAATAGGTACTTTTGAATCGTCCAACATTTTTTTCCTACCACCCGTCGGTGTGAACCTACGCGTAAAAGTTCAAACATTACAAAATCATGACGCACGCAGACGCAACACAATGCAGCAAGTCTGCGACACTTTTTGGTGTGAGTCAGCCTTTAACCTGCATAGCTGCCAAAAGTTTCTTCCTCTGATTTACCTAGCTCGCCACCTACTATGTCAAATGCTCAGTTGCACTTTCGTTTTACTGCCAGGTGGATATTCATATTTTTCAGCTGCGAAACAAATCCTTTCAGCACGTGATAACTTACCCCTCGTTGCCCGCAGAGTGCCCGTTTCTCCACTAAAGCGCTGACCGCATTGTAAACAGTTCATTGCTAAATGGTATGAAAGTTTTGTTTTAACAAATAGTTAAATATAAACGGCTAAATAAAATTATGTAAGAACAAAAGTAAGTATAATATTATGATAATGGCTTTGTAACAAACATATCAAACAATATTATTTTAAGTTATTTAATTATTATTTTTTTGCATTTTTTATGGTTGAAAAATGGAAAATGAAGTATTTAGAAAAAAATACTTCATTTTTGTGTGCAAGTCGATTTTTTCTAAATACTTCATTTTCCATTTTTCAATATTATTTTACTTTTATTTGATTAGTCGTAAAGTGTATATTAGTCAAGTGCAACCCCGAAAGGGGGTGAAACTAAACAATAAATAAATAGAAGAATAACAATAAAAAAACAATAAAGAATAATAAATGATAACTGATAACGATACGTCATTAAAATGTACGAGCTGTACTCACTGTACTTAAAATGTACGAAATGTACGATGTATTACATGATTACTGCTAAATGTTAGACATTTTTTTTTAATGAAGTAAACCCGCTATTTTGGATTAAACAATGTTATTTTTTTCATAGGGTCCTTAATCAAAATAAAACCTAGATAACATTTTTACATTTTTTTTTTCGATTATTTATGGTTTTGTTTCACCCCCTTTTGGGGTTGCAGTTTATCGAGAGACACACTGTATTATGCGAAAAATGATACTCTAAACTTGAATTCCTTGGTGAAGCGCTCTCGGCTTGAAGAGCCGGTGACTAGGCTACCGGGCCGGAGACCGGGCTAGCGGCTAGAGCTCGCGCCACATAACTTGGCGTGTGTCAGAGGGCGCTGATCGTCGTCGTCAGTCAGAAAAATAAGCCTCATTTCCATGACATAATTTTAGTTCCAGATCTTGATACGCGCCAAGTTATGAGGCGTGTCATCATTTTGAAGGTCACGACGATTGTCGAAGTCAGTAACTCCATTTGTTTTATATCTTTGGGCTTTTCTGTTCCAACTGAACTGTAATTACTAAAACCTAAAATATCTATCGTGACACCTCAAGCAATTTTTTTCTCAAAAGAGACTGTAGGTATTTTCGTTTGACTCACTGTAAGATTTCACCTAAATTTGAATTCAACCGTTTTCAGGCTTTGATTTCTCCATTTTCCTGGTCATGGTAATTTGTCACAGGCCTGGCCATATCTTTTCCTGCTATCTTATGAATTTGGGAGGATAGAAACTTCACAGATATTGATCCTAATCGTAAAGATTTACTTTGACACACCAAGTTAACTTCACCTTACAAGAGACTGTATTTTCGTTAAGTTCAGTGTCTAAGGTTCAGCTTTCACAAGTACGGTCACCTGGCAGCGCTCGATAAGCGCTCCGTCATATAACATCGGCAGCTGCAGCAGCTTGGCGCTGTTGTATATCGATAAGGGGGGGAGGATTAACTGCGCTGCACTAGAATTGATTTAAAATATAGGTTGACAGTTTATACTAAGGAAAATTTCAAAAAAACAGTCTAGCTTTCTTTTTCCTAGCCCCCGACGTCAAATCTTAAAGGAAGTGAATAGGTTATGAATGTATGTTTTTGGAAGTCTAAAGGCTGATTTACATTGATCCAGTAGCTCGATCCTGTTTTTTCCGTTTGGACAGATTTTCGTTTCGACAGATTTTGTTTCGACAGATTGTTGTTTCGCCAGATTTTGTTTCGTCAGATTATCGTTTCAACAGCATGTCACTTTGTTATCTCAAATGTACAGTTACGTACAAACAATTTCACTCAATCTATCAATACTTCTGATTGTACTTTTGCTCTCGAAACAAAAATCCGGCGAAACAAAAATCTGGCGAAACAAAAGTCCGACGAAACAAAATTCTGTCGAAGCAAAAATCTGTCCAATCGGAAATAACCCGCTCGATCCAGCGTCGGCACTGGATTGGCACTGGATCAATGTAAACATGTTTCAATCCAGTACAGCGTCCAGTAAAACATGTTTACATTCAAGCGCCGCAATCCAGTGACACTGGATCGAGCTTCTGGATCAATGTAAATCAGCCTTAACGTGAGATGAGTCGCGTCGCATGTCACTGGTTTTAAGCCCAAGATGGTAAAACTTCTGAGGATAAAGGATCTATAGGCTTTCCTCAGTCAATCGATGAGATTGTTAGTATTTAGTCTCTATAGTAATAGTATGTTCACTAGCCTTTGTGACTAAAAGTCTAGACTTAGTGGCTAGCCACTGATTTAAAAATAAAAGTCTCATTGTATTCGCAACTTTGCCTTATTTCACAGTTATTTCTGAGTCATTTGCCGCTGCAGATGCGAACATAAAGGATTTTAAGCCACGCCTGAAAACAAGTTATGTTTGAAACGAAAAGTCTTTTATATTTTGTGCGCTATGAATTGCTTCAATATTATATATTTTTAGCTTAAAACGCAAAGTAAGCCATACAAGACAATGCAAGTGATGTTTTCAGTTTTATTTTTAGTATTACCTACTATAGATTGAAATGTTTTCCCTGAACTTTAAATTTTCAACTAAATCAGTAATTTCATTACGCAAAAAAATTTGCTATGAACTGCTATGTATGTATTTGATTGAATCAGGCGTCACTTGGCGGAAGTCCCTAACCATTGTAAGAAACGAAATATATGTAGCTTAGGTACTTCCGCAAAAAACACAACATGCAAGATGCACCGCCTGCCCGTAAAAAATTGCACACGCACACCACGAAAACACCAGTGCACAACACCTGCACCCAGCAAGACAGCAATTTCAAGAGTACTAAGCAAAAATTACAGAATTTTCTGATGCGGGCGCCTATGTATTTTTTTGTATTATTTTTTGATATTTAAGTGAACTTTCATTGTAGTACTATACGTACATAGCATTGTGAAAAACGAAATATATGTAGCTTACTTCCGCAAAAAACACAACATGCACACACCCCGCACCAAACCAAATATTTGGTGTTGGTTTTCGCACGTACTGTCTCCTGGGGATGCCCCGGGTTGGCGCGAGGCTCGTGGTCTGGTCGGTGAGGGTGCGGGGTGGGTGCATGTTGTGTTTTTTGCGGTAGTAAGCTACATATATTTCGTTTTTCACAATGCTATGTATGTATAGTACTACAACGAAAGTTCAATTAAATATCAAAAAATAATACAAAAAAAATACGTATAGGCCCCTGCATCAGAAAATTCTGTAATTTATGTTTAATACTCTTGTAATGTAGGCACATGCCTGAATCTATTTGTGTTATTAATAACAATCTTTCAGATTTTTTGAATACCATTCAAACTATAAGTAATTTTTTGGCAAGTATAATAATTTTTTAGACATCTGCCAACATCCGTTCTTCTCCTTAATCATAGAAAAAATACTTGTATTTTTTTTTTAACAAGTAGGTAATCAGACAAATTTCTCATGCACATATAATCCTCCAGCACAGCTTCGCCAAGTCAGATATATCTGTAACACTACTCTACCTCGCTATATACCACTTACTTTACTTTACTACTTTACCCTGGTCACCACTAACATTAGGTTTTAGTGAAATAAATCCTGCTTACTACAACGCGTTATAAAAAGAAAACAAATGAAAACTTCCCACAACATAAGGCTTAAGTCCTTCCCGGAGAAAATATAATACTACAAGTGAGTTTTAATACTGCCTTGGTCTAATCCCCTGAGTATGCTCGTTGCAGCATTCATCTTTCTAAAATTGTGACGTCAAAAGCCAGAGAGATACGAGTCTGAGTTAAACCTTATTTACAAGTTATTAATTAACTTGACCTATTTATGGACAAAGCTTTGGAACTGAATTTAAAACAGATACCTAATCTCAACCCATTGAGCTGAAATTTTTCATAGGTACAGCTTTATATTGAACTGAAGCACAGGTGCACACTAAAAACATGTCTTAAAAATGTTTCATTAACAAAAAAAATATTGCTAGCGCAACCGTAGCACTGGCACCATAAAAAATTATGCAATTTGTTTTTCTGAATTATTACAGCATGGAAAGTACCTAGCCGTAATAGACTGAACTGAAACAAAGGACAATTCATGTCATCGAAGATAAAAGACATAATATTATTATTAAAAGATTTCTTGCGCTGAAAATAAAAACGGATTACTAGGAGCTCCTTACGTAGTAAAAAGTTTCATAGATAAAAATATCTCCTATGATAGTTTTCTTAGAAGAATAGAAAGTCTTGTTTGCACCCTATATCTTCGGCTACAAAGGCAAGTTATAGGTGTGTTAAATCGCTTTATATCACTTGCTATGCTTGTGGTACCACGCAGTCCTCGCCTACGGCTCGGCCTTCAAACTCATAGGTACTCGACCTGCAATTGTCTATTTCACGGACTTTGCTATAATCCTTTTTAAGCTAAACGCTTTTATGAAACTAGCTAGTTTTTAGTTTCTTTTTTTTTAAATAACAATGCAAATGATGGCAGTCACAAAACGCAATAAAATATGAACTTTCAACTACAAACAAACCCTATTAAAGCATTAGTATGAATTCCATCGCTCGTTACAACCAAGTAAAACTAATCCGAATTCATTAGGCGGCCATGTTGTCTAAATATTTGAATAATTTGATTCCTCTTTGTCGGCTGTGGGGCCGAGTGAAAGGGCATAATTAGGAAGGACACTATGCCAGGTTCGAATACTTCGAATAACGAAAAATGGATGTGGCTGCTAGAAAAATTTAAAAGTTTTCTAAGTAATATAATTTGGTGAAATGATAGATATGTTAAGTTACCTAGACAATTACCGCCGGTTTTGAAGTTCTCAGCTTTTTCCTGCCTTTGGTTTTTCTTATCATTGCAATTTTCTCGTCATATTTCCTCCGTTTGTATTTAATTTTATTAGTACGTTACATTATGCCTTTTAGTTTAGCTCATCTTTAAGAGCATGCACACATAAGCACACATTACTAAATAGTATGCGCTCGGCGTTGTGTTTGGCGAGCGTTGATACGCACACACAGCGCTCTGCATGGCGTCCGATCAGCGTTAGTAGGACGAGTGTACTTCTGGCTTAGTTCGGATATGGATCTCGAAATAATTGCTTGTGTGAGCCACACACACCATAGCTATAAAAGAAGACGACGAAGAAAAAAAACCTGGGTGCACCTAATACTAAGAAACAATAAGTTTTTAGTAAAAATTTCATTTTTATGACAAGCTTTTTGCTGACTGTACTTTATTGTATTGTCATCTAAACCAAACTTGCATACAAAATTTCAGCTTAATCGGACACTGGGAAGTGGGTCAAATTAAGCTTGCAAGATTTGACCCAAACGGACATACATGCATACATACATACATACACTGCAAGTTAAATAAAAGCTTGTAATAAAATAGACTGACGCATCGAATGTTTGTTACATGGTGTCACATTTTTTTCAGTTGTTAAAGAATTCTATAAAATCATGCGATGGATTTCTGCTTACCATTCCGGTCGATAAAAAATAGAATCTATTTCTCAAGAATTTTCCTCAGGAAAGTGCGCGATCAATGCCCAATGGCGGCCCATGGTATCGGCATTTCGGCATATTTAAACTTTTTTGTAGTTTCAGTTTTAGCACTAAGCTTGACTTCAAAAGACAAACGGAAAGCTCTTTATTTTCAGGAGAAGATCATACTTTTATTTTTTATTACCAGCCGTTCCAAAAAAGAGACCTCCAAAACACCACATCATTCGTGGCTCTCGGTTGGCCCATTTATTCGGAAGGCCTACAAACTTTATTATTGATACAGTGCCGGTCCGAGGGTCACTACCACTACGCTAATAACTATAGTACGGATGTTACTCTCTGTCTGTTACTGACCTGGAAACATGCATAGTCAATGGGTGTACAAAATAGTTGTCCTACTTTTGTGTACACATTGACTATGCATGTTTCCAGGTCAGTAACAGACAGAGAGTAACATCCGTACTATAGTTATTAGCGTAGTGGTAGTGACCCTCGGACCGGCACTGTATCAATAATAAAGTTTGTAGGCCTTCCGAATAAATGGGCCAACCGAGAGCCACGAATGATGTGGTGTTTTGGAGGTCTCTTTTTTGGAACGGCTGGTAATAAAAAATAAAAGTATGATCTTCTCCTGAAAATAAAGAGCTTTCCGTTTGTCTTTTGAAGTCAAGCTTAGTGCTAAAACTGAAACTACAAAAAAGTTTAAATATGCCGAAATGCCGATACCATGGGCCGCCATTGGGCATTGATCGCGCACTTTCCTGAGGAAAATTCTTGAGAAATAGATTCTATTTTTTATCGACCGGTATGGTAAGCAGAAATCCATCGCATGATTTTATAGAATTCTTTAACAACTGAAAAAAATGTGACACCATGTAACAAACATTCGATGCGTCAGTCTATTTTATTACAAGCTTTTATTTAACTTGCAGTGTATGTATGTATGTATGCATGTATGTCCGTTTGGGTCAAATCTTGCAAGCTTAATTTGACCCACTTCCCAGTGTCCGATTAAGCTGAAATTTTGTATGCAAGTTTGGTTTAGATGACAATACAATAAAGTACAGTCAGCAAAAAGCTTGTCATAAAAATGAAATTTTTACTAAAAACTTATTGTTTCTTAGTATTAGGTGCACCCAGGTTTTTTTTCTTCGTCGTCTTCTTTTATAGCTATGGTGTGTGTGGCTCACACAAGCAATTATTTCGAGATCCATATCCGAACTAAGCCAGAAGTACACTCGTCCTACTAACGCTGATCGGACGCCATGCAGAGCGCTGTGTGTGCGTATCAACGCTCGCCAAACACAACGCCGAGCGCATACTATTTAGTAATGTGTGCTTATGTGTGCATGCTCTTAAAGATGAGCTAAACTAAAAGGCATAATGTAACGTACTAATAAAATTAAATACAAACGGAGGAAATATGACGAGAAAATTGCAATGATAAGAAAAACCAAAGGCAGGAAAAAGCTGAGAACTTCAAAACCGGCGGTAATTGTCTAGGTAACTTAACATATCTATCATTTCACCAAATTATATTACTTAGAAAACTTTTAAATTTTTCTAGCAGCCACATCCATTTTTCGTTATTCGAAGTATTCGAACCTGGCATAGTGTCCTTCCTAATTATGCCCTTTCACTCGGCCCCACAGCCGACAAAGAGGAATCAAATTATTCAAATATTTAGACAACATGGCCGCCTAATGAATTCGGATTAGTTTTACTTGGTTGTAACGAGCGATGGAATTCATACTAATGCTTTAATAGGGTTTGTTTGTAGTTGAAAGTTCATATTTTATTGCGTTTTGTGACTGCCATCATTTGCATTGTTATTTAAAAAAAAAGAAACTAAAAACTAGCTAGTTTCATAAAAGCGTTTAGCTTAAAAAGCCGTTCCAAAAAAGAGACCTCCAAAACACCACATCATTCGTGGCTCTCGGTTGGCCCATTTATTCGGAAGGCCTACAAACTTTATTATTGATACAGTGCCGGTCCGAGGGTCACTACCACTACGCTAATAACTATAGTACGGATGTTACTCTCTGTCTGTTACTGACCTGGAAACATGCATAGTCAATGGGTGTACAAAATAGTTGTCCTACTTTTGTGTACACTAAGGTTAAGTCCATTTATTTGACAGTGGCTTGATTTGTCTATTTTAGCAGTAATACTGATTTAAATAAAAAGAATGAAGCGAAAGAAGTGTGCAAGGACGTAGCAGGTGGTGATCCATAGTCTCTGCCTACCCCCGTGGGAAATAGGCGTGAGTATATGTATGTGTGTATGTATGTATTTAAAAAAATATTTTATTTTTAAAACAATGATTTAAACTGTTTGTGTCATCATCATCATTTTAGCCGTACGATACATATTACACTGTTTGTCTAATAGATACCAAATCAAGCCTAATTTTTTTATCCACAACGGGTAGCACTTAGCCTTCATCACACCTAATTTAAGTGAAGATAAGGCTTAAGGTATTTCCGCACTATTTCCAGAATCCTCAATAACTGAGGATCTAGCTATCTTATCGATAACGCCCGGAACACAGCAATGCTGAAAAAATCTTTCCGTGTTCTGTGGCTGAAAACATTGTTGCTATGGCGACAGATTAAGATAAGTCCTTCAAACAACCAACCAAACCGAATACAATATGTACTCCCACTGGAATCAAACCAGGGACCTCTGGGTCTGATACCGGTGCTGGTGTGTACCACTAGACCACAATTGTTGTTGTTCTTTCCTCGTATGAAGAACAGATAAACAGCTGTATTTTTCGTATTGTAACTGCTAATTTTGATGTGCTTTGAACTGTACTTTTAAAAAGGTCTAGTTTTGCCATATTCAAGTTTATTAGGCGTTTTCAGTAAAAAAAATCGGAAGACTCTGCTGCCCTTTTTTATTCTGCTTCTTCTTATCTTCGACTACCGCTTCGCGTGGTACCCGTTCCCGTAGGTATATCGGGATAAAAGTACTTAAGCCTATGTTACTTCTGGAATTAATGAATCTAGCTTGATAATGGTGAGAGAATGTTTAAAATCTTAAGTATACCTATACAAAGTCGGGCCGAAATTGGCGGAATGCAGTTACTTCTTTATTTTACGAATATGTTTGTTTTGTTTCAGTATTTCAAAAAAATTTGATTGTTTTCTATACCTGCCGGCCTAGCATGAGCGGCTTATAACGCGCGATATGATATGGTACCGCAAGTTGTCTTGCTTACCCCACTAAGGTGTAGGTAAGCAAGACGGCATGCCGTACCATATCATATCGCGCGTTATAAGCCGCTCATGCTAGGCCGGCTGGGGTCTTACTGGGAGCTGCCAAACAATGATAATGATGTTTAATGCAGGACGGAGCGATACACTGCGTATAGCGCCATCTCGCTTACAATATTACTAAGACATTGAAAATATTGAAAATGAAGTATTAACAAAAAATAGACCCGTCTCACAACTAGCTCCTATGGGACTCGAACCTTCGACCTTTCACTGTCCGGGTGAATTCTCTGTCAGTAGACAGTGAAAGGTCGTGGGTTCGAGTCCCGTCGGAGTTAGTTGAGAGAACATTGTTTGGCAGTTCGCAGTAAGGCCCTTGAATATAGTAATTGACTAACGTCTCCATTGTTTTCGAATAGAATTTATCTTAATTACCCACATGCTGAAGGCCTCGAACGAAATTATAGTGAATACGCTTTCACATTAATATACAATTAGTTAATGACTAGGTCTATACCTAATTAACCATAACGCTTCTATAAGCGTTACGGCTATTTGGCTAAGTCCCTTTGAGCAAAATACACAATCAAAAATTTCGTAAGAAGTATGTGATAAAATAAGTGTGGCCACACACGAGCCAGTCGCGACAACCACAAACGCCGCCACATGAAGATAGAAACGGCTACAAAAGTAGCTGAAGCACACGACAGACACTTGTATCGGTAAAGTAGAAGATACTTGCAGTCGGTGGCCGCCACTTTTTTAACCTATTTCTTATTCGATCAACAAATAGTACTTGATGAAGGCTCACGAACTAAATCAAAACTTTTTATGGCCATAAAAAAATTAATAATGTTACGATCTGATGTCATAAATTACAGGAACTACATAAAAACATACGCGCAAGTGGCTCAAGTAGGCGTCTGTTTGCTCAGCCGTGTTTGTAACTCCAACTATGTACCTTGACCCTGGTGTAGTATTTTGTGTCGGGCGTTTTGTGGCCGGTAGCGACCACAAGAAGCGAGTGGCGACTATTTATAGCATGTGGCGACCACCGGCGTCAACTTAGTGTGGCGAGTTCATAAAAAATTTGAAAAAAGAACTACAGGAAATACGTCTGTGGCGGCGTTTTGTGGTTGTGATCGGTGGCCCGTGTGCGGTCAGGCTAAGGAAAATAAACAAACAATAAAAAATCAAGCAATCTTGCAATTAGTCACTGATTCAGCGAAAGCACAAAGGATTAATTAAACCGCCTAATTATTTATACCGAAAGCAAAACTTTTAGACGCGAAAATTCGGTGAACAGCTAGATTTTCATGGCATTCAGTTGGTGCATAACTAATGTGAAAATGAATCAGAACTCTGTACCTACTAAATAAATTATATTTAATAAAAAGTCATGAATAATTCAAAACTGAGAATGAGTTTGAATACAATTAGAACGAAAGGACTACACAGCGTTTGCTTAAATATTTATTAAGTGAGCTCTGTGTGAGAAAATGGGTCTGTTAATTAAGTCCTAGGAACAATAATATCTACGCTATTTTATGTTGCACAGAAAATACTAAGCCGCTTCCTAGAATGTCGTAATGAAATTCAAGTCGCCTCTTGAAAGTACTTGATAATAGCAGAGCAGAGGAAAAATGGTTTTGACTGTTTCTGCCATTACTTACTGCAATTCAATTTGAAGTGGGTCGTGGTAATCGCCTTCGCCACCACTGGCCGACGAGGACGTCCCGTCACAACCTTTATCCTATTTACGTTTTAAGAGCCCTTGCCCACGGCGACTTTTTGTAGCGCTTTAGTAGTGATGCTGTCGCGCGTTAGTATGGATGATCTCGCGCGTTAGTATGGATGATCTCGCGCGTTAGTATCGATGATGTCGTGCGTTAGCACAGATGGCGTTAGTAGCGATGCTGTCGCGCGTTAGCAGCGATGCTGTCGCGCGTTAGTATCGACGCTGTCGCGTGTTAGTAGCGATGCTGTCGCGCGTATACAAAGTCGCCGTGGGCGAGGGCCGTAAGAGTAAAAAAAATACTTTTACCCCCTTATTAATAAACGACGAGTAAGTTTACACCTAGGTTTAACCAAAAAGTTTGCTTTGGAATATGACGTTTTGAAACGTCAAACGTAAGGAGTAATATTGCACAGCAATATTTTGGTTAAACCTAGGTGTAAACTTACTCTAAGGCCGCTTGGTCCTAACCTAAGAAAAAAAGCATTGTGAAAACCAAAATTTATACAAAACCTAAATTAATTATTCTACGCGTAAACACATTGATAGAGTTGATCTTTCAACTCCAGGACGTCGTCATCAGTACTCCGCTTCGCCTTGTTCCCGCATGCGGTCAGCTTCTCGTGAGATTGCTCATTGTGGCGACGCGCGTTCGTCAGGCTGAGGTCCAGCTCGTAACCAAGTTTGACGGCTGATTTTGACAGCACCTCTATGCATGCATTCAGTTCGCTCCTGTAAAGGTATTAGTCATAATACAAGTGTTAGGTAAGTATAGAAAAAAAAAACACAATTAGACTTTATACGAAATCCAAACCCGCACAATCCTCTACAGTCTAACCAAAGCCCTCTGTTCGGACGGAAGACGTGATGAGCTGCGTCTACTGGAACGTTGCAGCAGCAGTACGTCCATTGGCTGCGCGGCCCGTGCGTTCGACCAATGAAGTTCATCTGGGGCGCCCCGAATTGAAGTTTTAGCGCGAAACAATGTTCGTTACAAAAAATTAAATATTCGTCTCATTCAAAATTCGCATCTTCCTATACGCACTAAATTTTACTTCTGTCCATTATTTTCGCATAATTTCAACTATTTTATTGTAATTCGCCATTTTATTTATTATACATTTAATCTACGCAAACCTGAGCTTTATTGAAGAGAAACCTACGCAGCAGCCCGAACATTTGGACCTGCGAGCCGAATATTTGGACCGAAGACTTCGTTCTCATCATTCGACTTCGAAGAAAATACTTCCATCAACGTGATCCTGAGAGTAGCGAGGTATCAGCTTGTGCAGTCAGGAAGCCAAGGAGTAAGAAATTTAGCCGCAAAAGAGGGATTTACCAGCCAGCATTAAATACGCGCATATAGCTACGGCCGGCCAATCCTACCTTTCCCTTTTCTTTCCATTTCCACTGTACAATACTGTGAAGAGAAATTAAACTACAGTCTTGGTCCGATGATAGTTTAATACTAACTCATAGGTTACATTGGTTACATGAAGAGTATATTATGTCTTATAGCTACATACATACTACACCTTCCGGGTAGAAGAAAAAAAAAGAAATGTTTACATTTTGCTTTTTTTTTTTACATTAAGTACTTAACAATATAACTGGACATACAACTTTGTCCTATTCTTATGCACAATGTCTACACAATTATTTTTAGAAATCTTTACGTTTACACCTAAATCTTCCAAAACAATAAATGGACCATCATACTTAGCATCAAGTTTTCCACCTGTTTCATTTTTAATTAAAATTAATTGACCTTTCTTATATTCTATATGATTAACAGTTTTATCATAAGTTCTACTTTTACGTTTAGTTTTGTTACATATTAAATTATTTCGAGCATCCTGTTGCGCTACTTGCAATCGATATTTCATATCTAAAGGATAACTATCGGGATTATATAATGGTTCTATAAACTCACTTATTCTACAAGGAACTTTACTAGATTTACCAAATACAAGTTCAAATGGAGTATATTTGGTCTCAGTATGGACAGTATTGTTAAAACTGTAACACCAAAAAGGTAGCCAATGACTCCAAGTATCCTTTTGACCGTCACATCGAATTCGTAAAAATGTGCCTAAATTTTTATGAGCGTTTTCTAAAGCTCCTATTGATTGGTGGTGATAAGCCGTAGAATTAATTTTTTCTATTTCTAAAATTTTACAAACCTGTTCCATTACTGATGACATAAACTCCGTTCCGCGATCAGTTGCTATGGTATTTGGTATACCAAACCTTAATATAAACTTATTAACTAATTCCTTAGCTACAGTTTCAGTTTCTTTGTTCTTAAGGGGATACGCTTCCACAAATTTCGTTAGTTCACATTGGATGGTCAAGATATAACGATTATCTTCAAAGTCTTTTTGAAGCGGACCTACAATATCTAAATATATCTTATCAAAAGCATTAGCCGCTGTGGTCGTAATTTCCATGGGCGCTTTAATATATTTACCTTGTTTCATTTTTTGACATTTAGAGCATTTGCTAACAAAATCTTTAACGTCTTTATCTAATCCTGGCCAAAAGAAATTTCTCTTAATAGTGTTTGTCATTCTACGCACACCCGCATGCCCGCTGGTGGGTAGTAAATGATAGTCACTTAATATGTATTTTCGCTCTTCTTCTTTATCAATTCTCTTAACACCTCTTATTATATAAATTCGTGGACCGGTCCAATCCTTTCTAGATTTTATTTCACTTAATAAATCTTTAATGAATATCTTATTTCTTTCATTTCTTACTATGCATAGTTCATTATTTATTTTAATTCTTTTACAAAATGTCATCAACTCAGTCACAAATTCGGCTCGCGTAAAATGCGACTTCCAGTTGAGATTTATATAAATAACGCGTTTCTTTTCATCATATATAAAACATTTACTTTCTAGGTATACCTCATTCAAAGTTTTAACTCGAGTTAGTTCGTCATTTCCGATAAAAGTTAATTCTACTAAGTCCTTGGGCATTTTAAGCAATTCTACTACATTTGGTTGATCAGACCTAATGCTGGTAGATTTACTACAAGTCTGTGAATCAGTTTTCTCATTCATACATCTTCTTTGCGCTCTCGTCATCACATTTACTACTTCTTCATTCATAGTTTTTAACGTGTCTGATGTTATACAAATCCTAGATAAAGCATCTGCTACGCTATTCTCTTTGCCTTTTATGTACAAAATTTTAAAATTGTATTCTTCCAGTGCCAATCTAAATTTTAAAAGCCTGCTCGAAGGGTCTTTCATTGAAAATAAATATAGTAAGGGTTTATGGTCAGTCATAATCGTAAATTGTCTTCCATAAACATACGGTCTGTAGTACTTTACAGCCCATACAATTGCTACTAACTCTTTTTGAATCGTGGGATAATTTCTTTCGGCTTTGTTTAATGGTCTGCTGGCATATGCCACTGGTTTCATATTTTTGTTGCACAGCACTGCTCCGACAGCTACGCCTGAAGCGTCAGTTTGTATTACAAATTCATTATTTTCTGAAAAATCAGGAAATTGAAGTACTGGAGGTGTCGTTAATGCCTTTTTTAAGGTTTCAAATGAATCTTTACAATCTTCAGACCATACAAAAGGTACATGTTTTCTAGTTAAATAATTCAAAGGTGCTGTAATTTCGGCAAAATTACGAATGAACTTCCTATAATAATTACAAAAAGCAACAAATCTTTTTACTTCATCTGCATTTCTAGGTTCAGGATATTTTTGTAAGACTTCTATTTTAGAGCTATCGGGTAATACTCCTTCCGCAGTTACAAGATGACCTAAATATAATATTTCCTTTTGCAAAAATTTACACTTTCCAGGGTTTAGTTTTAGGTTTACTTTTCTAAGTCTTTCCTAAACGTTAATTAGGTGTTTATTGTGAATATCCAAACTTCTGCCAAAAACTATAAGATCGTCTAAATAAACAAAACATTGCTCAAAAGTTAATCCTGACATAGCTACAGACATTACGCGACTAAAAGCACTTGGACTGGTCTTAAGTCCCATAGGTAATCTTTTCATCTGGTACTGGCCTGAGCTTGTAGTAAAGGCTGTACAGTCTCTGCTCTGCTCATTTAAAACTACCTGGTAGTATCCCTGATATAAGTCTAAATGTGAGAAATAGATGGAACCAGAGAGTGAGTCCAAAATTTCTGTTATATTTGGCAAGGGGAATTTATCGTCCACGATACAATTATTTAGTTTCCTGTAATCAACTACCAATCGCCATTTATTGTTTTGATTAGAATTTTTCTTAGGTATTAATAAGATTGGGCTTGACCACTCACTCTTTGCTTCCTCTATAATGTCACTATCAATTAATTTTTTAATTTGTATGTCTACTTCCTTCTTTAAGGACTGTGGTAATCTATATTGTTTTACGTAAACAGGACTAGTATTGGCTTTCAAAGTTATAGTTTGTTCGTAAATATTAGTTGTTGACAATTGATCACCTGACAAAAAGAATACGTCAGCGTACTTAGAACATATCTGTTTTAAGGAACTTTGTTCCTCAGTGTTAAGGTTTTTCAAATCTAAAGCATTTAACAATTTATTAACTCTCTCTACATTTTTTGTACATTGCTTAAATTCACAAATATCGTACTGGTGTAATGGAAACAACTGTGGTTGAAAAGCTGGTAATACCACATCATGTTCACTAGTGTTTAAAATTTTTACTGGGATTTTATGGTTTTTTATTTTTACAATAGAGCCTGCCAAAAATACTTCCTCCGTTAATTGTTTTGCCAAGATAACGCTATCATCTTTTAATTCCGAATCAGTAAATAAATAATGAATAGATTCACTACGTGCTGGAATAAACAAAGTATTACACGTGTAATCAATTTCATTACAAAGTGGTATAGAGAATTCCATTCCTTCTTTGTAAAGTGTAATAACATTTGTGTCGAGATTGATATTAGATCCATACTTGCTCAAAAAGTCAAGTCCTAGAATACCATCCGCCTTTAACGGAACGTTATTAAAAACATAAAAGTGATGATCAAAGTCAGTTCTTGATAACCTTTGATTTAAGTCACGATGTATCAAATTCAAATAAACATAACCCGGTGATTTGATCTGACCACCTATGCCGTTGATTAACGTGTCATCTCTATGTATGGCGGTATTTCTCGGTAACGAATCACTTTGTATGACCGACAAAGATGCTCCCGTATCAACTAAGAAATAATATTTTCTAGTCCCTAAGAAAAAAGAAACAAATTTAGTTTGACCATTCAATGTTAAAATATAATCCTTAAGATCGAAAAAACTGATTTTCTACCGCGTTTGATACTTCAGACTCTGTATTTTGGTTGGTTGGTTGCGCATAAAATACTCGCTGCCTAAAGTTACCCCTACCACGAGTGTTAGGATAACTCGAACGATTATCACTCTGTCTGTTTATTCCACGATTTGCGTAACTACGAGTAACTGGGCGCGACCTATTACCACTACCATAAAACGAACCTCTTGGTGTATTATTCATATACTGCCGCTGATTGTATTGGTGACCTCTGGCGCGACAGGTTTGCTGGCCTCTAGAGTAATTGTTATAAAACTTACCTCTTCCTCTTCGTGAAAATTGCATGACACCTTCATCTCTCGACGTCGATGCTCCATACAACTCCTCATCCTTTGCAGCTTGTATGGCATCCTTTAGGTGCTCATAATTCCTCGCCGCTATAATTGTGCTAAGTCGTGGATCACGAAGACCGTCTGAAAATCTTTTTACAGCAAGTTTTTCGTTCAATGGCTTTAGTACACTATATTTCGCGTTATCACCGTCTGCCTGTGATATTGTTAGGTCTGAAAATAGGTTTTCAATTTCGACACCATACTGAGCTACTGAACGATAACCTTGTGTTATATTCTGCAAACGAGATTGTATGGCAGTAAACGACTTTTTTGTAAGCAAAGTTTGTTTTATATCTTTAATAAGAGCTTCTACAGAACTGTATTCCGAAGATAAACACAGTTTAGCGTTTTCTGTCAATCTACTTTTCAGAACAAATTTAATCAATAACATTTTTCCGGTACTAGATAGCATATCAGAGTACATTTCTACTGCATCAATTAGAGTTTTTACAGTTTTTTCAGCACCATCCATAACTGGGATCAAATTACAAGCAGTTTTCAGATCAAACTCCATTTTTAAAGATTCACTAGGTTCACTGTATTCACTATCACTAGTATCACTACAACTACTTTCTTCGTTTGGTTTTTTACACAACAATAAAATACTATCATATGAAACTTTTATATTATCCCAAATAGACACACATGAATTTAAAATCTCAGGTTTTGTGTCTTTTTTATTCGTTAAGAAAGATAAAATAGCAGAACCTTTATTATATATTTCTTCAGTCTCAGCTAACTTATTATTTATAACATTCCCTAAAAATCTAGATTTACCCTTTTTTACTAAATATTTCTTAATATTCGTTATTTTCGTTAAACATTCTAATAACTCATTTTCCATACCAAACCGAAAAAGAAAACAATTTAATCAATAAAACTCACCAACTCCGTGCGAGTTACCATAGTAGGGGCCCCAGGATGCTTTCAATATCGTACATTGGAATGTGGCTTCTTCCCATATTTGGCGCACTGATAAAACATTTAGTTACACTGAACGACTTTAAACTAATTTAACAACAAATATAATTACTGGAATGAATAATTGATACATGATACAAGAATACACACTTACACTACACGCTTAATGTTTCTAATATAATATTTTAAAAGTTCTGATAACGAAATGCGAAATTTTCACTTATTAACTTTCCACTGCACAAATTATACTTTATCACTAATTATGAATCGAAACTGGATCTGCACGCACGTACTCACTCAGACTTGGTCCACTTTTCTACTAGTTTGGGCCGTTTGAGCCATTTGAGTCAACTCCATTTGGTCTCTTCCAACAGCAGCCGCAATCGATCTAAGACGAAGCGATCGACGTAGATCATTCAGGGTAATTTCTCGCCTCATCCATTTCTTATGGGTTTTCTTGTAGTACTTGTAAAAGCACAGTAGGCTCCCCAATGCGATAATAGTTATAATCACACTCAGTAATATATTGGTCGTGCTAACATGATATTTTAAATCTTGCGTCGCCGACACAGCGTTGCCTGCCCCGTTTTGGGCAATTATAATGTCTTCTTGCTTCGACTGATATTTTCCCATTTTGAATCAAGTATGGGTTCACTGAAATTAAGGCACTGACACCGCGTTGCACTTACGAACGTCGAATTATAATGATCCATTATTAATTTTTATTTGCTGTCCAATAATGCACTCGGTTCGGTAATACTATTCGCGCTCACGAGTTGACCCAAATATGGCAGGGTCGCCATGAAGAGAAATTAAACTACAGTCTTGGTCCGATGATAGTTTAATACTAACTCATAGGTTACATTGGTTACATGAAGAGTATATTATGTCTTATAGCTACATACATACTACAACTGTGTATTTTCCTATTCTCAGTGTCACAATTTGCCTGTGTTGTACGAGCCTACGAGTCGTTTCGTGACGCAGCATCAACGGGCATATTTTAAACGTGAGTACTCCATCTTTCTACTTTCCACCGAAAATGACTTTAGACGTTGAGGCTAGTAATAGTCGGGATAAATCCCCTAACAAATCGCCTGACAATACTTTAGTCAGAGAGTTAGTCAAAAAACGCGGGATTGTTAAAGGGAGACTTACAAAATTTGAAAATTATCTATCTAATCTTAACGTACAATCTGTATCTGGTCAAACTCAAATTGACCTTAAGTTGCGCATTCAAGGAGTATCTAATTTATTTTCTGAATTTAATTATATCCAGGGCAAACTTGAGGAGCTATCCCTTGACTTAGACGAGCAATTATCACAGAGAGAGTTATTCGAAGATAGTTATTACAGCATTCTTTCGCGAGCTGAATATCTTTTGAATCCTAGTCAGGTGGCCGGCAGTTCTAATAGGTGTAGTCAGCATGGTAATAGATCGGTAAAATTACCTACAATTTCTATGCCCACATTTAACGGCTCATGTGAGCAATGGTTGGAGTTTAGGGACACTTTTCTCTCTTTGGTACATAATTCGACTGAACTTAGTAATATAGAAAAGTTCCACTATCTTAAGTCGTCACTTAAGGATAGCGCAGAGCTAGTAATAAATTCAGTGGAATTCTCAAGTGATAATTATTACGTTGCCTGGAAGTTACTTCTTAATCGTTACAATAATAGCAGGTTATTAGTGCAGAATCACATCAAGTCGTTGTTTAACATGCAAAGTGTAAACAAAGAATCATCAATTTTACTGAGAAAGTTAATCGACAATGTTTTGAAGAATTTACGCGCATTAAAAATACTTGGCGAGCCGACAGAATATTGGGATACTTTGGTTATCTACATTATGGTTTCAAAACTAGACCCAGTTACCGAACGCGAGTGGGAACAATACAAAGGTAGCTTATATTCTGCTAACGGTCTTAAAACGCAACTAAAAGTAACACATCTCATTAACTTTCTCAAAGACCGGGCTGATATGCTAGAAACATTACAATTATCGCATAATAAAACCATTTTTAAAATTCACTGTAATGTTTCCGCAAATAAGCCAACCGAACGTATTTCACGCGATGTCACTAAAAACACTTGCTTGTTGTGTAACAAAAACCATCCGCTATATTCGTGTAACACTTTTATAAATTATAATTTAGATCAAAAACTAAAATTCATTCGCGATATGAACCTTTGTATTAATTGTTTGCGCGCTGGTCATACGTTAGAAAACTGTAGATTCGGTCCCTGTCGAATGTGCAACCAGAAACATAATTCGCTTGTACATCCCGATAGTGCTATGACGATGACTAATGATAAATCTATCGCATACGGATCTCCGCAAAGCACTGGCAGCTCGCGGCTTGAAGTGACTACTGACTTGCACCAGCGGACCACTCCCCCCGTGCACTCTGCACCGAACCTACCATCTTCATCTTTATCAGCGCAAGTTACTATACAAGCAAACAACGCACACACGCAATTTGACGGCTCACAGTTAAACGACGCGAATATAGTTTTACTTCCGACCGCATTAGTAGAAATAGCCGATCGTTATAATAATTATCATGTCGCACGCGCGCTTCTGGATAGCGGTAGCCAAAGTAGTTTTATATCACAATCATTATGCGATTTACTTCAAACGCCAGTAATACAGTCCACTCACGAAATACGTGGTGTTGGAAACTCAATCACAAATTCCACGCAAAAATGTGATATTGAGATTAAATCGCGCACCAACCCGTATGTTACGCAGCTACAATGTTTTGTTTTGCCGGTTATTACGTCATCGATACCCGCGACACGTATACATAACGCTAAGTTTGATATTCCCAATTACATTCAGTTAGCTGATCCGCAATTCTATAATTCGCAAAGTATTGATATTCTTATCGGCGCTGATAGGTTTTGGGATTTATTAAACACAAATAGTAAAATTAAATTAGCTAGTGGTCCCGTCTTATTAGATTCTAAGTTGGGATGGATTATATCAGGTCCGATCTGCCATTCTTTACGACAGAACCAATATATTCACTGTAATATGTCTCGTATAGTTAACTCCCAATTGCGTCAAGTTTGGGATCTCGAAGAAGGGAACGTTACTCGGGAATCTCGGGATACGCGAACTAATGAGGAACGTGCACGTGAAAAACATTTCATCACAACCACTACGCGCATAAGTGATGAAAGGTTTTGCGTTCAAAAACCTTTTAAGGAAAATCCTAACGTATTAGGAAATAGGTACTCGCAAGCTGAACAGCGGTTCACTTGAAATTCGCGTACCTAGTTACAGCGCAATGTAAATTTAAAATACGTATTTTCATCTTTTTTAAATTTTTTCCTACCATGATAGTTTTCGCGAACATAGTACTACGAACTACGACTTGACTACGAGTCACATTCGCTATTGTAGTTTAGTATTATTTTAGTGAAAAACCTAATAAATTACGTTTTATGAAAACATATTTGCATATCATTATGGTTGGCACTTATGTGTAAATGTGTCTAGATACTTTGTTTTATTATATTATATTGGTTTTAATTGTAATTTAGTAATCACATAATTATATAGGTATTAGGTAGTTACATTAAATTCTAGTTGCTCCACTTCGCAAATGGAAGCTTAACTTTAATTTAAATGATATAGTATAGACTTCGATTGTCTTCGATCAACAATAACACCATAGAACACCCATTTTACAGGGCTGTCACTTGGTGATTTTTCCTATAAACTTTAGTTTTAGGTTAATATTGTATTCTGTGTACAGTTTTTATTTTAGCACGCTATTTAAAAATATGTTTCAAATTTATTTATTTACTTTTACTGTTTGCGCAAGTTTTGACACCTTAGTTAGGGTTGTCAAGTTAATTTATGTTAGTTAATATTTTTCACATTTTCTCTCCCATACCTTTATGACGAATATATAGGTATGTGTAGTGTAGTGTAGCCTACGCTTGACTATTGCTCACACTGAATCGTTAGTTAGTGGAAGGGTATATTTTTTATTTATTTATTTCTGTACTCGCGCTGTACATTTAGAGCTTGTAGGCTATTTGACTTCGGATGCTTTGTATCTGCTCGCGTTACAATGATATAATTGCACGTCATGGAAAACTTGCTCGAGATGATGATGGAAACATTGGAGCGTTTGCGAACAAGTTTGGAAAATTATTATCGAGATGCTCAAATGATACCCTTGAATACGCAACTAGTCAAGACTTATTTTCATTTGTTTGTCTCTAAGCGCCTCATTTCGGTGGATTGTGGAAGCTGGAGTAAATCATTTAAGCATGATTTATGACGGGTAGATGGAAATGCTCTTTTAGCATTTAGGAATTTCGCACAGTATTGTCACAGGTTACATCCATCCTAAATCCCCATCCTAGGAATCCTATATTCACTGATCCTAATCTTAATCCATTATGTCCTCTCTTCCTTAATGGCCGGTCGCTAACTACACCAGCGACTATGCAACTGGAAGATGTTCCTGCTCATCGACTGACGCGCCATCAACCACAGGAATACCTAGATTCGACAACACTTCTGGAGCCGCTGGAGTAAAGATTACAGCTCAGCGATGCAAGTTGGAAGTAGGAGAGATTTCTTTACGCTTTTCCCAAGATACGTCCTCTCATCAAAATCGAAGAAAGACAAGACGTTGGACGCTGGTGCTTCCAAGGCCGGGGGCATGTTCGGACGGAAGACGTGATGAGCTGCGTCTACTGGAACGTTGCAGCAGCAGTACGTCCATTGGCTGCGCGGCCCGTGCGTTCGACCAATGAAGTTCATCTGGGGCGCCCCGAATTGAAGTTTTAGCGCGAAACAATGTTCGTTACAAAAAATTAAATATTCGTCTCATTCAAAATTCGCATCTTCCTATACGCACTAAATTTTACTTCTGTCCATTATTTTCGCATAATTTCAACTATTTTATTGTAATTCGCCATTTTATTTATTATACATTTAATCTACGCAAACCTGAGCTTTATTGAAGAGAAACCTACGCAGCAGCCCGAACACCCTCTACTAGAAACTTAATTGTTATGACGATTATCCCGGGTTTAGTGTGGGTTCGAATCCCATCCGAAATTTAACTGTGGGGCTGTTGGTTTTTTTATGTTTCATATCATTGTGTATTTCTACTATTGGAATTAACTAAAAGTCATGTAGTAAATAAGTGTTCTGTATACCTGACGCATATACATGACGCAGTAGACAATTACTGTACCTGCATACACGCATGGTAGTAGCTCGACTCGTTTAGTCACACAGCAGCGTGCAAATTGACGTGAGAGTGCTACTTACTTCACAGTTGTGGAGTATCATCATCATCATCATCATCATCAGCCATTTAATGTCCCCACTGCTGGGGCACTGGCCTTCCTTATGGATGATGAATAAGGAGTATGAACAAAGAAATGTTATAACAAATCGCACGCTAACTACTGACACACAACTGTGCGTAAGTCGTATGATGCGGTCACACGGCGCAAGTAGCTGACTAGGCTACCCCGCGTGCCGGCTCACACGTGTAAGTAAACTAGCCATTATTCACAATACCTATGCATACTTTTAGACACTTTTTTTTTGTAAAACATAAATCGTGATCGATCGATCGATCGTTTCGTAAACTAACAAGAATCGTCGTCTGATGACCACGATTCCTGGGGGCCAAGTCTGCTAACGTTAAGTCACAATCGTGTCTCAATCGTGTTTCAATTGTAGTGCTATTTTACATACAGTTACAAGAAATATATACTTTTTTCACAATACTATTTGATGGTCACACCACACACCACATTCACAACACATCATACTGTCCTAATTCTTGTAACTAGTGTTTAAAAAAGCACTACCACTGAACTACAATTGAAACACGATCGAGACACGATTGTGACTTAACTTTAGCAGACTTGGCCCCCTGTTTTGTACTGATGATGATTCATCAGCCACTTAATTTCTCCACTGCTTTACTAATGGATGGATAAGTAAGGACGAACATAAGGTGTACGGCCAGAGTGCAGAGCGTGGAGCGGGGCGGGGCGGGCAGCGTGCAGCGCGTGGTTACCGAACGCTCTGGGTGCGTACCATCAACTTTATGACAGCGATTCAAAACTAGCGCGATGCAGAATAGGTTCTTATAATGAATTGCTTTCTTTCGTACTCTGACCTTCTAAAAACTGGATCGCAAATGAATTGCTAAATGTGAATGACCGACCGATTTGTGTCCTTATTTATTCTACTCTTCTCTTTCACTCGATTCTGTCATGCCCGGAGAGTGAGAGGGACGGGTATAACCTGCAGGTGTCATGTTAGCTTGGCCGAGTTATAAGTCAAATAAGCCTACATGACAGCTTAGCGGCTGTGAATTGTCATTGAATGATCACTGAATCGCTGTCATTGATATTAAGCTGTCGTGGTACGAATAAGCGAAGCAGATCAGTTTAGGTCCTAAACAAAACCGCAATAAGAGTTGATGGTAGGCAACCTGGCCGCCGCTACTCAGGACACCACTATGTGTTAGCATTTGTTTAACATGAACGCTGCCCGCCCCGCCCCGCTCCACGCTCTGCACTCTGGCCGTACACTGGTGCAACAAATCTCACTCTTGCGGTTGTGCGTTCCTACTCCGTTGCGCATTAGCCGTCAAGGTCTTGGTGGCGGCTTCCAAGGAGTTCTGCATGTGGTTTTTGGTGATGGTGATCATCTCCTCAGCGTATTTGCCCATCTTGGCTATGGAGGCCCTGGCTTCTTCCGTACAGTTGTAGATCTGGGCGACGTGCCTGCTGGCTATGGTACGAGCTTGACGACGCTCGTCGTCGCACATTGCTAAAAAGGTATTTTTTTAGTATATAATTATGTTTTCAGAAATGCTCCAGCAAATAAATATTATAAATATTGGACACCATCAAATACATTGTTCAACTATGAAAATTGGAAACAACGCCGGGTATTACCACATACCAGACCAGAGGAAATATTGAAAAGTTCGTTTTCAATATTTACCCGACCGGGGATCGAACCCGGAACCTCTAGACTAGAGATAGCGGCACCTTGAAACTGCGTGTGTGTGCGGTGCGTACACCACTCGGTCACGGAGGTTTTCTCATAGCAATAAGAATTAGCCAGTACCTCAGTAGTTGAGGATTCCGGTAGAAGCGCGCTTTTACTTTTAGCCTTATAATCAGGTGAGATAAAGGATAAGGCTTCACTTTCGCTACCCCCGTAGCGAATGAAAAAAGAAAACATTATATTTTTTATCATGAAAATTTTGCAAGCCCTCGCTAGGACATGTCGTAAAAGTCATTGTTTTGGTGTACCACTGTCCAGTAACTACAAATATTTACACAGATCATTCGTCTTGTTTTGTTCAACGTTTTTATTTCTACAAGAGGTTTTTCTTAACTAATTGTACAGTAATAATAAATAAATAAATAAATAAAAATAAAATGAAATAAAATTTATTTCGGACAAGAGTACATCCATATAAATTGTTCGTATGTAAATTTATTACCGAATGTTACTCTCATCTCATCATAAATTAGACACTAATTTTGTGCCCGTTAAAATAATGTACTTGACATGTTGCTGAAGGTGTGTATGTATCCTACCTAATGACTTTATGACGGTATCTCATCTAGTATCAAATCGCCTGGAGACGAGACGTCAGAGATACCAAGCATGTATTGTTGCAAAACTAAGCACCCATTTCTCTTTCTGTAGCTTTTTACCTGTCATTTCTTTACCTGGTACTTTTAATTCCTGTGCCAAATCGATCAATTCTTTGTAAATATTGTTTTTCTTCTGTACTGCGTTGTTAATGTCATCTTTGATCCTTCTCAGGATCTTACTGGTCATCTGCTGGTATGAACTCTGGATGTTCCTGAGATACGTATCAAGAAACGGTGCTAATACCGTGTCCATGTACCGGGATAGCTTACTGAAATGTTGTGAATATGTGTAAATTTTTGGATACTCGTTTCTGCTAATGTTAATGTAATTCTCGTTGTGCATGGATGTGCATACTACGAGATATTAGTTAAGTTAACTGAAGAGGACTTTTGGCCGAGGGGTGTCATGTTCCGCCGCAACACCAGCAGGTGACACTGCTTTGCGCAACACGTCGCCGCCTACAATAACGTGTGAACAAATAGTCTATTATTAAGTTTTATATAAATGTATGTAAGTATGTTAGTTTGTAAGGTATTTATTATATGGGCCTTAAATTGTAATATTTTTATGATGCCTGAAATAAATGATTATTATTATTATTCCCTGTATTACATTTTAAATACTTACATAATTATATTTCTAAACGTTAAATTTTTACAATGTATAACACAAAAAAATATAACATTTAAAAATACAAAAATGCAGTTCCCCAACGGTAGCAAGATCAGGGTCCCAGCTACCGATGGTTAAGGATCCAGAGACAGGAACCTTCTCACTATACGTGCCGTGTCCAGAAGTACTGCCATCTGCATCTGACTCCCGTTCCATCCACCTAACGCAAGACTCTTAAGGTGTTTATCGAGGCTTTTGGCTATCAGACCATGGGCAGATATGACTATCGGAACTACAATTGCTGAATCAATGTCCCACATGTCAACAATCTCGTGAGCTAAATCAAGATATTTGTTTTCTTTATCTTTTTCAGCTTTCACAAGGTTGTTGTCATGGGGAACAGTGACATCAACAATTATTGCGCGGCGTTCGTGTCGATCTATCAATACAATATCAGGCTTATTAGCTACAATAGTAACTCTGATTTCCGACAACGCTTACTGCTGTGTTTATTCATGTGCTGCTGTCCCGCATGTCGCAGTTATATGGACAAAATAGCGTTGACAATCCGAAAAGAGTTGACTTCTCGTGGTGCACATGCTAAGCTTACTAGCAAAATAGTTTGACATTCCCTTGAGAAAGAGTGTCTTAGAAGAACTACACAGACCATTTCGTTCCTCTTTCTCTTTCGATTGAAGCAATTCTATGGTCGTTGCTAACTAAAGTTGGAGCGTTGGGCTCTCCGCACTCAGTATCTGATATTCGCATAAGTGAGTGAGCGTTGTGACGTCATGTGATGTCAATTTTGTGATCATCAGCATACGAACATTACGGATATGTAAACGAGAGAGTGTAGACTGTATTGAAAACATGTGACGACAACTTTGTAGCCATGAGCATGTTAGGCTGGCAGATCACTAGAATGCTACTAAAGAAATTACTACTACCTCAATTCGATACATTGGTCATTAGCCACATAATAATATTATTATACCTGTTCACTAAAGCCAATTGCAAAGGCCTTATTTGTCTCCTCAAAGAGGTGTAGTTTCCGAACTTGTCATTCAACCTGTTGAGGTGGCTGTCCAGGTCCACGGGGAGGTGCTGCCAAGGCGGGATCTCGAAGCACATGCCACCATCGCGGCGCACGTGGTTGCTGTGATCCTACAATTATTACACAAAACTAATCTAATCTAACACTTTCGCATTTCTAATTTGCTAAAAGAGATAGAATTTATCGTACGGAACCACAGAACATTAACTAGTCTACCCTCCGTATTAGGAGCTGGTAGTACCTCCGTAATTGGCTCTAACCTTAATCATACCTCCGTAATAGGGAAAATCGACTTAGGCACTAAAATGTTATTTTTTTATTTTAAATTCCTTAATAGCAAACAATGTGTCTTAAGAAATATAAAATTAAATCTCCATTTTTACAGGAGAATTTATTTATAAATAATTTGATGCTTACAAGTGCTTATTTTTGATTCTTACTTTCAAATGTTGCCATTCAAAATTCAAAATCATTTATTCATTTTAGGCTGATACAGCACTTGTGAACGGTCTCTATCGGTTCGCAAATCCTACGGCGGGAGGCCTTGTAACGAGATTTACCTCTGTAATAGGAGCTTTTACCTTAGATATAAATAAATGACTAGCTTATGTCGTCGTTACTATTGTAACAATCGTTGGATACGTAATAAGTAAATTAAAATGTATACCTATAGGTACCTATTATGTAGGAATAGACCTCCTTGAAGTACTTCTTGTACAATCTTTAAAATAACTGCGATACGAATACTAATGGTTTTAAATAGACCATGCGAAAAATTTTGCTTGTCAGTTTGTGGTGTCGTTGTCGAAATAAACCAAATCAACAATGTATAACGATTTAAATACATATATTTACAACACATTTTATACAAAAAATACTCACTCTACATTCAGTACTTTCGTCTGTACAAAACGCCTTGTAAAAACAAACGCTGAACGCAAAAATCTTTATCAAAAACATAGCTTATCATCAAAGTAAGCATTTTCTTCGACATGAATAATGTTTCATTGTTTTTACAGCCTACTCAATTACACGTTTCATTGAAACAAGAAAAATGGTTTCATTTCATAACTTTAATAGCGTTCACCGTAACAAACTGCCTTTCCCGTAATGAAACGTCCGCTCAATTAAAAATAAATCTGCAAAAGCGAAATTAACGCAATCGTGCGTTATAAATAAATGTTAAGTGTTATTAAACAAACGTTTGATATTTAACATTATTTTGCAGTGAATTTATACTACCACCTATTAACTTTTAACGGATATACCTATAACGAGTTTTGTGTAATATATAAATACATAATCACGCATTTAGATTTCAATCAGATATTTATCTTTACTGATTCAAAATTCAAAATTCAAAATCCTTTATTCAATTTAGGTTTGTTTAACAACACTTATGAACGTCAATGAAGCTACGCCATCGGTTCGCAAATCCTACGGCAGGAGACCTTGTAGCGAGAAGAACCGGCAAGAAACTCTCCAAGGGCTATTTTTTTCTTCTCCCTGTTTTAACTTATACAGAGACGTCAAATTTGAAAAATGACCTTCACATAATAGTAAGGTTACTTTCCATCACAATACAGAATACCGCTTAAATAATATAATAGATATAATAATAATAATCTTAGATAATCAGAGATCTGAAAAAGTAGAGCTGTTTAGGTTCATTGACCATAAACGTTGATGTTCATTTGACCATAAACGTTGATGTTCATTTGACCATAAACGTTGATGTTCATTTGACCATAAACGTTGATGTTCATTTGACCATAAACGTTGATGTTCATTTGGACATTCAACAAAATTCCGACTTAAACTAGCTTAAACTCCGTGATTTTTAAATTCATTAACTTCAATTGTTTAAGTATTGGGCTTCGCCACTTCGATATATATTTGGATTTATAATACACTCTCAGGCATCAAAATTTGCCAGACGCTCATACATAGCCGGTCAAAAGGCAATCATACAAAATTGCTCACTTTAGTGTCTCGTAGCGCGTAGATGGGAAACTATTTACATCTCTCGCAATGATTTTTACGCCAATGGGACGGCATTAAAATATAAATCTCAGAATTCCTCGATTTTTAAATAATATAAAATTCTGGGAATTTCCATATACTCGTAAACAAAAATTATCACAAATACACAAAATTCTATTCTGATCACTGCTGATAATATTTTATCTTCTTTGGTCCCACAACTTCATCCGAGTCAATTACCCACTTTTGATTACAGTTTTTTTTAACCTTTGCGATAATACAATGAAATCTAAAGGATTAAGTAATTTAAACAACTTACATTAGAGGTTGTTGGATTTTATTTTGAAAACATTGGTGTTATTACAAAATGTTGTCTAAAGTTAGACTTGATTTAAAACTGATGCTAACTCTGTTTTCTGTTAGCGAAGATAAGATAACATAAGATAATCATTTATTTGCACAAAATTGGCGAATGAAAGTGACAGATTCAGTTTTAGATCAAGTCTAACTTTAGACAACGTTTAGTATAATAACACTGTAAGAGTTTGTGATAAGGTATTTAGTTTAGCTATGGCTTTTAGGTTTTTCCCACGTGTTTTCTTTCCTTCCAAAGGCTAAGGTCACAAGACTACTGACCGCTATGAAGACCTACTTTTGCACGCCTCATAGAGCTAGGCTCTACTCTCAATATGTCAGAGTCTAGCATTTTTTCTGGAATTAATGTGGCGGCCTAGGGCCGATATGAAATTTAAAAAAGGAATAGGGGGGTCATGTCAAAATCTGAAATAGCATCTAAACACGTTCCGATCCGACAGCCGATTTGGTCTGCTCCCAGACCAAATCTGCGCTACACACGTTCCGATTTGGTCTGGGAGCAGACCGAATCGGAGGTCGGATAGGAACGTGTGTAGAATCTTTAAGTATCTCTTTGGCTCTTTGGACATTTTTTTTTACCAAAAGTATTCTGGCACAGGCACAGAAACTTATACAGACATGTTTTGCTATTAAATAAAATAATTAATATCGTAGAATTATTATTTTAATATCTAAAACATTTTTTTAAAAGAATGCGTTTTTAGAAACAGATTAAACCAAATAAGTTATTTGTAACATAAAAAATCAGGCTATTCATTTCATGGAATTGCATAGAGTACGGGTCAAACACCAAACAAGACTGTATGGACTTAGTTTCTCTTGCCTTCCCTAAAATAGAGAAAATGAACAAAAACGTTATAGTCTTTCGAAAATTCCGCGGCCATAGGAAATAGTTATTTGTTATACAAGAGAGCAAAACCATTTTTCGCTGCGAGTGCTGAATTTAAATCACGAACTAGGGAAGTAGTCTAAAATTGAATCACGAGCGTAGCGAGTGATTCAAATATAGACTACTGAGCAAAGTAAGTGATTTAAACGCACGAGACGTAGAAAAATTTGCTCTCGTGTTAAACATACAACTTTTCACCTCTACCAGCGAGAAAAGTAATACATGTAAGAAGAATAAATTACTTATTAGTAAAAATTTCATTTTTATAACAAGCTTTTTTGCTGACTGTACTTTAATATTGTATTGTCATCTGAACCAAACCTGTATACAAAATTTCAGCTCCATCGGACACTGGGAAGTGGGTCAAATTAAGCTTGCAAGATTTGTCCCCCACTAACTAACAAACTAACTAACATACATGGCAAGTTAATAAAAAGCTTGTAACAACATTGAATGCAACATTTATCGTATTTATCTAATTTGTTATTAGATTTCATTAATTCTTCTTATTTAAATATTTATATCATGCATGCGACCTCATTTCGTCCAAACTCTTTATTTCGAACTTTGGTATCCGTGTATTTATTTATTATGCTTTATAATTCATGTCCAACGACATAAAGCTATCTATCTATCCTTTTTGCACTTATTAATTTTGAAAGTCTCATCCTTGTCACTCTATTACTTTTTTCTTAATTATTTCAAAAGTTGGTGTAAAAAAGCACTTTGCCTCACGCTCGCAGCAAAAATCGATTTTGCTGCGAGTTTTTACGCGCCAAAAGCGCCCTTTTCGTGCTGGAGAGGTGAAAAATATTTTGTAGATTATTTCTGTTTATTTTTACTATCCTCATATTCGAAATGAAAAGTAGAGTGTTTACTTCGGGTGTATGGACCCATAACAGTCTCGAACTATCGGCGCCCTCACTTCGTTCGTGCGCCAAAACACTCGACTGTTATGGGTGCCATACAGCTCTTGCTAAACAATCTACTAGCTTCATCACGCCACGGGGTTCTTTCCTATTGAAAATTACTAGCTTTTCAGTGTCGTTTGAGCTAACTAGGTAATTGGTGTGATTGTAAGAAAATTTTTATTTTAATCATTTATGTATTGCGATACTTACAGACGATTACCCGTCTCTCTCACTCTCCAGGCATGCAGCATGCGTCATGCTCGTGAACGGGTGCCACCAGTGGGATGGGTCTGCTCCTGGCTTCTTGTCTCAAAAATCAAAATATGCAGATTTTTTATGTTTTATTGTTATTAGTTTTATTTTATCGTAGCTTGTATGGCATTGTTTATTATTGACTCTTATGTTCTTAAACTATTCAAAGTTTTATTACCCTTGTTTGGCATTTATATTTATTATTTTATTCGCTACGTTTTTGGTTGATGTGTATTTTAAAGAAACTACCTTTTGGATGTCTATATCCTAAGTTATTTAAAATTATTTACTGCTATTACCAGGTTATTTATTTTGTTTTAAATATAAGATGAATTTGTGATGGAAACTGACTTTACATATTATATCATGTTAAAGTCACTTTTCAATTTGACGACTCTGTATGAAGTAGGACAGGAAGAAAAAAAAGCCCTTGGCGAGTTTCTTGCCGGTTTTTCTCGTTACAAGGCCTCCCGCCGTAGGATTTGCGAACCGATAGCGTAGCATCATTGACGTTCACAAGTGCTGTAACAGCCTAAAATGAATAAATGATTTTGAATTTTGAATGACAGAATCGAGTGAAAGTGGCGGGGCTAACGATGTTTTGATTTTCGTAGAATTAGAGTAAGTAGGCCTACTGGTATCATACCTCTACGGCAATCGCGAAGACGAGCCGCGCCGCGCCCGGTAATGCGTATCTTCCATACATTTGTATTGCGACTAGCGCACTACGCTACCATATTTACATGTCACATGACACACAAAACCAACGACTCGTCACCGCGACTGGTGTAGGATACTAATTCTCAAATAAGAAAGACTTGATGGTCTGGTACTGGTCACAAGCCAAGCATTATGCTGAGTCGGGACCGTTTTGGGACATACTATGCTTTTTTTCAAGATGATTCACTTACACTATTGGAAATCGGTTTAATTAGTGGACACCAATAATATTTAGGATCGTATAGAAGCATTTTTAAAAATCGCTGTAGTTTTATGATACGAAGTGATTTTGTGTTTTTTTGCCATAATCTGCATAATCGGTCTCGCTCCCGCGCGCGTCATTTTCTCATTGCTATCTTGCTTCAGCATAATTTTTTCGGGTATCGCCTTAAGTAGGTATAACTAACATTTAAATAAGGAACCCTTAAATTAAAAGACCGACCGCGTCCTAAAGAATAGCGCATCAGTAGATAAACAATGTGGCACTTTAAAAGTAAAATGAAGCGCTCTCGGCGCTAAGTGCCAGGCGCTATCGCGGGACATTAGCGGAATTAATTACGTGCTTCATTAAAGTCTTTACAATGTTAGTAAAGCTCGGCAGGAATATTTATAACTTTAGATTGGTAAAAAATTGGCGTTACCATATTCTTATCCTCCCCAACATCGTGTAAGAGCGGGCTGGAGTTCAGAGTTCCGTGTTCAGAGTTCTGCGTTTTGACCGCTCGGGAGTTCCAACGCACACAAGTGGCGTTCAACTTCTTGCGTTCCATTTTTGTCCGCGTCTTTGTACCTGTAACATTTCATCTTCCGAAGAAGAAGCATTCCTTTTGTGGACTCCAGAAGCTTCTAAAAGGAAAAGAAAGTTAATACTTTCAGGTGCACGCAATTAACACAGCTCTAGAAAACCAAGGCGAATTCAGTAGTAAATTACGAGTCATGTCGATAAATAGCTTCAATGATTTATATTTTATGATATCACAAAATATCTACTATTTCGAAAAGCAAAATACTAACTGAAGGAAGTTTATTTCAACAATAGAAAGACTGACTGTATTTTACATGACGTACATGCATTACATGACGTACTTAAATCATACGTTAATCTCCTTTTACTATTATAGTGAATTATACAAAATAAACCATTATCCTGACTCATTCATAAAGCATATGAATTTTATACAAAATTCAAATAAAAGCCTCTCCCTCTCTCTCTTAATTTGTATAAAAATTTTGGGAAACCCAAATGTGAACACTATTTTATTATAATATTTCGAAGTACATAGTTAAGTCGTTTCTCCTTAACGCTTATATAAATACACGAACAATGTATAACATTCCTAGAAACAAACATTCGGAGGACGAAACGCAATGAAAATATTTTCTCGTACCAGATTTGACAAGAAATATTCTAATATAAAACATTCACAGGTGAAAGTGAACCTTACTGTGTTCTCGCAAAGAATATTTTCCTTTATATTTAAATGAAATATGGCTCTGAATAAAGAATAAGATATGAAATGCAGGCTGTTAATAATTCTTTATGCATGTCTCGTTAATCTTGAGAGAAAAGTATTCAGTGCATTTATTAACATTGTAAATTGTTTTTGTAGTTAATTAAATTTTATTTACGCTTACTTTACGTCATAATATATTTGCGAGTGCAAATAAAGTAATGTACACTTTTAAGGCGAGGATTCCCGACCGAAATAGGCACGCTAAGGGCGTTTGTGCACTACCACTGAATTTTACCGATCCGGAAAAAAACGGAAGCTTGTATTTAATTAATTACTATTATAAATGATTAATTATTAAAATACAAGCATCCGTTTTTTTCCGGATCGGTAAAATTCAGTGGTAGTGCACAAACGCCCTTACGCTTGCTCGGCCGCGCTCGACACACTTCGCGCGGACCCAGCGGCAGCCGGCAGTGAACTGCGAACTCGCGAGCGCCCCACGAATCGAAAATCACTTAAAATTCAATTAAAAATGAAAAAATAAAAAAATTATTATGACGGCCGGAATCCCTCGGCTATTCAAAGACAATTATTTTCATATGTTTTTCATTAACTAAAACCAAGTATACTGCAAGTAATATGATATTTGAATTATTATTAGACGGATGTTTGGGATTTTATTTGCCACAGTAAAATATCACTAATCGAAAAAAAACGGCCAGAAGCACTAGATAAATAACTGTAAAATAACATAGGTACTTATATTTTTTCCAAATTTTTTAATTAAGTACGTGTGTTTTGCGAGTAATCCATAATTTAAAATACCCTATTTTGGGGAATCGGCGCCTTAAGGTTTTGGAAAGCAAGGTAACAACATAACATAAAAGCAAAGGAAACTGTATTAATTTTCAATCATTGTTACATTTTATATCTACACTAAATTAATATACCTAGAGCTTCGATCAACAATAACTTTTAGATACATAGTTGGAGTGACAAACATGGATAGGTACGCCCACTTGAGCGTATATTTATGATTAGTTCCTGGCATTTATTTATGACATATTTATCCGTTATCAAGTTTTCCATGACACAGTTTCTCAATGAAATTTACATGGGCTTAGATAATTGGTGTGATTGTAAAAAGTTATTTATTATAATTTATTATAATTATTATTTATTTATTTATTAAGTACATAAGATCGACATTATTAAGGCCCGTGGTATCGTCAACGACCTTGGGCATAGAAAAGTGGCCTAATTTTCCCGCCCGCTAACCGCACCAAAACAGATTAAACACACGTTTCGTCAAAACTATGTATTATTTTAAAACGAAAAATGCTCAGTTTTAATTAAACAAGTTAGCAATCTTTTCCTGAAAGAAACGTGAAAATATCACTTGTAGTTTAGAAGCAGTAGCGTATTTCAAGTTGAAAACAGCTTCATTTCAATGGTTTTTTTTAATAGTATCTTAAAGACTATGTTTTTTTTTAATGCTCAGATTGAAGTTTATACAGGATGTTTTTCTATAAGTGAAATACCTCTTAGGTGGTGATTGTGCTCATGAATATGAACAACTTTTACTATGGGGCCAACTCTGCAACTCAACAAAAAAAAACAGCTGTTTCATATAATTTGTTAATACCTATCCGGCTGTTTTTTTTGTGAAGTTGCAGAGTTGGCCTAGAAATAGAAAGTTTGAATTTAGTTCGTGAGCCTTCATCTAGTACTATTGTTGATCGAAGACCTAGAGTTACTTCTACAGACATATTAGTTCTAAAGTTAGTTTGAGTGTACCTAACAATCTGTATAACTCCTAAACCGATAAAAACACGAGTAGAAAGTTACATTATTCCTGAGTGACATAGGCTTTATTTATCCCGATAATAAGCCTTAAAATACTATATTTTCTGCCTTCGTTTTCCACTGCGTCTCTAAATATAACTTTTCATGTATCTACGTAGGTACAGTTACGACAAAAGAGTGGATTCAAATATTTTTAGAACAAATCTAAAAGCGGTGCGGATATCCCTATAGACATCAATTTCCTGTCCTTCATTTACTGTAGGTAGCATTAGGTAGTGTGTATATTTTTACGTATGTGTATAGGTAGTTTCTTTAAGAGTTTTTAAACTCTTAAAGAAACTACCTATACACATACGTAAAAAAATATCTTAAGTATTTTTTGTCGCCACCACGTGTAATTATTATTACGTTAGTTGTTATATTACCCTATTATAAACAGTTAATTTTTAATAAAATATTGGCTTTGATGTACATTTTGTTATTCAAAAATATGTTAGGTGATTTAATAACCCCTTTTTTAGAGTCGGTCACAGTCACAACGAAAAGAGTATCAGTACCAAACATCAAATAGGTCAGACGTCAGAATTGTTTTGCACCCCAAAATGAGTTAGCCCGTGGCAGGCCACACATATATCACTCCGTATGTACGAGTGAGTAGTTATGTATAAATATCAGTGTTAGAATCAGGCAATAAATTCAATAGAGGCAAGAAAGGCCAGAAAGCAATTTCCCCGACGTTATCACATAAATTGAGGCTCTCGTATGGAAAAATCTTGTTGAAGGACTTTCCCAATAAAATTGGAATTATTATTATTTCCCCCTTAAACGGCCGCCCGGATCGGTTTAAGGAATATTCGGGAACATTTTAACCATTTTGTTTTAAGCCCGTACCTACTGAGGATTTAATTTGAATATTTGTTAGGAATGGAGAGAAAAAAGAAAAAATCAAGACATAAGATTTTAAACTTTCGCGTTCCATTATAATCTTAAACAAGAGTAACGGGAATCAACGTGACATTTATTATGAAGTACATATTATTATGTACTTACAGCTTGACGTTTCGGCTGTGTTGCTACAGCCGTGGTCACAAGCAGACTCTCTAGCTGTAAGTTCATAATAATATGTACTTCATAATAAATGTCGCGTTGAGTCCCGTTACTCTTGTTTATAAAAATCAAGACGTTGGATTATACGAGTATATAACTAGTTATTTAAATTTTTACTTTTTTGCATTCACAATGAAATTTTTATTATTGAAAAATGGAAAAATACTTCATTTTCCATTTTTCTATAAATAACTAGTCTATGGCACCACACTGTATATTCCTATTATTTGTTGTGTGTCTACTCCTAGAATCCTTAACTACTGAGGAACTGGCTATCTTATCTCTAACTGCCGGCATACAATAATACTGCAAACAATATAGTTATGGCAGCAGTCTGCGAGAGGATTGTAGTTATAGCTAGCCAGGCGGACTTAAAACAAGTCCTACTTCCAAACAAACCGAATACAATACGTACCACCACGCCACTGAGACTCGAGACCGGGACCTCAGGGTCTGATAGCGGTAGGTGTGCACCACATGACCACGGAGCTAGTACCTAGCTGGGATATTACCACAGGTAACTCATTATATTATATTATCAAGTGTACACTACAGACGTAACTGAGTAGCTCATGTGAATGTATTGTATTAGCTGCAGCAATGATACTCAACTGCTAATGTGAAAACGCTGTTACTATAATATGAGACGATAGGTAAGTACTAGAATTAGGTATAGGAACCTTCGATCATATAACGAAGATAGGAACTTACAAGTATAAAATTATGGGAACAGCATCTAATCTGTTTCTAACATATGCAGTTTAGTTTGATAACAGCTCAGTAAGTATGAATTATAAGAAGTTCTAGGATTTTAATTTTTTTAAATCGATTTTAAAGTTAAAAAGCTGAAGAGTTTGTTTGTTTGTTTAAACGCGCTAATCTCAGAAACTACTGGACCGAATTGAAAAAATATTTTTGTGTTGGATAGTCCATTTATCGAGAAAGGCTATAGGCTATATTTTATCCCAATATTTCAACGGGAACGGGTACCACGCGGGTAAACCCGCGAGGATCCGCTAGTAAACAAATATAAGTGCTATTATTCATCCTTCAAATTAGTAGTAAGTAGGTATCTCTTTAGAACTGGAAACTTCAAGAAGTCTATATTAAACTTCATTGAAAATAAACGGTGAAGTAATTCATTTAAAAATGTAAGCATACAATATTCAAATATTAACCTTCTCTATTCCACGATATTCCAGTGCATTTTCCCGGGGATATCGTTGAAACTGGCTAGTACCTATTCAATGAAAAACCAATTTGTTTGCGGCCATTTTATCTGTGCCAGCGAAATCAATAACGGCCACGGAGCAAAGTACACAGGTTAAAAACGCGGCACAAAACGTCAAAAAACGCCGATGCAGTGGGCGCGTTGTCTTTGAAAAAGGAATCGCGCGATGGAGGACTGCTTTCGAGATGTAGTTCGCCTGGAACTGGAATATTATATTTTCTTTAATATATTTTTAATGGGCTCAGAGACTTTTTACTGTAAGTATGCTTATATTTTACTGGGCATAGAGAGTTTTTGGAATACATTCCTTTTCTTGTTTGATTATTTGAATCGGCCGATGTCCAATGAGTTGCCGTTGTCTATGAAAAAGAAACCGCGCGATTTTGCACTACTTTCAAGATGTAGATCGTCTGGATACAGGTTATGGTGTTCTGTTTTTAAAATAGATCCTACATATTTTTTAAGATACGGTGGGTTTATAATTTGTATTTTACCGGTTTAATAATATATTTTGTTTTTAATTTGAGTTTACATCTTGATTGATGATAGTTTATTCAAAATTTTTAATAACAGTAATAAGCAGTACCTAACTACTGCTTAAAAAATTAAAACGAGTAGGAAGAAATGATGTGTAATACTTACCTATTGTTTTTTTGTTTAGGTTCTATCGTACTATCATTTAAAAGCTAATTTAAAACAACACCCTACCATAGTTATAAAACCGTTTAATCACAATCGGGCTAAGAGTTCATAACCTTTATCGCACATAACAAGATCAACATAGATTTTAGCAGCTACCAGTCACTTTTCGTAACACACAATCGTTCCAAAAGCGTTCCATTCCAAGCTCAAACCGTTGTTATGTGTTCCGATTTGTAAAGCTGCAATTCCAGAGATTCCGACTCTATGTTCCAAGCCTATATTTCATTTGAGAACCAGTACAAGCCGCGAACCCGATAAATCCAGAGATTTCTATTACAGATAACGCCGTGATTCTTTCCGTGTATTTAAGTTTATGTCCGTTATGGAGCTACGGATTCTTATTTTTAAACTTTTTACCTCTCTAAATCTCAACGCTTGTTATTGGTGGACAATCTCAGCCAATAAAAATGTCTGTGTTGTTTGCGACGAAGTATCCCCAAGCAATCCCCAAGTATTTTCGTTTGAAATTAGAACATTCCAGTTTTCTGTTTTCCGAATGTTGTTCAAGGTTTGTTTTCGTTATTGTTGAAATTAACAAATCTTGATTCGATTTTTAATCCTTAATTGCCTGGCAACTGTTATGGAGCAATTGGGTATTTGACTGAATTTTTTTTATTGACTTAAAATGTTCATTTAATTAGTAGCAACACAACATAGGTATTTATTTTCAAATATTTTACATTTTTTCAGCGATATAGAGCATCAAACTTTCTAATTAGACAAGGAGAGCGCTATAGAAACGTGACGTCACATTTTTATAGCGCCATACTCTCGCCATAGAAAATTTCGTTTTAAAAAGAGATAGCTAGAGTTACAATTAAGTAGCTCATAATTAGCTTGTTATAATACAGATTGAATTTCTTTTTTCGCATTTTTAATCAATATTGTTATATTTCTGAATGTCATAATTAAATATCTACATTTCAACAACAGTCAAATACCCAATTAAGTGGAGCGATGTTGCTCCTTATTTCGTGGTGTTGTGTGGCCGTATCTTAGGAACAGGTTGCTACATTTTGATATATTGCCAAGGCCCTTAAATAATATTATTATTAATACTAAATAAATAATATAAACCATTGCTTGATGTGGTCGTGACCTCATATTTGGCGGGGATTTACAGGATTGCGCAATGTAGGAATCTTCTTCATTCATATTTACTAAACAAACAATATTTCTTTTCAGTATGAGTTAGAGGACCTACAAATACTTGCTGTACTTTACGGTAATTTTACCTTTGAAATGAGTTTTTAACTGAACTATAAAGCTTTTCATCTGTTTTAAATACAATTCTAACGTTGTAATAGTATAATAATGCTCTCCATTACTACAATTACTACAAACATATATTGCTTACAACTCTACTATCTACCTATAATTTTCCCAACAAATAAATCCACTTTCCAAAACAATACAATATTTTTGTCTGTGGTTTTCATTTCTCGAAACCAAATAACGGCGTTCCCAAATGTTGCCAGTTCGCTATTGAGTTATTACTGCTGGCAACATTATTAGGCGCGCTTAATTTCGGTATAGACATAAAAATTGGATCGCTCAGCGATCCAATCGCTGAAAGGATATATTGCAGGTAACCTTTTGTTTTATTGCGTAATTTTGATGTTTCAAAATAATAAACGCGGTAAGTAAAGGGAAAGTTCTATTTGGACGAACGCCATGGTCGAGTGGTGAGTGATCTCTGAGGTCCCGGATTCGAATATTAATTTCCAATATTTCTTTTATTTTTCTTTGAGGAGAATGGGCCATAACCCACCATGCGGGCTCAATACGGATTGGTGGGTCTTAAAGACTGCAAACGCAGCCGGGAGTAACGGTTTAACGTGCCTTCCAAAGCACGGAGAAGCTCGAGATTATACTTTTTTGGTCACCCATCCCGTGACTGACCATTGCGAAAGTTGCTTAACTTTAACGATTGCAGGCCGAGTGCGCTAACCACTGTGCCACGAGCTCATCTTTATCTGTAATTCATAGGTCACTTAACACGGGCGTTTTGTTAGTCGTGCGTGGGCCACACTGGAGCGACCGCGTGGCGCGGAGGCGACCTGCGGATCCGCAGGACGCGCGAAAACGTACTATTCCCTCCGCCCCGGTCGCGCCAACCGCCGGACGCGCCAGTGTGGCCTGTGTGGCCCCTCCCGTTCGTCTCAATATATTTGTTTTTCTCGCTCAACGCGGACGCAAGACGCCCCGCTCCAGTGTGGCCCACGACTTACAATAGCTTTTACAGTTTTAAGTACATTCCATGATGTGCACCATGGGTGACATTCAAATTGAGAGTGAAGTGTGAGGGTATCAGATGTCTCGCGTTACAGTACACCAATTACCATACATTTGGCTCGAATTAGTTCAGTTTCACGCCGCCTGGGGCGCTGTGGTGCTCACACGATGTTGCACAGCACACACAAATTGATTTAGCACGAGAATTATAGCTTTTGAGATTCCGAATTCTTGCCAAATGTCAGTGCAATGTTTTAGCTTTTGAATTTCTACTTTCAACTACTTTTTCTAGGTAGATTTAAGTAAAATAAAAATGTAGGTGGATGTTGAAGCGGAGGGCAGCTGAAAATGACTGTAATAACTTTTAAGGTTTTAAATTACTTTTTATTTCAAACTATTTTTACATTTTTGCATTTATTCTATTTTTATTCAATTTGTATTAAAATGGCGTCAGGCTTAGATAACATGGTGGTAGCTAGCCAGGCGGACTTTGGACAAGCCCTCACTACCAAAGAGAATAAAATGTGTACCCCCACCGGGATTCGAACCCAGGACCTCTGGGTATACTAGACCACAGAGGCTGTTAGAATTCCTACAATAAACTACTTGGGAAAGTGAGCACAGACAGACAATAACGACTCGACTTGGATTAATTCCAAATTTTCTTAACGATTTTTAAAGTGTTGCTGTAAAATTAATTGGACACAGAAATAACTCGTTAAGATAATGAACGGGGATGGTGACCCGACAATAATTAAAATTAATACCTCAGGGTTGGCTACACCTGGCTTGCTTGACAGAGCTTTTCGTTAAATTCTCTTATATTATTCTCTAGCTTACTGCTTGCGGCTTCGCTCGCGTGAACTAGACCATGTTGAAATAAAACCACTTTTTTTAATCACGCCTATATAGCACATATTGGTAATATTTAGTTGTGTTTTAAAGGATTTTTAGACTTTTCAGGGGCGGTCACGAAAACCAGCCACTATTTGTTGAATTAAATAAAAGAATATAGGTACCTACCCACACTAATTATTATTATCTGTCGATAAAGCCAATAACGCTGAGTGGGTATATTATTTTAATATTCATCCCCTGATCTATTTTTGTGCCAAATTCATGATCAATTCCACGTAATTGAGTTACGAACATCCAATCAAACAACTAAACATACAAATTGTCGTAGCTATATGTCCCGTTCCTATTTACAATGTTTTTTTTTTTATTTTTTTTTTATTTATTGATTTATTTTTTTTTCCTTTATTTGGCTTAATTGAATTAAAAATTTTAGATTTATCGGCTTATTCTTGCGTAATTGTGCAACAATTTCACATTAAAAATGCTACGGCTACGTTATGGGACAAAATTAATATGTTTAGCAAGATTATTAAGGTGCAACAGGAACCAGTAAAACAAATTCTTTATGTAGTTTTTTAAATATTTCAATGACTCATACTTAAAAGCTGTTACCACCATAAGTGTGATGTTACCTCAATACAATATTTAAATAATTAGATCATTATCATTATATATCAATTACTTTATTGTTTTTTACTGGGTATTTCGTCAAACCTAACGACAACCCTAGCTTTTTCTTAAAAGCAGAGCGATTGTCGAAAACTGAAAAGAAACAGAAAAATAAGAAATTACAAAGTTTGTTTTGCATTAGTGAATTGCGAAAAGTTAAGCTAAATGTTTTTGCTTCTGATTGTGGAATTTGACACAACTCTATTTTACCTTGCCCTATTAATATTCTGTGATTTTAGTTAGATGCTAGCGACCGCCCGCGCTTTCACTCGCGTGGTTCCCGTGGGAATATCGAGATATAAAGTATCCTATGTTTTAAACAAGGCTATCTGATATCTGTGTAGTTTTTGGGTGAAAGAGTAACAAATATCCAACTTTCACATTTTTAGTATTAGTAGGATAATACTTACGTAAAATGACGAGACCGATGGCGCAGGGTTACTGATCGAAGGGTCATGGGTTCTTTCCCAATCTGACAGATATTTAAGTAATAAAACAATCAAAATTGAGCTTGATTCGTCAAACTGATTCTTCTAATATAGATTTCTATTGCACGCCTCATAGAGGTAGTGTTCTACTCTCTACATGTCAGTCTAGCATTCTTCTGAAACTGTCTCTATTAAAATAGGTCTTTATATATACCTATGAAATTGCCGTTTTCTATGGGGAATTTGTAGGAAGTTGAAATTATCATACAAAGATATTAGGGAGGACAAAGACATATTATTCAAATTGCACTAATACACAATAATATAAGGACAGAGATATGAAGAATAACCCTTTTCTGAACACATTTAATACAGAAATGTTCTGCTCTTTTTTGACAGTTTCTGTTTAGATTTTAAATATTTTTATGCATTCACAATGCAATTCTGTAAGTATAGGAAAAATGTGATAGTAAAAAACCAGGAGCCCTATAGCTACTAGCTTTCAGGCGGGATTCGAACCCGCGCCTCCGGAAATCCGGTCCGATGCTCTGACAGTTGGTCAGAGCATCGGACCGAAAGCTACCGAAAGGCTAGCACGACTTGTCGACTTTTGCTATCACTTGTTACGCTGTATGTAGGCCAGCGTTGCTTCATCAATGTGAGGAAACCCTTTATTGATTTTAGTTAGATGTTAGTTTTAAACATTTGTAAAAATGTCTCTTTCGGATGCGAATCCGAAAGAGACATTTTTACAAATGTTTAAAAATCGATTAAGATCTAACAGCCATTAAATTGAGATTTTAAATATTTGTCATACGGCATCTATGTAGCTTGCTACATACTCGTAGGTGATCTGTGTTAAAAGGCGGCGCAGTCAACTGTTTATTTGAAAATGCCAGTTCAAAGGTGCAAGGAAAAATGTCACCGATCTCGCCATGACAGTATCCGAGAGGCGTCAGTAATACCGAATTTTGGACAAAAAGAAACAGCCTTTGTTCCTAATGTCAGCCCTTCAAGTTTCACGGTTCATGGAATCTTTTATCTAATGGTAATTTGGTAAGGAAAAATATTCAGAGCTTCGAAATTGTACGCACTTGACGAAGAATAAATGCTATTGAAGTTTAATATGAGGAATGAGGTTTAATTTTAATGAACGATTACAACGCTGAAGTATTTGTTTTTAAAATGACGATAGTCCCTCATAAAAATGTTAATTACCTGATATTTTTATACACGTTGTAAGTAAACCTCATAATACAGTTAATTCTTGCTAATAGTCGGCGTTCTATTGCTATTAACTATAGTGCCAGGCAGGGTTCAAAGTGATTCTTGAATGTTCAATACATGTACAATGTGGTATTTAGTAAAATAAAAAATATTAGACTGATTACGTTAACGGCAAAGAACAAGAAAGATTTAATCATAGTAAGGTTTATTGTAAACGCCAATTTTTATATAAAACAGTGTGACGACTCCGTGGCCGAGTGGTGTACGGACTGGTTTTCAAGGTGCCGATGCCGCCGCTAACTCTAGAGGTCTTGGGTCCAATTCCCGGTCGGGTAAATATTGAAAACGAACTTTTCAATATTTCCCCGGGTCTGGGTGTATTGTGGTCGTTATTTCCGTCGTTGCTTCCAATTTCCATAACACTAGTGCTCAGGCTACTATAATTTGGTATTGGAACAATGTATGTGATAGTGTCTAATGTTTATTTATTTATATTTACATAGCCTTCATTACATATTATGTTATGTGAAGATAAGGCGTATGGTGGAAGCGCACTACTTACTACTACTTTACATTTATGAACTCTGTGTCTTTGTGAAAAAACATGGCGACTTATTTTAAAAAAAAAGTGACGCAAATTACAGAGGTAGACAAGGAAATAAGTTGTCCATTCCTGACCAGAAATTAACTGTTTATTCAAAGAACTCTTTTTGTATGGCTATACAAGTTTATAATAAATTGCCAAATAACGTGACGGATTTACCTCTCAATAAGTTTAAAGGTAAACTATTTGGATTATTATTAGATAGGACATATTATTGTATAAATGACTACTTGAATGATAAAACAATATGACATTTAATTTGAAAACGACATTGTACTTATTTAGATTAATTAATTTAGCTCTGACGTTTTACTTCACTTATCAATATGACATTTAATAAATTTGAAAACGAGATTGTATTTAGATTAGTTTATTTTTGACATTTTACTTGAATAATTTTTTTATAGAATATTATTTTTTAAGAATCAAATATTGTGACATGATTGTGTGTGACATTCAAATATTTGCACGTCGAAATATTCGACAGAATATGCGGGAAAATTATTATTAATACCATCTTGTATTTGTACCATATTTTATGCAAATAAATAAAATTGAATTGAATTGAATTGAATTGAATTACTCCCAGATTCTTCTACGACTGAGGAACTGGCTATCTTACCTCTAACTGCCAGAACACGTAAATGCTGAAAACATCGTTGTATAGTACCTTAGTAATATTATAATGTTTTCAGGTTATACAGGGTTATTTTGAAACTCTGGCCAAATTTTAAGTTCCACTCAGAATGGGTAAGTGAACAACTTTCTCTTAGAAACATGGATCGAAAAATGTCTTTTTTTTTTACTTTTCATACTAATCATAATAGTTACGTGATCGGTTTAGTATGGGAAGTCCAAAAAATTTTTAAGAGACCCATGTTTCTAGGAGAAAGTTGTTCACTTAGCGATTATGAGTCGAACTTAAAAATTTTGCCAATGGTTTCAAAATAACCCTGTAGTATAAATAAAACACTTTCACGGATTTTTTTCACGCAATTTATTTAACAACTTGGTTAAATTTTAGTTGTTTTTAGAGATATTATTATGTAACCCTGTAGTAGGCGGACTTAGAACAAACCCTACCACCAAACCGAATACCAAACCTGAAACCTTTTTTAACCGCCTCTGTGGTCTAGTGGGTCACACCACCGATTTTAGACCAAGAGGTCCCGGGTTCGATTCCCAGTGGGGGGACCATATTGTATTCGGTTTGGTTGGTGGTAGGACTAGTTAGTTCTTAGTCTGCCTGGCTAGCTACCACCATCTTATCTAAGTCTGACGCCATAACAATGATGTTTTCAGCATTATTGTGTTCCGGCAGTGAGAGATAAGATAGCTAGTTCCTCAGTAATTGAGAATTTCGGGAGTAGTGCGCTTCCACCTTCAGCCTTATCACCGCTTAACATCAGGTGTGATAAAGGCTAAATGCTACCCCGTTGTGGATTAAAAAAAACCTCTGGGTCTGATACCGGTAGTGTGTACCACTATTTCAATCGTCACTGCAACTTTAAACACAATCGCCACCCCAAAAATGCATTCCTTTTCAAAACAAAAGTCGTGCAGTTCTGCAAGCAGCAATGCAGTGTCGCTGGTGTTGCACCTCTCCTAATTATTCGCTTGTCAAACATCCGGAGGGGGCTTACGTGGGCTGACGGGGACTACCGAAATAGCGGAAAACGAGGCACAGTAATGAATACACGAGGCCTAGACGAGGCAGAAGGCTGACAGCCGTTGCAATTAAACCACATATTGCGAGTATTTTTTTTTTTATAGAAACCTTATTTTTAACTGACTTTAAAAAAGATGAAGGTTATAAGTTTGATTGACCTGTATGTATGTGATATAGTTGGAATAGGATAATATTTAAGTAAAGCGTTCCATTTGGGCTTCCAAGCACGTGTGCTAAATTTCGTAAGTGTATGTATGTTTGTAAGTTTCACCAGGAATATCTCGAAAACTAATAGTCATATCGAGATAATTTTTTAAAGAAGGTGTATTCCAAATTAGGGAACAGTTCAAGTTTCATCAAAATCGGTTCAGTGGTTTTTGAGATATTGGTATCTTATAGCACAGAGGACAAAAAAATACTCTTATAGTACATTCTACACTAAAAAAATAGGAAATAAAAAAGTAATTTAAAAAATTAAACCGACTTCAAAAGTTGCCTGTCAACTGAAACGGAATTTTGTTTTAAATTATTCTTTAAAATTTCTACGTTTTTGAAGTTGGTGACAACCAGGAGCAATAAAAGCCACGTAAAGCACCGACCTCAAAAAGGACTTTTAAAGATATTATTTTTCCTCTTCAGTTGTATTGAAAAATATTCCATTAGAAACGTACCATAAGCTATATTATACAGCCAAAATGTTCGATCGTAATCACAAGAAATGCTAAAGCAGAGTGGCCACTGCCTATCTCCTAACGAGCTGCGATAATTGCCCCAATATTTGTTTAGGCACGTCCCGCCAGAGGTTGGCTAATGACTTCTTTTTAATCCCGTCAAAATGTGAGCCGGCCCTTTTGATGCAATGTAGATCAAAGATGTTTCGTCAGAAAGGCGGTGCATAGTGAAGCAAATTTTTTTGGTAGGTCATAATAGTACACCACACTTGAAATGTTTAACGCTTGTAATTTTTAATGATGCGTTTTTTATCTGAAAATATCTTTTAACTTGGTATAATTTTCGGTGACTTTTATTTTGCTTTGTTTGCTTATTGCCTAGAACGCAAGTTGGCCCTGCATAGAAAAACAATGACAACGACGAAAAATAAATTTTCACACCACATGCTCAATAATGCCCTATTATATATCATGCAAACCCCACTTAAAGTAAGTTATTATTAACCAGCGGGTTATAATGAAATTCAGTACAACATTATGACCAGCTGGTCAATAATGAGATTTGAATTTAGCAAAAAGAAACTTATTTGAAAATCGAACTGGCCACAAGCCGTATCAAAACAAAGAAAATAAAAGCCGCGAGTGTTGCAAAGCGCTGTAGTATTTAGCAGGAGGTTAAAGTTATCCGTTAGCGTAGCGAGGGTGTTACGTTACGAGTGCGAGGGAATTAAAACGGAGTTCTAAGTGCAGCGAGGGATTCAAGCCCGTGACATAAAACAGTGCTTTATCCCCTCGGTGTATAATCTACTATGACAATGTCAGTACAGGAAAAAGGTGATAGTAAAAAACCACGAGACATATAAGTAAGTATGGATAAAAAAATAAAAATAAAAAAGTAGCTTGAGGCAGGATAGGCTAGCTAGGGAAGCTACTTATAGGGCTCGCGGTTTTTTACAATCTCATTTTTCCTATACATACAAAATTGCATTGTGAATGCATAAAAATAATTTAAAATCTAATCTTACAATGTCAATTGAGATTTCATCACCATCATCAGCCATGTAATATCTCCACTGCTGGGGCACAGGCCTTCCTAATGAAAGGATAAGGAGAATGGGCCATCACCCACCACGCGGGCACAATGTGGATTGGTGGTTAATAACGACTGCGAATGCAGCCTGGACCAACGGCTAAACGTGCCTTCCGAAGCATGGAGGAGCTCGAAATGAAAAGTTTTTGGTCACCCATCCCGTGACCGCCAATTCCGATAGTTGCTTAACCTCAACGATCGCAACCCGAGCGCGGTAAACACTTCGCCACGGGCTCCTCGCTCATGCTCAGATCGGATCGGATTAATTTCACTTTCAATCACACTTTTCATTATAGAAACCCCATAAACTTGACACCACGTGGCTGTAACATAATATCGTTCACATATTACTTTGCCAGCACGGGTTGGTGCGAGATGTTCAAGAAATTACTGTCCTTTATTTTATTGCTGTCTGGAGACTACGTACTGGCACAGTATTTATACTACCAGTATTCCATGTTCATATAAAAGTTTAGAACGTGCGTTATCGCTTTGATCTTGGTATGATCGGGAAGGATCTCGTCTCGATACCTAGGCCGATGTCCGCCTGGCGCCACCGGAATTAGCAGCTGCGAAACGTGCCGCTGAAGAGCAGTGTCTCGCAGACTGGGAGAGGCAGCTGGAGACGCCGGCTGCAGGACATAAGACGGTGGATGCCATCCGCCCGGTTTTAAGGGCATGGAGGCGAAGGGCGCATGGGGCCATTACGTACCGTCTGACACGGGTACTTACCGGACAGGGTGTTTCGGAAGGTACCTGTATCAGATACAGAGGAAGGAGTCCCAAGCGTGCCACCATTATGGTGCGCCTCAGGACACCGCGCGCCACACACTCGAGGAGTGCACGGCTTGGGCGGTGCAGCGCCAGGAGTTGGTCGCTGCGGTTGGGCCTCTCGCTCCCCAATATCACATTTCGTATTAAGTTGGCAGGACTGTTAGAAGAATGATTCAAAAATATGGAAAATGACTTGATCTGACTTGGAAAACGAGTGCGACTCGTCGCCGACCACGGGCCACTAAAAAACGCCGCCAGCGACTAACGTAATCGATCACTATTCATACATAGTCGTCACTTGTTTCTTATTCTAGCTTTAACCGCCTGGCTAGCTACCACCATCTTATCTAAGTCTGACGCCATAACAATGATGTTTTCAGCATTTTTGTGTTCCGGCAGTTAGAGATAAGATAGCCAGTTCCTCAGTGATTGAGGATTCCGGGAGTAGTGCGCTTCCACCTTCAGCCTTATCACCACTTAACATCAGGTGTGATGAGGGCTAAGTGCGACCCCGGAAAAAAAAAAAAAAAAACTGTGACGTGCGTGGCGTGACTGACACAGACTACGTCGCATGCGGCAACACATCATCGTACGAGCTAATCAAAAATAGAGCTTTCGAGATTGACCGTGTCGCCGCACACGAGCCACAAACACCGCCACAAACACCGCCACAAACACCGCCACAAACACCGCCACAAACACCGCCACTTGAAGCTAGAAGAAGGAAACAAAGTGACGACTACCGGGGCGTCGGCGTTCATATATAAAATGTATGAAAATGAAAACTACAGGAAAATGGTCGGTGGGTAGCGGCGTTTTTAGTGACCCCTGTGTTACGACCTTTATATGAAGATGAAATACGGGTACAAAGTTTAGTAATCTTTACTAATCTATGCTAGGAAAATTTGATTTTTTTACGGATAAACTAAAAAACGATTGAACCGATTTTAAAAATTCTCACCAGTAGAAAGCTACATTATTCCCAAGTGACAGGCTATATTTTATCCCGATATTCCCACAGGAACGGGAACTGTGCGGGTAAAACCGCGAGGAGTCACCAGTGCATTATATAATAATTTTTTTTTTGTGTGGCAACTTGATTTGATATTGAACTGAAAAAAAGATGTGTGGCGTATATTCTTGATGCATTGTAAAGTCAGTAGGTACTGGTAGTATACGCACGCACGTTATATAGCTTCACCTCGTAGAAAAAATATAAATTTGGTAAATCCAAAAGTGCACGCATAACGCTCATTCAAAAACATACCAGCGTTTTACAGGGTGCCGGTATGTTAAACGACACTGAATTAGGTAGATATTAATTTTCAATAGGAAACAAGCCCGTGACGTGTTGAAGCTTTTTAAAAAAAAAGGTACAAATACATTTAAGTTTTTCGAGCGTAATGTGTGGCACATACTTACTTCCTACAGATATCCCGACTAGGGCATGGATCTCGGAATCTCGTGATATCGTAATATCGGAATCTCGGAACGTGAGATCCGATATTTCAATTCCGATATTGAGTCATCCAATATCGTAATATCGGAATCGGACAAATATTTTCATTTGACTTTTTATATAAACCAGTTCGGCGTTAAACAACACACGGAGCTACAATATAGATTTTAAACCTTGGTTGTGTTGAGTAGCGCCGAGCGAGATGGCTGAATTGACCATGTTTCTCTTACCAGCCTGCTTTGTATCGCTAAGAATGTATCACAAGAACTATGATAGCGTTGTCTGCCTCGCTCACTGTTTACCTGTGTGTACATCGCAACCAAATGGTTCTATTAGCCTTTCAATAAAGTGCCTAGCTGCTTAATTTTAGTGCACCGTATTCAAGTAGGTAATGGCATTGATAGCTATTCAGCTTCAGTAGCTACGTCTAAAACAACATTAATCAACTAGCTGTCTCATAGGTATTTAGGCCTCTTTACTCACATAGTAGGTGACAAAAATATGAAAAACAATATTGAATACAGTGTAACGGTTAGGGTGCAGTTAGCAAGAGAGTGCAGGACTCTCTCTTGCTAACTGCACCCTAACCGTTGCACTGTATTCAATATTGTTTTTCATATTTTTGTCACCAACTAATATATTTAAATTTTAAAAAGCGAAGAGTTCATACATAACAAAGAAAGAAAGCGCGAGCCGAGTGAGTACCGCGGCAGCGGCCGGCGAAGCGCCAGACCAGAATACCATTATTCAAAAGAAAATGTAAGCTTGGCAACCAAGAGTAAATAAACTGACAAGTAGTCAAAGTCACTGCTCCAAGCCGTGCCTACAATCCATGCCTACTGTTTGATTGAATGGCTGAATATCATTCAGGCTGTTAGTTGAACAGCGTCGTTTAGTTCAATTGCCAGGTGGTTATCACATGTACACCATGTAGTGTGTGTACATTATTGGACTATGCAAATTCCTTCACGATGTTGGATTGTGCTGATTTCAGTAACAAAGTAATATACAACTTGTTAATGAATAAGAGCAAAACCTCTTCGGTGGTAATTGTTCTCATGAATATGAACTTTTACTATGGGGCCAACTCTGCAACTCTACAAAAAAAATCAGCCGTTCCATACATTCTGGCCGAGTAGGTAGGTAGGTATAGAGAATTTGTATTAAACAGCAGATTTTTTTGCTAAGTTGCAGAGTTGACCCCATAGCACAGAATATATAATAGTACTAAGGTACAGAAGGCGTACTCTGCAAACTCATTCAAATAAAAATTGGCCAGGCCAAATCAGTTCATCAGTTCATCTTTAGGCGATAGGATAAACCGGGATTGTTACACAAAAAAAAAACACGAAATTAAAGGCGATCGCGTTAAATTTCTAACCTTCTACAGGACTTCCGAGGCAAACTTGCTTCTGAAATATCAACGCTATGAACTGTTTTGGCCTAGGAAAAACTAGTTTGTCCAAAAATTGGGTTTGACCGGTAACATATGTAACACGTGTAACATCCATACTAATATTATAAATGCGAAAGTGTGTTTGTTTGTTTGTTTATTTGTTTGTTTGTTTGTTTGTTTGTCCTTCTTTCACGTCAAAACGGAGCAACGGATCGACGTGATATTTGGTATGGGGATAGTTTGGGAGCTGGAGAGTAACATAGGCTACTTATTATGCCGGAAAATTGAGTAAAAATTTTAATTTTCTATGAAAAATCGTTTAACTGTCGTACCTTTGATACAAAATTGTCATTTCTTCCATTGCCGTTTCCTAAGAGTATGTAATCACTGACGTCTGCGCGGTCAAAATCGAATACTAATCTTTTCCATAAGCTTAGACTATAAAAAAATGTACTGTAGCTAGCGCCAAAAATGCCCCAGTCGCGCATGCGCGCAGAGTTATCTGACACTCACTCTACTTCACAGAGTAATTTTTTATATGTAAGAAATAGAGACCAAGCTTGGGCCCCTTTATTAGTAGAGTGTAACTAGCGCTATCTGTTGTCTGGTGTAGGCAACTTTTGGTGTATAAACACACACACAAGTTGTTGGTGACCGGGTCCACTATTATATTGCAAAACAACGTTTGCCGGGTCAGCTAGTAATTATATATATAGGAAAATTCTTGATAGAAAAAAAACACCAGCCCTTCAAGTAGCTTTCAGGCGGGTGACTTGCAGGGCGGGTGGTTTCTTTCTACATTTTCCTATACTTATAGAATTGCATTCTGAATGCATAAAAATAATTTAAAATCTTAATATGTAATGTATGTATATTTCAAAACTTAATATTCCAAACTACTACTAGCCGCCGAGCGCGATCGTTATCCGCTGATAAATAAAATAGTAAAAAAAGTATCTCGTCTGAAATTCTAGCGTCGTACTACGCCACAGTACCTACGTCTTGCTTATTCGCACAAAAGATTGATTTTATTGTACACAATCCATCCATATTTCGAGCAATTTATAAAGAAAAGTAAGGAAAATGTGAACTTAATAAAGAAAATGTGCAATTCATAAAGAAAATTTGCAATTTATAAAAAAACGCTTATTTTTTTTAGAATTTGTGTGATTCCGATATTAATATCGGAATTCCGATATTGAGATCTAATATCGAAAATCAATATCGGAATTGAAAACCTTCCGATATTACATGCCCTAATCCCGACATCCACGAACAACTTTTTTAAATCACTTTTTTATGTTAGGCTTGACAAATATTTTCTAGACGTTTTATTAAATGTGTTTATAAATGGATTGTTATTCATATCTCTGTACTTATATTAAGTATTGTATTAGTGTGCAATATGAATATAAAAAAGACAGTTTAAGTCCAGATAAATGCTTAACTCTGACATGTTGAGAGTAGAGCACTACCTCTATGAGGCGTGGAATAATAACGCCTAGTAAGGTAACAAAACACTAACATGTCCCTAAAACGCCAGCTATCATCCTTGTCCAAAACAAAAAAACATCAACACAATTCCGACTCCATTCAAAAATTCACAAACGTCCATAAGGGTGAGTGCACACGCGCGAAGCATAATAATCTGGAGCATAATTCCGCTCCACACGGCCAGAATAAAAGAATGGTCGTAAACTAGCTGGCCACTGACAAAGCGTCCAGTCGCGACGCGGATTAATATTATACGCGGGCCACGCGGTGTAAACAAATGTGGCCAACTCGGGGAAGGAAGGAGGTGACGTATGTTCACATGTAGTTTATGTACGCTAGTTTATATCTTTTAATGTTTTTGTTTCTGACGCCTTCGAAAATAAAGTATTATTAGGGGCTCCGCGCAGATTTACCCGCGTCGTACGTCGTCGTGATTTGCTACTCAGCGTTTTGCTTCTAATTTTATTATCCGTACCGCTAAGGAATGGAACTCCTTGCCTGAGTCTGTATTTCCCGATAGGCACAATCTGGGGGCCTTCAAGGCGCGAGTGAACCGGTACATTTTAGGCAAGCGCGATTCATCGTAGATCGCATCAACGCTTACCATCAGGCGTGATAGCGGACAAGCGCTTGCCTATCAATCAATAAAAAAAAATTATTGTTGAAAAATGGAAAATGAAGTATTTTTGAAAACCAGCTCCGATGGGTCTGGACGACCTTTCGCTATCCGGGTGATAGCGAAAGTCACAACCAGGGTGCTTGGCTTACCATCAACTTTAAGACAGCGATTCAAAAATAGCACGATGCAGAATAGGTTCCTAAAATGAATTGCTTTCTTTCGTACTCTGACCTTCTAAAAACTGGATCGCAAATGAATTGCTAAATGTGAATGACCGAACGATTTGCGTTCTTATTTCTTCTACCCGTCTCTTTCACTCGATTCTGTCATGCCCGGAGACTGAGAGGGACGGGTATAACCTGCAGGTGTCATGTTAGCTTGGCAGAGTTATAAGTCAAATAAGAGTTGATGACAGCTCAGCGGCTGTGAAATGTCATTGAATTATCACTAAATCGCTGTCATTGATATTAAGATGTCGTGGTACGAAAAAGCGAAGCAGATCAGGTTAGGTCCTAAACAAAACCGCAATAAGAGTTGATGGTAGGCACCCAGCCCCCATCGGAGTATATAGCTTGTGACACGCGTCGATTATTTCAAAAATACTTCATTTTCTATTTTTCAATTATAAAAATTGCATTGTGAATGCAAAAAAGTAAAAAATTGAAATAAGTTGCAATAGTAATTCCATCTTTAGCGATTGTCAAATATCTGGAAAGGTATTTCTTTTGCGTGTGGGGGTAGTAATATCTTCACATTGATAAAATTAACGCTGGCTATACAGCGCGTAAGAAGTATTTGATAAATTCGACGCTTCTCGTAACGACTCCGTAGCTCAGTGGTTAGAGCATTCGCCCGGATAGCGAAAGGTCGTGGGTTCGAGTCCCATCGGAGCTGGATGTGAGACGGGTCGATTTTTAAAAAAATACTTTTTTTCTATTTTTCAATTATAAAAATTGCATTGTGAATGCAAAAAAGTAAAAATTTGAATAAGAAAAAATTATATAACCTATGTCACTCAGAAAGAGCCTATGTAGCTTTAAGGCGATACTCGGAAAAATTATGCTAAAGCGAGATAGCAATGAGAAAAGGACGCGCGCGGGAGCGAGACCGATTTTGCCGATTACGCAAAAAAACACAAAATCACTTCGTATTCAAAAACTAAACAAAACAAAACAAAAATGCTTCTATACGATCCTTTAATATTATTGGTGATGGTGTCCACTAATTAAACCAATTTTCAATAGTATATGTATCCCCATTTAAGAATAATCTTGATATTTCTTATTTTTTTGAGGTATTTTCGAAAAAAAAAAGTGTCGAGCCAAAATCATAAAATCGTGTTTCTGAAACTATACGATTCTAGATAAAGGTATGAAGAAATATATATCTTATTACCAGATTTATAACAACTCTAACCGTCCGTCCTATAGTTTTATATCAAAGAGTTACTTTTTCCGAGTAGCGCCTTAAGGTGCGCGTCCATTAGCCCGCATCGGACGCACCGCACGCACGGCAGGCAACGGATTTTAGTTTGCCTTGTATGAGTACACATAGCGCTGCCACAGTATTGAACGATTAGTTTAATTGCCTACTAAAGATCTGAAATCGTGTTATGACGTAAAGTCTGGCCATCGGTGGGTACATGGTACGGAATAACGTTCGGTACCAGTCAGTCGCGTTTATTCTGTGCCCCGTACCGACGCGACGGCCAGCCAGACGTTACGTTATGACGTAAGTTATGACTCGCTTTCTGATTTTTAGTTAGCAGTTGAAATACTCGTTCTTTACTCTGGCGCTGTTTCCACTATCAGCGCCACCCGCACCGAACGCAGCGCCGCTATTATCCGGAAATACAGATGAAGTAACCAAATTGAACATGTAAACGTAAAAGTGATCCATTCAATGTCAATGTGCGCCTGTATGTCTGCGCCTTTCAACCAAAGTGAATCAATTTGGTTGAACCGTGTAATATAAGCATTAGGTATGAGCAAAATCCATTCATTCCGTTGCGTGCCGTGCGTGCGGTGCAAAGAGTAAAATAATTATTTTAACCGCCTCTGTGGTCTAGTGGTGCACACCACCGATTTCAGACCAAGCGGTCCCGGGTTCGATTTTTAGTGGGGGGACCATATTGTATTCGGTTTGGTTGGTGGTAGGAATTGTTCTTAGTCCGCCTGGCCAGCTACCACCGTCTTATCTAAGTCTGAAGCCATAACAATAATGTTTAGAGCATTATTGTGTTCCGACAGTTAGAGATAAGATAGCCAATTCCTCAATGATTGAGGATTGCGGGAGTAATGCGCTTCCACCTTTAGCCTTATCACCACTTAACATCGTGTGATGAAGGCTAAGCGCTACCTACCCCGTTGTGGATAAAAAAATATATTTAAGTAAATAAATATGTTCGGTGCGTCCGGCGCAGGCCAATGTACGGGTATCTTTATACTTAGTAGTGAAAGAATTTTCGGTCTAGTACCTATTTTTTTTTATTTTGATGACTGTTAAGTGGTGATAAGGCTGAAAGGTGGAAACGTACTACTCCCGGAATCCTCAATCGCTGAGAAACTGGCTATCTTATCTTTAGAGATAACTGCCGGAACACAATAATGCTGAAAACATCGATGTTATGGCGTCAGACTTAGATACGATTGTCGTAGTTAGGCGGTCTAAGAACAAGTCCTAGCACCATCCAAACCGAGTACAATATGTACCTCCACTAGGAATCAAACCGTTGGGTCTGTAACCTGTAACCGGTGGTGTGAACCACTAGAGTCTAGATCGTAGAGGCACAGTAAATATATATGCTACTATATAAACTGTGGTAGAGGCGGTGTCTGTAACACAACACAAACTGCTTGGGCTTCTCATCTGGGAATGTACGAATATGAGCCATTTATTCATTGTCCTTGGAAACTGCTAGTAAAATTTAATAATCCAGTGTTACAGTATCTGATAATTTGCAGAGGGTAAATAAATAAATAAATAACTTCTTACATTCACACCAATTATCTAAGCCCATTTTAATTTCATTAGAAACTGTATCATGGAAACTTGATAACGGATAAATATATACTTAAATACTTTTTGTTTGTAAATACATACTTAATATACATAGTAAACATCCAGACCAAGACAAATAGACATGTTCATGCACACAAATATTTGTCTCGTTCGGGAATCGAACCCGAGACCACTGGCGCAGAAGGTGGGTAGCCTACCCCTGCGCCAAGTCGTAAAGGAACCGCAGATGATGTAGCGTTGTACCAAGGTCTAGCAGATGGTGGAAAATAAACTCGTAATCGCAGATACAACTTCAGTTTTATTCACAAAACAGCAGGCCGTATTTAACACGTCAATATTAATTAAGATTAAATTAGATTTAACTTTTTGGACAACACAAAACATAGTCGAGCCAGTGAGGCAGAGGCTTCGAACCACTTCGAATGGAAGGAACACATTGATCGAGTGTTGCTAGATTAAAATTAAGATAAAGAAATGTAAAGCATAGATCACACATCGTTACAGACTCACAGATAATTTCAACTAAGTAAGTAAGGAACGAGAATTAGAAAGCAGTTTAAGTAATTTAATTTTAAACGGAAATATCTGAAGAGATTGCGACCTCCCACTTGTGTGACTGCAAGGTTAATAGAAAAGGTTGACTTTTACAGATAAATAATCTAAAGACAGCTTATTTCTTGAACAATCACTTTCTTTACAAAGCCAGCAGATAAGAATCGATCGCCCGTTTATAATTGTTGACCCAGTTTCTTTATTAAAGCCTGTGTTCAGTAGGTATTTTATAAGATTTTTAGACAAACGGAATATTCTTAAATGCCAAACAGAACCGAACCCCATTTGCTCTTCATCTGATGATTCATAAAAATCTTTTAAAATCAGGACCTTCAGTTATTTCAAGAACTCATCGAAGTATTAGTCCTAACTTAGAACTGGTTTTGTGAAATTCCTTCGACCACCTTTATAATCATGTTTCTAAGAATTCTTCATAAGAATCATGAATGATGATTCTAGTATTTTTGTGTTACAGCGTTAATGTAGTCACTTTAGTTAAAACTTAATTCAATTTTATAATATCTAGCACCGGCTAGATTTTTAATTAGAAATGCTACTATTGTGAAAAACTAAATATATGTAGCTTACTTCCGCAAAAACACAATATGAATTTGATGTTGGTTTTCGCGCGATCTACTTATCTCCTGAGGATGCCCCGGGTTGGGGCGAAGCACGTGTAGAGTGGTCTAATCGGTGAAGGTGCAAGGTGTATTGCTGTCTTGCTAAATGCAGGTATTGTGCACTGGTATTTTCGTAGTGTGCATGTGCAATTTTTTTGCGGGCGGGCGGGCGGTGCATCTTGCATATTGTGTTTTTCCGGAAGTAAGCTACATATATTTCGTTTTTCACAATGGTTAGGGACTTCCGCCAAGTGACGCCTAGATATCAATTATTAACCTACCTTGGTATGACAATTTATAATTCAATTTTCTTTCCTTAGCAAGCAATACTACTTCAGATCATCTTTTGTTGATTGTTAATAACTTAATCAGGCCAACAACCTCAATAATATTCTTTGATATCCGCAACAACATGTCATGATTAATTTGCTTACACATTGTAATGGCTGTAATCTCTCGAAATCATTACTCAAGTTCCAAATTCCAATTGGGGTATTTGACTGTTGTTGAAATTTAGATATTTAATCATGACATTCAGAAATATAACATAATTGAATAACAAATGTGAAAAAAGAAATTCAATCTGTATTATAACAAGCGAATTATGAGCTACTTAATTGTTACTCTAGCTATCTCTTTCTAAAACGAAATTTTCTATGGCGAGAGTACGGCGCTATAGAAATGTGACGTCACATTTCTATAGCGCTCTTCTTGTCTAATTAGAAAGTTTGAAGCTCTATATTGCTGAAAATATGCAAGATATTTGAAAATAAATACCTATGTTGTGTTGCTACTAATGCAATGAACATTTTAAGTCAATAAAAAATCCAGTCCAATATCCAATTGGGCTTGACGCTCTAAGACGTATGTAAAAAGCGTTCAAATTCATAGTTACCCTTATATTTGCTTTCAAACATGGCTGCGAGTCGGTTAATGACTTGTAAATAAGGGTGGGTACTTGGGGGTAGGCGTCATTAATAACAGGGGGCTGTCTTCACCAGCTCCTTCGAGCAATTACCTACGTTACATAGTTCTGTATACGTGTGTGTACACCCTAAGTGTTATATTGCATATTGTTCCAGTGAACAAAATTGTTTTTGGTTTGGCAATTTTGTTGTAATTAAACGGGAGTTAGTAGGCGAACGTTATGAGTAATGAAAGTGTGTTGGTTTACGTTCGCATCATTTGTCTGTGTACCTTTATCTAGTAATGGGCTTTAAAATGTAAATGAAAATTTGAAATTAAGAAAATGTTGAGAAAAGAAGCAAACTATACCAAAAACCCTTAGCATGAAAAACTATCGATAGACTAAGTACAGTACGACAACGTTTTATGTTCCGGTGGCCAAAACTGGAACTAACGTGTTTTGTTTTTAATCTCATTTTGCTGTCAACCTTAAGCGCCGCTGCCACCAGAACAGAAAAGATTGTCGATCTGTTAACATCATTCAAAAGCTGTCAAAGTGCTGCCTGTCAATTATATGATTTCAGTTCCTTATACGACCGAAAGAGGCGCTTCTCTGGTTTTCATACAAAATAATACGATCACGATAACGGTTACCATAACGACAGTTTTTCGTGTTAGGGCTACACAGAAGTGTATATATTCTTTGACACAGGTGCCAGTTTACTGAGTGATGCTTGAGATAAATTAAATCTTAAAAAATAAAACTGCAATAATTCATTGAAAAAAGCATAACTAGTAAGTGTAGAATAATATTAAGACCGTGTTCTTAGAAAAATGTCGATTTATAAAATCCCCGTTTTACATTTATTTGCTTTATTTACAAGCTTTTATTTTACTTGCCATGTTGGTTAGTTTGTTAGTTAGTTAGTGGGGGCAATCTTGCAAGCTTAATTTGACTCACTTCCCAGTGTCCGTTGGAGCTGAAATTTTGTATACAGGTTTGGTTCAGATGACAAATACAATATTAAGATACAGTCAGCAAAAAAGCTTGTGATAAAATTGAAATTTTTATTAAAAACTTATTACAAGCTTTTATTTAACTTGCCATGTCAGTTAGTTAGTTAGTTAGTGGGAGACAAATCTTGCAAGCTAAATTTGAACCATTTCCCAGTGTCCGATTAAGCTGAAACTTTGCATACAGGTTTGGTTTGGATGACAATCCAATATTAAAGTACAGTCAACAAAAAGCTTGTCATAAAAACGAAGTTTTTACAAAAAACTTATTTCAAATTGCTATTACGCCATCATAATTAGACATTGCAGCAGTTGTACTAAACACTAGTAGGTATTACATAACTCTATCTAAATTTCCACTTCCTACCCCAATGCCGGCCCAATCATAACCACGGCTTGTTCAATCCCAGATTTAATTAATATACCGAATTAATTATGGCAAACTTTGTGTCGACACCGAGCCTAACTCTGTTCTTGCGTGGGTGCTCAATAAATAGTTGCTAATAGGTATAGCACTTTAGATTCAGTTAGAATCTAAAATACGGAATCAGTTCCTGTAGTTTACTCGAAATACTTGAGCTGAATTATGACGACCACCGTGGCCGAGTGGTGTACGCACCGGTTTCAAGGTGCCGCTATCTCTAGAGGTCCCGGGTTCGATCCCCGGCCGGGTATTTCAATATTTCCTCGGGTCTGGGTGTACGTGTCGTCGTTGTTTCCAATTTCCATAATCCTAGTGCTTATGCTACTATACCTTGGTATTGGAAAAATGTATCTGATGGTGTCCAATATTTATTTATTAAAGTGGTTTAAGTGTGACTGTTTATCATGAAGTCGTCTATTCGATTCCTGCACAACACAAATCCCTACTACTATTATAAATGCGAAAATGTGTATGTTTGTTTGTTTTGTCTGTCTCTATGTTCCGTTTCCACGTCAGAACGGCTGAACCGTATTTGTTGAAATTTGGAATGGAGATAGTTAAGACCCTAGGAAGGACATAGGCTACTTTTTACCGCGGGAATAAAGCTCCTTAAAAAAATATTCTAATATTATAAAGAGGAAAGATTTCAGTTTTTTTTCTTTATGTTTGTAATGGATAAGTATAAACTCAAAAACTACTAAACTAAACTACTGGACCGAATTAAAAATATATATATACCATTTAGAAACCTTCATTCTTCCTGAGTGACATACCTAGGCTATATATCAATAGTTATATTGGCTCAAACACTCAAATTACATTAGTGTACGTGAAAATCTCCTTCTGCAATAGAATCAGTTCTTATCTTACTGATTCAGTTTGTAGGTAACATTAACGTACTTACTAGAAGCTTCAGTTTAATAGTCACTAACCATAGAGTCGGACAAAGGGCTTTGGCACAACATCCCAAGGGTCCATCTCTTGACCATAAGATAAAGATAAAAAAGATAAAAATATTCTTTATTCACTTAGACATAATAAATATGTACCTACTTATGAATCGTCAATATTTTCCTACCACCCATTCAAGACTTTTTTAACTGACAAGAAGAATGGGCGCAAGAAACTTGCCAGCGTTTCTTAGTTAGGTAACGACATTTACAAAAAAAAAAAAACATATCGTTACTAATACAACAATTGCTTAGTATAAAAATACATCATATTAAACAGTGATTATGTTATGTGTTACATCATGACCATGCATTGCGGTCATTCAAATAATCGTCTACTTTATAGTATCCTTTGCTCATCAGCGACTCTTTAATGTAACATTTAAATTTATGCAATGGAAGTTCAATTATATGCTGTGGAACTTTATTAAAAAAGGCTATGCTTTTCCCCAGAAATGAGGCTCTGGATTTTTCTAGCCTAAACTTGGGAACGACAAGTTTATCTTTATTTCTTGTGTTAAAGCGATGAATATCGCTCTGCTTTACAAATGTATTATAATACTTTTTCACATAAATTATATTTTCATAGATGTAATGTCCTGCAACAGTTAAAATGTTTATTTCTTTAAATAGATCTCAAGAATCTCTCGATCGGAGGTTGTAAATGGCGCGAATAGCCCTTTTTTGGAGCACGAATATACTTTGGATGTTAGCGGCTGAGCCCCACAACAAAAGGCCGTAGGACATAACACTATGAAAATAACTAAAATAGACTATTCTAGCCGTTTCAATATCGGTTAAGAGCCTTATTTTCTTAACTGCGAATGCAGCCGAACTGAGTCTACTCGCCAAGGCTTCGATATGAGGATCCCATTGTAGTCGCGAGTCTAATATAATACCTAGAAATTTTGTATTGTTAATGAATTCGACCGTATCGCCGTCTAGTCTAATATGAAAATCAACTTGTCTTACATTAGGTAACGAAAATTTTAAACACTTAGTTTTCTTTGAGTTTAATGATAAATTATTACTATTAAACCAATGTGACACTTTTGAAAGAGCACTATTTACTTCGTCAGAACAGTCATCACCTCTATCTACTTTAAAGACTAGAGATGTATCATCGGCAAATAGCACCGTCTCACATAAATTCTTCGCGTAATAAGGAAGGTCATTTATGTATATTAAAAACAACAGCGGGCCCAATATTGATCCTTGGGGTACGCCCATAGTAATGGGAGCTCCGGTAGACTCAGTTTTATTAATAACTACCTTCTGAGTTCTTTCATACAGATATGAATGCATAAGGCTTACTGACATTTCAGAAACACCATAATGTTTTAACTTCCTTAATAGTGTTTGGTGATCAACACAATCGAATGCCTTGGAAAGGTCACAAAAAATAGCGAATACATCCTGCTTGTCCTCCCAGGCATCAAGTACATGTTTTAGAAATGCAACCCCAGCATCAGTTGTACTTTTACCTTTTGAAAAACCAAACTGTTTCTCATGCAGTATACTATTTAATTTAAAATATTCTAAAAGTTGAGCATAAATTAATTTCTCAAATATTTTACTTATTGCTGGTAGTATGGATATAGGTCTAAAATTTGCTGGGTCACTTTTGTCACCAGCTTTAAACAGAGGAATAATTTTACTATTCTTCATTAAATTAGGAAAGACCCCTTCACTTATACATTGGTTAAAAATTATTGCTAATGATGGAGCTATCACATCAATTATTGATTTGATGATACTTGTAGATATGCCCCAGAGATCTTCTGTTTTCTTAATATTTATTGCTTTGAATGCTTTAATAATATCTTCGGTAGTGACATAGTTAAAACTAAATGTTTCCTGGCACTTGTTCACACTAGATTCCATAAGAGAGACAGCGGTGTTGGGGCAAGAATTAAGTCTGCTAGTAGTTTCTAACGGTATTCGAGCAAAGAAACCTTCAAAAGCACTAGCCACCTCAATATCTGATTCAAAAGTCTGATCATTAATTTTTAAGTTAAATGAATTAATTTTGCTTTTTGTTTTGCCAGTTTCTTGGTTTATAATACTCCAGGTAGCTTTTATTTTATTTTCAGATGATTTAATTTTATTTGAAATATACCTAGATTTTGCCAAAGCACATACTTTCCTAAATGTTATTGAATATTTCTTGACATATTCAATGAAGCTAGGATCACAGGAAGTCGTTTTTTGTGCATAGAGTTCAAATAACTTTCTTCTGCTATTATAAATACCAGGTGTGGCCCAGTCACTAAACTTCTTACGATCATTACACTTTATATAATTTATGTGAGACAGTACTATTTGCAGATGATACTTCTCTAATTTTTAAAATTGAGCGAGGGAATAATTGCTCTCACGAAGTAAATAGTGCTCTCTCAAAGGTCGCACATTGGTTTAACATTAATAACTTGTCTTTAAACCCTAAAAAAACAAATTGTGTCAAATTCTCACTACCAAATGTAAGGAAGGTTGATTTAAGTATTAGTTTGAATGCAGATGCAGTCGAATTAGTTGACAGCACGAAATTTCTTGGTATTATCTTAGATTCACGACTACAATGGGATCCACATATTGAGGCCTTGTCGAGTAGACTCAGTTCAGCTGCTTTTGCAGTAAAAAAGATAAGGCTATTAACTGATATTGAAACGGCAAGACTTGTTTACTTTAGTTACTTTCATAGTGTAATGTCCTATGGCGTGTTGTTGTGGGGCTCAGCAGCCAATATTGGAAATATTTTTGTACTTCAAAAAAGAGCGGTACGCGCCATTTACAGCCTCCGCCGCCGCGATTCATTAAAGGTTTTGTTTAAAGAAATTAATATACTAACCTTAGCAGGGCAATACATCTACGAGAATATATTATATGTTAGGAAACATCTTGACTCATTCACTAAGAATAGTGATATTCATAATTTTAACACAAGAAATAAAAATAAGCTTGCCGTTCCAAGATTTAGACTTGAAAAAAGTAGAGGCTCTTTTTTGGGAAAAGGCATAGCATTCTTTAATAAAGTTCCACAAGAAGTAATCGAGCTGCCTTTGAATAAATTTAAAAAACATGTTAAAAAGACGCTCTTGAGCAAAGGCTATTACAAAGTAGAAGATTATTTAAATGATCATAACGCATGGTTGTAATAATAATAGTAAGTAACACTAACAATGTATAAAAGGAAAATATTCCTATACTTAAGTATGTGAAAACTTTCCTTCAGCATTAGCTTTTTGTATAAATTTTATTATTGTACCATTTTGTCTAGCAACGACATAACTATTTTGTAAATGCGTTGCTTCTGTTAAAGCTGATGAGTTTTTTTCGCCTGTTTTTCTTGTCAGTTAAAAGATGTCCATAACAGGTGGTAGGTAAAAAAATGTTGGACGATTCATAAGCATTAATTTTATTTAATCTATATGAATAAAAATTTATTGACTTGACTTTGACTTTGACTATAACTTTTTGTTTAAAATTGTTACTAAATTCTTTTTCAACAATATCAAATAATGATTGATAAGAGTTATTAGCGTCAGCAGAAGCTGGCAAACATTGAATTTTATCTTGTACATTATTTCTAAATTTATTAATACCACGTTGCGGTATTGGCCTGCAAATTACTTCGCGTTTAGGAATAACATTATAGTGCTCAAAAGAAGCTAGTTGTCCACTGTGGTCGGATTTAATAATATTAATTACCGATTTCTCAATTAAGGATATAGCATAGGTAAAAAAAATATCGTCGATGGCCGTTGCTTACACAAGCGAGGGGGTGCTGGGATCGGTAAGACTCCGGCCGCGGCACTCTCGTAGACTGAGAAATACGTGTAGACGCGGCATGCAGCGCGCATTCTATTTACATCTAAAATATCACCTATGTGCGCTTTTACTAAGGAAATTATATTATGTAGAATACAAGAAGAATTATTAATGAATATTTATTGTAAACGTCGGTTTGTAGGAAAAGTAGATCTTAGATATTATTCGTATGTAGTAAAAAAAGCTTTTTTTAACAAAGATAGTCACTTCAAACGATTCTTCAAAATGCAGAACACAGCAGCAGCTATTTATATTTATTTTCTATCTCTAAATCATTTCGATAATATATCCATTATCGAAATGATCTTCGCAGGCAAAACTACAACATTTGCTACAAATTACACAAAAAAATATAAAAAATGTATACTGCTCTAACCAGTAGGTACATTTTCAGATTTATTCCAATCAAATTTATAAAACTTATAATTTATTATGAAAAAATATAAATAAGTCATACTAGCCCATCATCTAATACTTTTTTACTCAATCAAAATAATCAATATTTAAATAAGTATACCGTTTATATAAAATCACGCTATCAATCTGTAATATAAATCAATATATAAAAAAACACTTAAATAAAAATATTGTTTAAGTACAAAAAAATAAAATAAAATACATATTATTCCAATACCAAAAATGATAATATCAAATAATACAATAACTTGTGTCATTGAAAATTGGAAGCAACGATCACATACACCCAGATACAAGAAAATATCTAAAAGTTAGTTTTCGACATTTACCCGTCCGAGAATCGAACCCGGGACCTCAGAGATAGTGGCACCTAGAAAACCGGTGCGTACACCAATCGGCCACGGAGATCGTCGAATTTGTTTAAACAAAATGTAGCGCAACTGAAATAATTGATACTTTGTTTACTAATGTAAACTTGCCACGTAAGGTTATAAATCAGCCACTTTAAAAAAAACCTTTTTTCATTAATCATTTTAAAATATCTTTATTTTTCATTGTCACTATTTTTCGCCATGTACGGCATCATATCCCTTGTGCTCCAAAAATGGGTAAAAAACGTAAAAACTTGCCTAACGTCAGGTTCTTTTTTCTGTTTAAATATTATGCGATATGCTGAAATATTTGTACTAATTAAAAATTAATACCGAAGCGACAGCAACACAACTATATGTTAAAATTTGTGCAAAGAGAGCTTTACTTAATTCTGTGGAACTTTATTAAAACTAGCTACGCTTTTCCCCAAAAACGAACTTCTTGTTTTTTCAAGTCGAACCCTTGGAACGGCAATCTTATTTTTATTTCTTGTTTTGAATTGATGTATATTGCTACGTTTTACAAATGTATTGAGATACTTCTTCACATATACCATATTCTCATATATTATTATGTATTGTCCTGCAACAGTTAATATGTTGATTTCTTTTAAAGAATCTCTTGGCCAAAGTTTGTATATGGCGCGAATAGCTCTTTTCTAAAGCACAAAAATACTTTCGATGTTAGCTGCTGAACCCCAAAGTAATAGGCCGTAGGACAATACACTCTGAAAATAGCTAAAATAGATTAACCTTGCCGTTTCAATATCGGTTAAGAGCCTTATTTCTTTAACAGCAAATGCCGCAGAACTGAGTCTACCGGCCAAGGCTTCAATATGAGGGTCCCATTGAAGTCGATAATCTAATGTTATATCTAAAAATTGAGTACTGTTAATTAATTCTACTACATTGTCATCCAATTTTATGTGAATATCAACCTGTCTTACATTTGGCAGGGATTTTTTTTTTCACATTTTGTTTTTTTCGAGTTTAATGATAGATTAATTGATGGTACCACGGCAAAAAGAAATTGCCACAGTACCATCAATGGTACTGTCTAATGGTACCATGGTAAAAGAATGGATTATTGCTATGAAACCAATGCGCAACTTTCGATAAAGTACTATTTACTTCGTCAGAGCAATGATTACCTCTGTCAACTTTAAAGACTAGAGGAAGTGTCATCAGCAAATAGCACTGTCTCGCATAAATTCTTTGCTTAAAAAGGAAGGTCATTTATATAAATTAAAAACAGCAAAAGGGACCAGCATTGACCCCTGGGGTACGCCCATGTTGATAGGGGCTCCAGTAGACTCAGTTTTGTTGATAACTACTTTCTGTGTTCTTTCACATAGATATGATTGCATAAGGCTAACCGATTTATCATAGACACCATAATGTTTTAATTTCCTTAAAAGCGTTTGGTGATTAACACAATCGAAAGCTTTGGAGAGGTCACAATAAATACCAACTACATCTCGCTTGCTCTCCCAAGCATCAAATATATGTTTTTAAATATAATATGATAGGATGACATACCAAGACCAGTATGAATTAGATCCCATCTCACAGGACACCATCGATTTTGGGAATGAATTGCTAGAAGCCATATCCGAAACAACGACAGAAAAGTGGAACAAGCTAATCGAAGGCGTAGAAGGCATGGTGTTTTATAAGGAAACTAAATAATGATCCTAAAATCGCTGATCCTCATTCCAATGTGACCACAAACCAGATCGCTCACCACTTACTCCAAAATGGGAAAGCTTCCACGAAAAGTCTCCAGAAGAAATTTACACGAGACCCTGGTAAAGAGGTTAACCACTTGGACGAGGCTTTTACAGAAACAGAGCTCAAGTTTGCCCTTGATAAGCTCAAAAAAGGTAAAGCCGCTGGCTTTGACAACATCACGGTCAAGCAGCTGAAACGGTTTGGTTTCGTACTACTTATACAAAACTGTCATTTCTTGCATGGCAGTTTCCAAAGGATATGTAATCTAATCACTGACGTTTTAGCCACCTACTTTTAATAAATGACATTTGTGGCAGAGAGTGTATATAAAACTTCTTCGAGATTATTTATTTTTATGAGTTTATTATCTTTGATATAATATGTTAGTCAGTTTAAAGTTAGCCCGCCATTTGTTTATACTTTGTGCAATGAAATTTAAATAATGAAATAAATATTCCTCCTTCGGAAGTACTTGTACCTATGCAATATTTCATTAGAGTATCAAAAATTTTACTCCGACTATGCAAGTCTCCTTACAGAACTCCGCAAACTTATCTGACGCGGTGGTTAAATTTGAGAGTTTAAACTGTCAATACAGCTGACAGACCTTTCATTCTTTTTATTGCTACTAGCGCCTCAACCATCGGTTTTAGATATTGTTGTGGGAATTTCGAATTTCGAATTTCAAAACCGCGAGAGCAAGAGCATGTCTTGCAAGAGCCTCTAATTTTGTACTAGGTATTGAATTATAATGGAAAAGAGATAGTAATAAAAAACACCGAGTTGCACTCCAGAAGTGAAAACTTGAATATAAACGTTGTGCATTTTTGATATTCTTAAATTTTTAACCAGTTGATTTTTAGAAAATATACTTATAATAATGAACTAGATGCGTTGATAAAGGGCTCCGTAGACTTTTTCACAAAAAAAAAGGAGTTTGGACAAAAAAAAAGTAAATAATACGGACTGGATTTGAACCGAGGTCTTCTGTCTTCTGTTCTGCCGCCGCGCGCCGCCTGTTTTGTCTAACCGAGGTGCCAGAGCTATCAGACCATCGGGAAAGATGGCGAAATTTGCCTTCGTATTCTAATGACATTGTAACAGTTTTTCGATCAGGCCCCCAAGTACGTCTTACGGTCACGTGATCCTGGGACCGTACTCTGAAACGCAAATCCGAAACTTCGGTTAGCCCCGCCCCTATCACTCGATTCCGTTATGACTCGAGAGTGAGAGGGACAGGGCTAACCGAAGTTTCGGATTAGCGTTTCAGAGTAGGCCCTCTGACGCGAGTTAAACAGCTTTTACCCATCACAATAAATAGTGCACAACGCCGCTAAAGAAGTTGTCACTTCAAAAATGTTTTGAACCTGAAATTTTCACAAAATGGTGCGGTATATGTCCCTCACTCAAAGGTAAGAAGCTGGACTTTTCACAGTCTCATAAAATTGGTGTAATGGTAATATTAGATCAACTAGGTATATGAAAAAAACTTACGTCGGTTTTATTTCAAGAATTGCTTTTTATTGCATTATGTCTCTGTAAAAAACTTTTTCAACAAGTGAATTTCTTATTTCTGGATGCAATTTTTTACACCTACCTATCTTAAGTTTCTCACATTTCCAATTTTGTGAGGAACCTAAAACGACAATAAAACGCAATCGGAGCGATACAGTCTCCACGTCCAAACGCCGCCAATGCCAGGCGGAGACTGAAGAATTATGCTGCGAAACGGTGTACGATGCATTTTGGGATACTAGTTCTTGAATATAAACATTACAAAAAAAATTTTTAGTAACTTCCCTAGATATGACTAAGAACTACTTACACAAAAAAAATTAGCTTGATTACTTAAATAGTTATTGAGATAATTGAGTTTAAAACGGAAAAAAGGGGTCTTGAAAATCATTTTTTTAGAACATTGTATTTATTTTATTCAAATAAAATTTAGTAACTTCCCTTCATAAAGAAAAGATCTATCACATATAATATTTTGGAAGACCTAGCAATGATACTTTGTCAGGAAATTTAATTTAAAAACATTGAAAATTCTGAGTTTGATCGCCGGAATGCCCTTAAGTTACAGTTGGAAAAGATGTTATCTAAGCAAGTAGCCGATGTTGGCGTAATTCGCGTCGGTTCATTAAAAGTGTGAAGCAAATTAAATGATTTAAAAAGATTAAGGAATTTACTGGAGAGTTGTGCTAATTTAATATCTAAGATGTCTATATTAAAATCTCCACAAACTACAATTTTTTTATTCTTACGACAGCATATTTTCAAAACATCCTCCATAGTGGACTCAAAGACTGTGTAATTTGCTCCAGGGGGGCTATATACACAGATTATAATTATTTGTTCAAGTTCCACGCATGATATCTCACAAATTCGTTCAACAGAGAGGGATACTATATCCTTTCGCTCTTTATATTGTGTGTTATTAGGTAAAATTATTAAAGAACCCCCCCTTATTGTAGTTTTTCTATTAAATGAACTTACAACACTATAATTATCCAAATTTAACAATAATTCATATTCTTTTAACCAATGTTCAGTAACACATAACACATCAATATTTTCACAATTTAAAAATAAACTTATTTCTAGGTCTTTGCCAGCAGAAAAGCCTTGGATATTCTGGTGTACTATTTTTAAACATTTAGGCCTTCCTCTTGTCAATACTGGGCTAGAGTATGCCTCCGTTGTCTCTAATGGTAATTTAAATTAACCATGTCAGTATTTGGATTCAAAAGAATCGAATTATTATTCCAAAGTTACATTAGAAGTATCAAAGTTAAACTGCTCAATAGAAGCAGAGGTTATACTAGCCAAGTTGTTGGCTAATTGTTTAAAATAAAATGATAGCGATACCGCTATTTGTCGCTTAAGATAATTAGGCAGATAATATTTATCTTTAGTCAAGTATACATTATTCAACAACATATTGATATCAATAATATGCAACTCTTTATTATGACAGGCTAATGTGTTCATAGTTAAGTTTAGATTATACCTTATTTTATTTTCTAACGGTGAAAAACTTTTACTGTAGGGAAATGTAAACATAACAACCTTCCTTACATTTAATGAACATAATGTGTTGCAATAGGTAGGCTATTAACTGGTTTTTATTTAAATTATCCCTGTTCCCAATTAAAATTATCAAGTTTGTGTTTTCACTTAAGGATTTTTTAACAACTATTTTCATGATCTCGTTTATACTGGAACCAGGCATGCAATAATTAATAACATTTTCCTTTGAATCTTTCTGTAAAAATTGGCCTAAATTCTTCCCAATCTCATCACTGAACATAATTGTTTTGGTGTCAGTAGTTTTAGTGGGGGATTTACTTTTATTATTTAATAATAAACTATCACAAATGTTAGAGACTTCAGGTTTGGTTGGTAAATAGACCTCCTGAGCCGCTTGGCCTAATGACTCCTTTTGACAGAAGTCATTGCATACTGTGTTACAACTGCATCTGCATTTTTTCCCTAATGATTCGAACCGGTCTGAATTAAAATTACAAAAGTCAACCATATTATATGCAGCCATTTTTTGATTATTCAATTGTTTTTTAGAAAACTCACACAAGTTGGAGTACATTTCCCTAAGTGAAAGTTCTAAATTGTCAATCTTATAACATAATTGACTACCTAATAATTCACTTTCTTTGTTCTTATTTCATGTTTCCATGTTTATCATATTTAATTGTTCTAAAAGTTGCTTACGTTCTTGCTTTATGTGACTATACTTATTATAATAATTTTGTTTTTTCATTAACTTTTGAGTTTTTCTTATGTATCTATTAATTTTAATGTATTTTTTTAATTTCTTCCCGCTACTAAACTGGCAGACGTTATTATTATTAAACAATGGTTTATCAACATAGTTAAGACCTTCCAAAGTTGAATTGTCATTTGCTGCAGAATTACATTGCATCAACTCATTGAACAGGCTTTGAGAGTGCTTATCTTCTATACATCTTCTAACAGCTCTAACTACCCTAGGTATATTGAGGATTAGCAATACCGCACGCAATGGCCTAATTCAAGGCCAAACACGAAACCTACAACAAAATCAATTGCTTTCTTGGTCTCAACTTCAAAACTCAGGTTTGGGGAACGTTTTGAGTAAAATAAACGATTTAATAAATTGGTTTTAGAAAACCGGACCGGTAACCGCAAATACGAACCTTCAATGCTTCTGACAAGGTCTTGCCCAAAGTCAAATAATGTCTTCATGTCTTGACTTGAGCGAGATCTTGATAAAGAAACCATTAGTTGAATATTTTAGTTTTGAATGAGAAGCACATGGATAATGGTGAGCGCGCTCAGCCTGTGATTGTTCTTGTTAAGCAACCTTCTCAAGTAGGTACTACAGTTAGAAAAGGATGCAAATACATGCAACAAATACATTCATCCCTTGCTAACTATACTTGAGAAGAAATCTGTCGTTCTAGAATACGGGCCTAAGTAAGGATTAGTGTAGAGCTAGATAAGATGAGTTTTTATATTTGTCCAAAAATTACTTGTCCTCCCCATTCTACTTATCCATCTTTGCTAAAGTAGCTGAATATTAAAATAGCTGATGATTTCAAATTATATTTACTTTTTTACATTCACAATGCAATTTTTGTTATAAAATACGTTTTTCTAATACTTCATTTTCTATATTTTCTATGGCTGATGATGATATTGATTAAACATTTTAATAAAATCTAAATATTCCTTTTATTAATATCAAGACTCTTCAGCTTATACGTGGCTAAGTCCCGCCACTGTGACCGCACTTTGCCTCCAATAATATTTTCCTCTCAGAACCCGCTTGTTCAGAGCCAGCTTAATTAAAAGTGCGCATTAATTATATCAGCTCAGTTAGGACCGACCACGATCGGCCCGACTAACTGCGGTCTCATTTCGCCCCAACTAATGCATTAGTGCTCACCGATTTATGTTCCTTTTCCACTATTCGCCAATCAAGCGGTAACACCTCTTTAGGTTACCCCCTCTGTGGTCTAGTGGTACACACCACCGGTATCAGACCTAGAGGTCCCGGGTTAGATTCCCAGTGGGCGTACATATTGTTTACGATTCGGTTGGTTGTAGGAATTGTTCTAAGTTCGCCTGGCTAGCTAATTAGCTAGCTGTAAGTTCGTTTTGTCTATGCCTGACGTAATAACAACAATGTTTTCAGTTAGAGATAAGATAGCCAGTTCCTCAGTGGTTGAGGATTCCGGGAAGAGCGCATCCAATTCCAGCCTTTTATTCACCAGGTATTTTATTTACCATCAGGTATGATGAAGGCAAAGTGCTACCCCGTGGTTAATTTAAAAAAAGCAATTTGTATGCCTTTAGATCTCGAAACAAGGGCTAGCCGTACGATTGAAATGTCGTCGTTTCTTTGAAAAATGAATAAACATTCTTCAAAGTCAATTACTTGAATATTATTGGAATAAAAAGATTCTAATTTATTTTTTATTGAGACTCTTCGGTAAATAGGTCCGTAGTCCGTCTATAGGCAATAACCCTCCAATAATATTTTCCTTTCAGAATCTGCGGTCTCGTTTCGCCCCAACTAATGCACTATTGCGCACCGATGATGTTCCATTTTCACTAGATGGAATTTCAAAAACTTTAGCTGAAGAGGTCATGACTCATGAGTTCATGACATGATTATTAAATACTGAATCTGAAAATAGAGCTCAATCCTAGGAATTAGTAGTTGCAAAACCTGATTAAACATAAAGCATCAGTCTGTATTTTGGAGCGCAAAATGATTCAAATACTTAACCTTTTTTTCGGGGCGTTTTAGCTTAAAAATAGTTTAGCATCACTCTTATCATTTCAGAGCCAGCTTAATTAGTAGGTACCTAGTACGCATTAATTTTATCGGCTCAGATCAGTCCCGACTAAACTGTGGTCCCATTTTGCTCCAACTAATGCACTATTGCTCGGCGATCTATATTCCATTTTCACTCGACGGAATTTCAATAACATTTTGCTGGAGAGGTCATGTGCGATATTGATATGGACTGCCGAAATTGTGGAAGCGAATCAATGTACGTTTGCTGAATTTAGTAGAGTGGTTGTTTAATTATAATGAGTAAACGGTTATAAGGATTTTTTCTTTCAAAATGCTTCAGCATGTGGACTTTTATTTTCCATGTTTACGCATAATTAAAGTTCATAATTTGCTTTAAACGCCTGGAAATCTGCCGGTTTTTTATGACTATTTAATAATTATATTTTCAAATACCTAACACCTTCATTTTCAAAAGCCACCATTTTAAAACGTGTTCCAAGTTAGCGTTCCGTTATCGGCGGAAAGCGCGCGAACTTTTAATTTCCATGTTTACGCATAATTAAAGCTAGTAATTTGCTTTAAACGCCCGTAAATCTGCCTGATTTGTTATTTATTCGCTATTCTGGTCGGAGGGTAAGCAGCCGCGGATAAATAGTCCACATTACAATATGGATCACTTATATAGAACGACCGCTTGGTGATATCGTATGAAGTTACTCTTAAATTAATACGAAGTTCTTCAAGCAACTTTCTCTAAAGAATCCCCGTCATACAACCATCGGACAGTTGTCCCCGGGCTAAAACACCAAGCCCGGAAGGAAGACACACCATCAGTCTTGCTGTCACAGTTGCATCATCCTACATAAACGCTTCATGGCACGCAAACAAATGAACACAGAAATAAAACTACTACAAAAAACAGAAGGTTAAAATAGGCGGCATTATTGCGAAGTCTATAGAATGCCATGGAATTTCAGGAGGGAGGTTAGTTGCATTGAATTAGAAATATTGAGATTTAGAACTGCAGAAAACAATATCTCTTTATTATTTACAAACGACATTACAAACAAGCAAAAATTCATGTAATCAGTGAAAAATGCATTTTCTATATTTTTGAGAAATAAACGGGGAGTAAATTAGTATAAAATGTGTCTTTATAACATAATTTGTTATGTTATATACATATTATGTTGATTGAAAATCCTGATTAATACGTTAATTTTGACTTAAGATTTAACTAACGTCAGTTTATTGAGTCAGCTTAAACTGAAAAAATATACATAACATGAAATTCGTTTAGACATTTTAGTCATCTGCTGTTTGTAGCTTGCTGTTTGCATCTTGAAAACTGACCTTAATCATACTATGTTAAGGTCATTTTTCAATTTGACGACTCTGTATGAAATAAAACAGGGAGAAAAAAACAACCCTTGGGTTTCTTGCCGGTTCTTCTCCAAGGTCTCACGCCGTAGGGTTTGCGGACCGATGGCGTAGCTTCTATGACGTTCACAAGTATTGTAAATAACAATCTAAATTGAATAAACCAGTTTGACTTTGACTTTGACTTAGAGGTTTTTCTACTAATCCTATCGTGGTCGGGTCGTAAGCTATAAACGGAAACGTAAACAAGGCCTAGATGAATAGCAGTCGTTATGAAATTATTTTTGTTGTTCATGACGCGCCATTTGGAATGGTCGTTTGGAATTTCGCTTAATTTTGTTGCTTTATTACCTGCGTTTATTTATAAATGATTTGAATAAAGTACGTACTTGTAGAATGCGCTGTGAGCCGCTGTAAATAAATTAATATCTTTTTTATGAAGGTTTTGAAGTTAAAAATGAAGTTTATTTTTCTTGCCATTAAATCACTTTGGTGATTTAAGTTCAACTGGTCTTCCGCCCGCGGCTTCGCACGCGTGGACTACACAACGATATCCCGCGGAAATGTGTTATTTTCTGATATTAATAGGGTATCACGTAATCACGACTGTAAATCACTGTGAATCAGGTAATCACGACAATTCAACTTCAAGACAACTTAACATCGACAACTTAACCCCGTCAACTCGACCTCATGACTACTCAACCCCATGACAACTCGACTCCGAAAATACGAACCCGACAACTCAACCCCGCCAACTCAACCCCAGCAACTCAAATCCGACAACCCAACCCCAACAACTCAACTCCGAACACTCTGTTTTCGGCCTTCAAAATAATCTGAATAAATATTATAGGTTTCAGATTTTCTAAGAGAAGATGGTGGCCAGACTACTGGTAGTGCTACCCAGTAAACCAACCCTTAACAAGACTGGGTGGCCAGAATACTAGCTATAGTACCAGTTAAAAAAGCGTAAAACCACAATTTTTCTGTTTTAATTACTTAAATGTGGCTTCCTCGACTTTAATGTTCTTAAAGTTTTGATATGAATTCGTGTATTCGAGTAAAATATAATTAATGATGTTTGTTCATCTCAAAATAGATGGATTTATTAAAAAAAATACATAAAATAAACCCCTGATCCGTCAATAGAGCTTTATAATAATCATGACGAAAATAAGTCAGCAGACGCTTAAGTGGCATATCACCTTATATCACGTATTTTCTTATTTTCTGCTTATATCGTTCATGACTAGCGTAGTATTATATAAGTCCGTCTGAATTTATGTTTACTAAAAACTAAATATATCTAACATCATATAAATATTAGAAGTCTAACAAGCTTTACCACTCAGACCTTTTGAATGTACAAAAAATTTAACTTATAACATTTTTGTACTCTTTATTGCACTCAAAAAACACAGTAAAAACACAATATTAGAAATTAAGTACGCAAGGGAGAGCTTATCTCTAAAAGAGATCTCTTCCAGCCAACTCAGGACGTGTGAGAGAATGAGTGTAGGAGATGCAAAGTGCAAAGTGCAAAAACAAGACAAATACTAAAATCTAAATTTCACATAACTACATACATAATATACATAACTTCTACATACATAAAATGTATGTTCTATATGTTATGTGTTAGTAAAAATATATATTTTAAATATATACACATTTAATATACTAGCTTTCCGCCCGCGTCTTCACCTACGTGAAATACACGACGTTATCCCGCGGGAATGTGATATTTTTCCGGCATAAAAAGTAACCTATGTTCCTCTCCAGGTTACAAAGCATTTGTGTCCAAAATTTCAACCAAATCCATTCAGCCATTTTGGCGTGATTGAGCAACTGAACAAACATCTAAACATCTAAACTTTTACATTTATTTTTAAATATGAGATGATTTTAAATGTTATCAGATGATTTTATGGATTTGGCAACTGTGCTAGAAAGTGCTTTTGAATTTCCATTTAAACTGCTATCCCTTTTGAACAGTCTAACAACTTATACTATACACGGTAATTTTTTTATCGCCCCGGACAATTTTAAGCCCTAAAAACAAACAAGTATTAGTATGGGAACAAAACTAAAAACGCAAAAAAAACAGCTGTTCCATACATTTTGTTTAAATATTTTTACACTTTTGTGTGCAACAGCTGATTTTTCTTCGTGATTTCAGTTTTGGTCCCATATTAAAAGTTGTTTGTTTTCATGAGTAAAATAACCCCTAAAATTCTCCGGGGTGATAATAAAATTACGGTGTAACTGTAACTCAGAATAATTTTAATACAAGAACAGTTATAAAAATGGCTCACTCTTGTATTCTGCACTATGCAACAATGGTTTAATCAGTTCGAATCAGTAGAAATCTAACTTTACTACCTATCGGTAGTTACAGGGGTTAATTCTCACAGTTCAGAGTTTAAAATTAACCCTCCGAGATTTAACTGGAAGAAAGAAAGACCTCGATGGTAAATCCAGTTAGAAAAGTATGTAATTGTCAGTTTGTCTTTTAGTTAAGACTACCATTTTATACATTTTAAAGCATTACTGAAGTTAGGAACTGGTCCCACCGCCGGCGAGTAAGCGATGAGCTATCAACAACAGATATAGTTCCTGTGTCAATAAAAGAGACACATATAGGTATTAATAGTTGATCGCTGGCTGCGCACTGCTCGGCGCGAACTCTCTCTCCCCACTTTTTGTCGCAGCGACAAAAACTATCAAAGAGAAATCTAGCTCAACGATACTCGCCAGCGATGCTCGCTTGGCGGTCAAAACACACGCCGAGAGACCAACCTGTTTTAAATGTCTTGTATGAAAATGTCTTCTCTAAGTGAAACATCTATTTACTAGTCAGAATTTATCGATTATGCTGCTAGGATTAACGGCCAGAATTAATAATCAATGCACAAATAAGATAGTTATCTAAGATGCTTGCTTGTAATGCAACGCTTGATATTAACATAGAATTAACGACAGTTGGCAGGGTGTTGCTAGGTGTTGCCTAGCAACTAATCTGGATTATGCCTATCCGTATCTGTGGATAGATTATTAATTCTGGCCGTTAGTCTACTTTCTAGCACATCATTGCGATCAGCCTTGCGTTCATGCAGCCGAGAGATCGTCCGTCGGCGAGCTAATAGGGCTTACTGAACTTAAAGAATATCAAATGTAACGCCATGATTGCAGCGAACGATGTAACTGATGTAACATCCTTGATCTTAGCCATGCGTGCAGCGTCGATGTGTTGCTTATAGAATTACATTGCTGCAGTCATTAACCGACTTCTAAATCAAAAAGGAGGAGGTTCTCTATTCGTCTGTATGAATGTTTTTTTTTTTTTTTTGTGTATGTCCACCGATTACTCGAAGACGGCTGAACCGATTAAAATGGTTCAAACGTTATTACATCAGGTTAGTTTCCAAGTTGGTCCCATTTTTTGAAATTTTGAAATCGGTTCAGTAGTTTTCAGGAAATCTTGAAAATACTGTCGTTTTCGTTACCACTTTATGTGAATTTAATACGTATCTTTAGGCATAACTCCTTTGTTTATAAACCGATTTAGATGATACTTGTTTTGTTAAAAAGGGGATACCTCAAGGTATTTTAACCGACTTCGAAAAAGGAGGTTTTGAGTTTGATCACATACCTATTTACCAGAAAACAAGTAAATTGCCTACAAGATGCACTAAAAAGAGTGAAATAAAAATTATTTTTATAAAAAAATAAAACCGCCTTCTAAAAAACCACATCAAAAAGAAAGAAATAATTCCTCACCAAATAAATAACGTAAGTACTTTGAAGTCGGGCGGGTTTTAACAAAAACAACAAAAAATTGTACATGTTTCACGCCCGACTTCATAGTACTTACGTTATTTATTTGGTGAGGAATTATTTCTTTCTTTTTTGATGTGGTTTTTTAGAAGGCGGTTTTATTTTTTTATTTATCTACAGGATCTGAAAGCGAGCTTATAGCCCAGCGACAAAACTATCGGAAATACACGCTTCCCGCTGTTCACCATCTGAATTCTAGTGTCTGGCTCTACTCGCTTATCGTTCATCTGGGAGTGGGACAAGTGCTTTACTATGATATAACTATAAAAAACTGCATTTTAGTATTAAAAATGTAAAATTAACACTCCCAATTTGTTAGCTGACCTTGAAAAAGAAGAAAGACTCATTTCATGAAAATAAATCGTGAAATTGGTAAAACGAGGTAGAAAAATTAGAATTGCATCACTAGGTACTGGGGAATTTTGACTAGGAGTTAGGAGTCGCTAGTAAGACGTATATTTTTAAAGATCATACGAGAACCATATTTGTCGAATATCAGAGGAGGTTTGACGTGTAAAATACCTAGCTGCAAGTACAAATACTTACACCAAACATCTGTGTGTAAAGATATTTTAAAAAGTTTCTTTATAAACGCAGAGTTACGTGAAGCGGTTACGATTTAGTTAAGTTCGCGCTACGTTGATTCGATGTTATTCAAAATGGCCGACCGCCAAATTATGGAGAGTTAATTTGCGTAGACCGTATCTAGATGATATCTGGCTAACCTGTGCGGCATTATTTAGGTTAGGTTCAGGATAATATTGCTTTTTTAACCGACTTCTAAATCAAAAAGGAGGAGGTTCTCTATTCGTCTGTATGTATGTTTTTTTTTTGTGTATGTCCACCGATTACTCGAAGACGGATGGACCGATTGAAATTATTGAAACGTTATTATATCAGGTTGGTTTCCAAGTTGGTCCCATTTTTTGAAATTTTGAAATCGGTTTAGTAGTTTTCAAGAAATCTTGAAAATACTATCGTTTTCGTTACCACTTTATGTGAATTTAATACGTATCTTTAGAAATAACTCCTTTGTTTATAAACCGATTTAGATGATTATTGTTTTGTTAAAAAGGGGATACCTCAAGGTATTTTAACCGACTTCAAAAAAGGAGGTTTTCAGTTTGATCACATACCTATTTACCAGAAAACACGTAAATTGCCTGCACGATGCACTAAAAAGAGTGAAATAAAAATTATTTTTATAAAAAAATTAAACCGCCTTCAAAAAATCACATCAAAAAAGTAAGAAATAATTCCTTACCAAATAAATAACGTATGTACTTTGAAGTCGGGCGGGTTTTAACAAAAACAACAAATAATTGGGTGTTTGACTGTTGTTGAAATGTAGATATTTAACTATGACATGCGAAAATATAACATTATTGAATAACAAATATGAAAAAAGAAATTCAATATGTATTATAACAAGCGAATTATGAGCTACTTAATTGTGACTCTAGCTATCTCTTTCTAAAACGAAATTTTCTATGGCGAGAGTATGGCGCTATAGAAATATGACGTCACGTTTCTATCGCGCTCTCCTTGTCTAATTATTTGTTGTTTGATGCTCTATACCGCTGAAAATATGCAAGATATTTGAAAATAAATACTTATGTAGTGTCGTGTAGTGCCGGCACATAAATAGAATAGCACTACCCCCTCTCTTCCCGTGGGTGTCGTAAGAGGCGACTAAGGGAAAACTGCCATCAGGAGATGGGCAGCAGCGTCTCCAGTTACAAAAGGCCAATACTGCGATCGCCAACCCGCCTGCCAAGCGTGGCGATTATGGCACAACCCCCCCCAATGACAACACAACCAACAAATCGGCCCCCAGTCCCCGGCGGCCCCGCTATTCCTAGCTACGGTAGCGGCTATGGTAACGGCGGGGCAGGGGGTGCTAAGAATCTCCGGGTAGGCTCCGGCTACCAACACCGACGACTCGACCTGGCAACCTACAACACGCGCACATTGAGGCTCGACGCGAAGCTCGTAGAGTTGGAAGAGGCAATAAGTAAGTTACATTGGGATATCATTGGGTTATCTGAAGTCCGAAGAGAGGGGGAGGACTCGATAACCCTGCAATCCGGTAACTTACTTTACCACCGGGAGGGCGACCAACAGTCCATTGGTGGTGTCGGGTTCATCGTCCATAAATCCCTTGTCAACAACGTGATCACCATCGGAAGTGTGTCGAGCAGGGTAGCGTACCTGATACTCAGATTATCGAAACGATATTCGCTGAATGTTATCCAGGTCTACGCTCCGACCTCGACACACGACGATGACGAAGTGGAGGCTATGTATGAGGAGATCTCTAAAGCCATGCATAGCTATAAAACCCACTACACGGTTGTGATGGGGGATTTCAATGCAAAGTTGGGGCAACGTTGCGGTGATGAGCTGAGAGTGGGGCAATTTGGATTTGGGCAACGGAACGATAGAGGCCAGATGCTGGCAGACTTTATGGAGAGGGAGAACCTCTATATGATGAACTCCTTCTTTAGGAAGCCCGTAAGCCGCAAATGGACCTGGATCAGTCCGGACGGTAAAGTCAAAAACGAGATCGATTTTATCATGTCGACGAAGAAGCACATATTCAATGATGTCAGTGTGATCAACGCTGTTAAGACAGGAAGCGATCACCGTATGGTAAGAGGCACATTGAATATCGATGTCAAGCTCGAAAGATCGCGACTGATAAAATCCACGCTCCGACCAATACCAGCTCAAATTCAAAACCCCGAGTGCTTTCAGCTCGAGCTTCAAAACCGCTTCGAAGCCCTTGAGAACAGCATAGACGTGGACGATCTATACAACATGGTGGTGGACACTGTCCGCACGGTAGGGTCTAAGTACTATAAAACCCACCGTCCCAAATTGAAGAAACTCTCCAGTCAGACTCTCCTACTCATGGATCAGAGACACGAAATGAAGCTGCAGAACTCAGCGGATGCCCATCGTTATCGGCAGCTCAATAGACAGATATCTAAGTCCTTGACGCGCGACCTTCGCCAATTTAATACCGAGCGTATTAAAGAAGCCATTGAGCGGAACAAAGGCTCCAAAGTGTTCGCGAGAGATCTGTCTATCGGGCAAAGTCAATTGACGAGGCTGAAAACTGGGGAAGGTAGCATCGTTTCGTCAACACCTGAAATCCTGAGGGAGATTGAGAGTTTCTATGGACAGCTATATTCCACGCAAACACCTGTTGAAAGCAAGGCTAAAGACCCTAGAGCCAAGCTTACCCGACACTATACCGAAGATATCCCGGACGTCAGCCTGTACGAGATTAGAATGGCTCTCAAGCAGCTCAGAAACAACAAGGCGGCGGGTGATGACGGAATCACAACAGAACTTCTAAGAGCGGGCGGTAAGCCGATACTTAAGGTCCTCCAGAAGCTCTTCAACTCTGTCATCCTCGAGGGCAAAACGCCAAAGGCATGGGGCAGAAACGATGTGATGCTGTTTTTCAAGAAGGGTGATAAAACTCTCTTGAAGAATTATAGACCCATCTCGCTTCTGAGCCATATCTATAAGTTGTTTTCGAGAGTCATTACGAATCGTCTCGCTCGCAGGTTCGACGACTTCCAACCTCCCGAACAAGCCGGGTTCCGGAAAGGCTACAGTACCATAGACCACATTCATACGCTGCGGCAAGTTATACAGAAGACCGAAGAGTATAACCTGCCACTTTGCTTGGCGTTCGTGGACTATGAGAAAGCCTTTGATTCGATCGAGACCTGGGCCGTGGTGCAGTCTCTCCAGAGGTGCCAAATAGACTACAGGTATATCGAGGTGCTGAGGTACCTATACCAAAACGCCACCATGTCGGTCCGATTACAGAACCAGAGCTCTAATCCTATCCAACTACAGCGAGGTGTGAGACAGGGAGATGTCATCTCTCCCAAACTGTTCACAGCTGCGTTGGAGGATATTTTTAAGCTGCTGGACTGGAAAGGATGCGGCATCAACATCAATGGCGAGTACCTAACACATCTACGGTTTGCCGATGATGTAGTTCTTATGGCTGAGACCTTGGAAGACCTGAACACAATGCTCGAAGATCTCGGTAATGCTTCGCAAAGAGTGGGTCTTAAGATGAACATGGACAAGACGAAAATCATGTCCAATGCCCATGTTGCACCCGCTCCAGTTAATGTTGGGAACATTACACTCGAAGTTGTTGACCACTATGTTTACCTAGGACAGACGGTCCAGTTAGGTAAGTCCAACTTTGAGAAAGAGATCTCTCGTCGAATCCAGCTCGGATGGGCAGCGTTTGGGAAGCTCCGACATATATTCGCGTCCGAAATACCTCAATGTCTCAAGACGAAAGTCTTTGACCAGTGTGTGTTGCCAGTAATGACCTATGGAAGTGAGACGTGGTCTTTTACTATGGGTCTCATAAGAAGGCTCAAAGTCACCCAGCGAGCAATGGAGAGAGCGATGCTTGGTATTTCCCTGCTCGATCGAATCAGAAATGATGAAATCCGCAGGAGAACTAAAACAACCGACATCGCTCGAAGGATTGCATCATTGAAGTGGCAGTGGGCGGGACACATAGCGCGGAGAACCGATGGCCGTTGGGGCGGAAAGGTTCTTGAATGGCGACCGCGTGCCGGACGACGTTCCGTGGGCAGGCCCCCTACAAGGTGGACCGACGATCTGGTCAAGGTCGCGGGAAGCCGCTGGATGCGGGCAGCGCAGGACCGATCGTTGTGGAGATCCTTGGGGGAGGCCTATGCCCAGCAGTGGGCGTCGTTCGGCTGACATGATGATGATGATGATGACTTATGTTGTGCTGCTACTAGTTATATGAACATTTTAAGTCAATAAAAAAAATTCAGTCAAATACCCAATTGTACATGTTTCACGCCCGACTTCAAAGTACTTACGTTATTTATTTGGTAAGGAATTATTTCTTACTTTTGTCCATAAAATATTCATGATTAAAACTATCAAGAACGATTGATTAATAATTTTATTTCAATATTTTCTTTAAAATGTTTGTATAATGACTAATGACGTGGAAGTTATCAACTAATTTCAGCCTGAATGACTTAAACCAAAATAGTTCAATTTGAAATTACCATTGGGTGCGTTGCTAAAGGGAAGGAATAAATTATCGTCCTTCGTTTATTTAAACTTCGATACCTCTAGGTACACGGTACACTATAAGTTTTAACTATAGGCAATATAAGGAGAGCGAAACGAGCCGATTCCTACAAATAACTAAACGAAACTTACACATTAAACCCTCTTCCTCATCATCGAAACATCAGAGACAAAATCATATTAAGATTTCAAATTATTGTGCTGCATTCACAATGCAATTCTGTAAGTATATATGAAAAATTGTGATAGAAAAATCCACCCGTCCTAAAAAACCCCGCCTGAAAGCTACTTGCAGGGCTGGTGGTTTCTTGCAATAATTTTTTTTTTATAATTACTCTTCTTTATACTCTTAGCAACAATTAAACCAAAACTAAATCTAATTAAGTACAAAGAAAAACTTTTGCTAAACCGTACCGACAGTTCGATATGTAAGCGCTTTCTGCCCACCCCTCATCCATCAACCCCTGACACCCGTCATATTTCACCGACCGATTTCAATTTTTGACACTTACACCTTAAACCCTCTTCCTCATCATCGAAATATATGAGCGTTGTTGTAGTTATACAGCGATTTGTCCACGTCATCGTCAGTCAAATGAATTTTCTTCTTGTCAGTATAAAACGCAGAGGGCCTAGACAAGTGACTTACTAGTATCGATATCACCAGTAGAATAGAAAGAAAATGTATGGGATTGACATTAGCGGTCACGTGACATTTCGATTGCTATAATGTCAATCCCATACAGTTGTCTTTTTAATCTAGCGATTTCGATAATAGAAAACCACTTGTCTACAGGGGCAGAACTGTAGGTCTAGCACAACTTGAGCGCGACTCGAGTGACAAAGAGTCGCGGGCACTTTCAACCAATAAGATCGCTCGTAGATAGCGCGCGTGACTTAAAGCGACGTGCTGATTGGTTGGAAGGAGCGCGACAAAGAGTCGCGCTAAGTTGTGCTAGCCCTGCTGATGATCTGTTTGAATGCTTCACCGGTGGCGCCCGGTGCTATGCTACTAGGATTGAAATTACATTCCTGTAAATTGTTTATAATGAAGGTACTAATAAGTATACTGTGTTTGTCTACAGAGGTTTGGAAATTAACAATGAGGTTCTACTAATAGACCAGTCAAAATCGACATCGAACATCGCAAACGCGCATGTATCTACGATTTTTTATATGTTGTTAGGTCAGGTATAATAGAGGTCAGTGTGTTAGGTCCCTTGAGAGTAGTCTACACCCAAGTTTGCAACCCTAAAAACCCTGTGCTACCCCCATGATGCTCGAAAAACTGCGAAATTTTGGCACTTGTTTGAGTTTTTTAAAAAAACTACACTAAGGAAGCGTTTTTCAAGTATCTTTGTTCGGCACTTTAATAAATATACTTACTTAACAATTTTTTTTAAAACCTACAGAGACATAAACAAACAATGCTCTCCTAATAACATCACAATGATGTTAACCCGTGTAACAGCTGTTTTCAACCCAGGCTTGTTAAAAACATCCCTACAGTACCTACAGTATCCGAGTTGAACTACTACTTAATTCAAAATTTAAATATAACAAAAGACATAGTTACTATGCGATTATTATAAGAATAGGACGGGTTGTTGACAAACTTCACTCTGAAAAGGTACAGTCCGCAAGAAAGTGCAAAACAAAATGAAAATAGTTTTTTTTTTATTTTGGCAGAAGGTGGTTTGGGCATTGCCACTTTCAAAACATTTTTTATTTTATTTTTTAAATCCACCTAAGTACTTGTTATGGCGGCGCCAGACATAGCACAAACATTTGAATAAATGTTTGGACACATGTGTAGCACGGGTATTTGAGTATTTGTTCAAAGCTTTGATAAAATACTAGAACATATTTCTACAGTACTTTGCAATGTCAGAAGGAAAAGTCTTCAATGTCTTTGTAGCAGTAGCAGCTCAGACTAGCGGGACGATGATTCTCAAATGAGTGGAATATAAGAAGTGGAATAGCATTAGCAAGCATAATGTGTTTTGATTTACAATTGGCGGATTCACGAAATGCGCCTCCCCGAGTGGCTTGATTGAATCGTTCCCCGTGATACCAATACCCGGCGCACCCTGGTAACAACTAGATTCTGCCGAATCTAACTTCAATCAACGTGCATAATCTAGCTGGCCAATCCTTTTACCATGATAGACCAATACAATTTTTCACTAGACCCCCAATTTACCAATTTTATTGTAAAGTTGATTATTAAATTATTTTCATAACTTGAAGTCCTGTTTTATTAAAATACTTAAACCAGTAAATAGAATCAAAATTCAATTTATTCTGTGTTATTGAAGCATAGTATTAAAGTACCCCGCAGAAGAATAAGTATGAAAAAATGGGTTCAGTTAAATATCACAAAATTTTAATTTGATTGAGATTCAAATTACCTGAAAATATAGGACCCATGAAAGCATACTTTCATGGATCCTATATTTTCCGTAAAAATCAAGTTAATGATTTGTATTTATTTGCAAATTTTTCATATGTTTTGGTTTGCACGAACATCATTATTTATCGTAAGCATTAGCTTATCAGGGGGCTGATCATTAGATCAGCCCCCTGATTCACGATAAATTTCTTTTTTTTCACACCATACTGAAGTGAAGTGAAGTTAGTTTGACAGCACTTTGACAGCTTGACGTCACAACATAGCGGCGTCCCTATCCTATTCTTATAATAATCGCATAGTATACGAAAACATATCCAAAATCTCCGACATTTTCATTGGATAAAAAAAACCATAACTTTTTTTATTCAGTTTCATGAATACCTACCTCCTTAGTTCAGTGTTCTCATTTTGAATGTCATGTCGCTCTCGCAATACCTGCCTACATAATTTATTGTTTCAATATTAAACCCTGAAGTACTTATATACGTAAATGTTACCGCACAATTCGACGTGGATTACGGTTGTCGCAACTCTAATCAATCATGCGCGACCTGAAACAGCAACCTACTTTAGGCTCTTCACAAACGTAGAGACTTGGTGCCAGCGCGCACGAGCGACTTTTGTCTCCGCAACTTATTTGTCTCTCATATCTACATAATAAATGATACTAGTAAAATATTTTGAACTTTCTTTAATACATATTCTAAGCATTGCAGCTAAAATCATCTTTGTTCAGCATGAAAACTAATTTCATAGAAAATTTTATAAAGTCGAAGTCAGCGTCAAAACCTTTTTATTAAAATTAATGCTCATTAATCGTCTAACATTTTTTCACTACCTTATACTATAGTAGACATTGTACATACGACCATTGCTGCAGGAATACAAATATTTTTATCAACTGGGTTCAAAAACAATAATGGATGGATCAAACTGAAAGCAATCGCGAGAGATTTTGAGTTAAGCAATAACCCCACATTTTTTTATCTCCTCTCTCTCCGCCTTAGGCCATGGGCCCCTCAGACCGGCGGCGTCCCGCCCGGCTATCCGGGCCTCTGCGTAAACAATAACTCCACTGGTAATTTTAGACACAATGATCAAGTGGAAAGAACTGTACACCAAGCACGGAAAACTCTCTTTCTCGTAATCTTAATCGAAAGCGATACCATCCGTCAATATGCTGTCAGATTCCATAGTTTAACTAGTTTTCTCGTGTAGGTACTTAATTTTAGTTTCGTTAACGACTGTGGCGGCTTCCGGCGGCGCTGCTCTAGTTTACACACAAAATAATATAATTAGCGATTACGAGAAAGCGATTTTCAGTGCTCTCTCGTACCCTTACGAGACACAAAAAGTGTCTACGTCTGCGCTGGAAGGAATACGGAAAAGATTATATGGAAATATAGTTCATATATTCAGTCTTAGCTTTGGTATTATATCCCACACAAGACACACGTTTGCGCACCGCCTTACTATTCCGGCAGAGTCGCTGTTACGCGTTCCTTTGAGTAATTACTAAGTGAAATAGTAGAACGTCTGATTGAATTGCGGCAGTGTATACGAAGCTACTGAAACGAGACTTGTTAATTTACAAAGCTCCAATTTATGAGTACGTAGGTGACTTAAATGCAGTAAGTTTTTGTTTTTTTTTTTCATTAATTTGATGGATGACGTATCGTAGGATCATTTTAATTCAATTTACTTACTATATTTACAAAAATTGTACAATTTTTAAGCTCTTCCACACAAGGAATAAGTTTTTTGTAAAAAAAAAAATTTTATGACAAGCTTTTTTGCTGACCATTAATATTGTATTGTCATCCATAGATCCATACCAAACCTGTATGCAAAATTTCAGCTAAATCGGACACTGGCAAGTGGGTCAAATGTAGGTTGCAAGATTTGACCCGAACGGACATGCATACATACATACACTGCAAGTTCAATAAAAGCTTGTAAAATAAAATTAAGTATCTTTGTTTTATTTGATTTTAGATGGCGTTTTATTTAATGCAATGTCACTTGTATATGCACCCTATCGCCCCCAAAACCAAACAGTAGTCATTTGTCAAATATCTTGATACAGTAATCTGGTAACATCCATTCCCCAACGTAAGAGTATTAACGCCCTGTCGGTAGCGTCATTGATTTTTTTGCTGACGACACTTCGCTAGTGATTTATCGGTTTGCACTTTTTGGACACGTGATCTATTTCACAGGGAACATTTTCGCTGCAGGTGGCAGGCTTCTTTTCTATTATGTTTTCGTCGGTGTCGTTGTTTGTTGTAGCTACCTATGTACCTACAGTCGAGTTAAATAATATCTGTGCACTTTTGAACTTTTTCGAAGTCAATTTATACAGAAAGTCAAAGACGATAATATGTCACAAAGCTTCTTCGGAATGCACTGCATGACTGCAGAGAGATAATTTACAATTTCGTCTTTATTTAAGCACTATGATTTTTTTTTCAATGGCGGCGCTAGTGTGCGGACTGCACAGCCTTAAACAGCAGCACTTTTACTGCTTTTGACAGTTGCTGTAGTTTACCTATTAGATTACCATAACGACAGTTTTTCTTGCCTGGGCTACTGGTTCACTATTCTAGCAAGAGCTTTTCCTCTACCAGTTTTATATTACACCATTTCCTCTATTTCATTCCCACCTTTCAATGCCTTAAATACAAAATGGTCGACAAATTCACACCTCATACGACATTATATCTGTCTGGCGCCCCAGGTCGTATTCCCACATCTGTAAAAATGATTCCGCCCCGACGTGCTTCGAATCCCACCCCCTGAAATGGTGAACAAATCTTCGATATTTTGTTATATATGTTATTAAGTCCATAATCCTATGGCAATGCTTGAATGAATTTGCAATTTTTTTTAATCTGCAACGGGGTAGCACTTAGTCGTGGACCACACTGGAGCGACTGCGGGGCGCGGAGGCGACCTGCGGATCCGCAGGACGCGCGAATACATACTATTCCCTCCGCCGCCGGTAGCGGCGACCGCCGGACGCGCCAGTGTGACCCCTCCCGTCCGTCTCAATATATTTGTTTTTCCCGCTCAACGCGGACGCAAGACGCGCCGCTCTAGTGTGGCCCACGACTTAGTCTTCATTACACATGATGTTAAGAGGTAATAAGGCTAGAGGTGGAAGCTCACTACTCCCGAAATCCTCAATCACTGAGGAACTTGCTATCTTATCTTTCTCTGCCGGAACACAATAATGCTGAAAACGTCATTGTTATGGCGTCAGACTTAGATAAGATGGTGGTAGCAAGCCAGGCAGACTAAAAACCAGTCCTACCACCAACCAAACCGAATACGATATAAACCCCCACTGGGAATCGAACCCGGGACCTCTTAGTCTGAAATTGGTGGTGGGAACCACTAGACCACAGAGAGGCGGTTAAACTTTCACTATAACGTAACGGTACGGTTTATGGGTTTATCGTACATGCCTACAGTGCTTGATTGCGGAGCTTCTACTTCTATAGGGACAATATAACATTTTTTTCATGCCACCTGAAGAGGAAGTACTAGAAACAAGGGAGATATCATAAAAGAAAAAAGCTACATTCATAGTTTTTTTTAAATACGCTTTCCGAGCTCGGGTATCGGACCGGCATAAATAAAAAAAAAGCTTTAGTACTTTTATTGCATTAAATTGTAGTTTTCTCTTAAAAATAATAAATTAAATTAGAGCAGTGTAGTGTATGAAATAAATACTGCGACATTACAGGCAGTATTTTTAAACTATAAATACAGATGATAACAACAACTACCTATCTCTAAAACTCCATTATTACAAACCAATCTTTCTTTGACTATACCTCCGTGGCCGAGTGGTGTATGCACTGGTTTTCAAGGCGCCGCTATCTCTAGAGGTCTCGGGTTCGATTCCAAGTCGGGTGAATATTGAAAACGAACTTTTCAATATTTCCTCGGGTCTGGGTGTATGTGGTAATACCCGTCGATATTTCCGATTTCGGGTCCAATATTTATTTATATAATTATTCTTAGAATAAGATGTATTTCGAAAAGCTGTCTATATTTACTACACAACATATTAATTTTCCTCGCACTGACTGAAAAAAAAACATCTTATAAACCCTCAATTCTTCATTTAAACAGCCCAACATCACAACAAACAGTTCTCATCAAAGGGAGAAATCAAACACACGATACAAGGCAAACCAAATCGGATTGCACATAAAGTGCTTAAGGGCATTCCGGCGATCAAACTCAGAATTTTCAATGTTTTTAAATTAAATTTCCTGACAAAGTATCATTGCTAGGTCTTCCAAAATATTATATGTGATAGATCTTTTCTTTATGAAGGGAAGTTACTAAATTTTATTTGAATAAAATAAATACAATGTTCTAAAAAAAAAGATTTTCAAGACCCCTTTTTTCCGTCTTAAACTCAATTATCTCAATAACTATTTGAGTAATCAAGCTAATTTTTTTTGTGTAAGTAGTTCTTAGTCATATCTAGGGAAGTTACTAAAAATTTTTTTTGTAATGTTTATATTCAAGAACTAGTATCCCAAAATGCATCGTACACCGTTTCGCAGCATAATTCTTCAGTCTCCGCCTGGCATTGGCGGCGTTTGGACGTGGAGACTGTATCGCTCCGATTGCGCCAAAATTGAAAAAAAAAACTCAAACCAGGATCCTAATTTTTTTCAATGATGCTTATTTTGCTAGGAAATATTGAACTAGCGCTTCAGGATTGGGTATAGATGAGTGCTTTGCCATTTATTGCATAACCAAAGACCTATGTAACCTAGGACAAGTAATAACTTTACTCATTACCTAAAGCAAACATTAATAGTTTGAAATAAAAGTGACGGATAAGTAATATTGCCTAAGATACTTAAGAGCCCATAAAAGTTGTACTATTTGAGTACCTATATTTTGTTGTGTTGTAGGTAGGTACATAATTAGTCTAAGTTTCTAACTTCTACTACTGTATATTAAATTTATGTTCGTTTTAGGTTCCTCACAAAATTGGAAATGTGAGAAACTTAAGATAGGTAGGTGTAAAAAATTGCATCTAGAAATAAGAAATTCACTTGTTGAAAAAGTTTTTTACAGAGACATAATGCAATAAAAAGCAATTCTTGAAATAAAACCGACGTAAGTTTTTTTCATATACCTAGTTGATCTAATATTACCATTACACCAATTTTATGAGACTGTGAAAAGTCCAGCTTCTTACCTTTGAGTGAGGAACATATACCGCACCATTTTGTGAAAATTTCAGGTTCAAAACATTCTTGAAGTGACAACTTCTTTAGCGGCGTTGTGCACTATTTATTGTGATGGGTAAAAGCTGTTTAACTCGCGTCAGAGGGCCTACTCTGAAACGCTAATCCGAAACTTCGGTTAGCCCTGTCCCTCTCACTCTCGAGTCATAACGGAATCGAGTGATAGGGGCGGGGCTAACCGAAGTTTCGGATTTGCGTTTCAGAGTACGGTCCCAGGATCACGTGACCGTAAGACGTACTTGGGGGCCTGATCGAAAAACTGTTACAATGTCATTAGAATACGAAGGCAAATTTCGCCATCTTTCCCGATGGTCTGATAGCTCTGGCACCTCGGTTAGACAAAACAGGCGGCGCGCGGCGGCAGAACAGAAGACCTCGGTTCAAATCCAGTCCGTATTAATTTCTTTTTTTTTGTCCAAACTCCTTTTTTTTGTGAAAAAGTCTACGGAGCCCTTTATCAACGCATCTAGTTCATTATTATAAGTATATTTTCTAAAAATCAACTGGTTAAAAATTTAAGAATATCAAAAATGCACAACTTTTATATTCAAGTTTTCACTTCTGCCGGCACTCCCGGAGTGCAACTCGCTGTTTTTTATTACTAACTAGCTTTCCGCCCGCGGCTTCGCCCGCGTGGACTACACGACGTTATCCCGCGGGAATGTGATGTTTTTCCGGGATAAAAAGTAGCCTATGTTCCTCTCCAGGCTACAAAGTATCTATGTCCCAAATTTCAGCCAAATCCGTTCAGCTGTTTTGGCGTGATTGAGTAACAAACATCCAAACATCCAAACATCCAAACATCCAAACATCTAAACTTTCACATTTATAATATTAGTAGGATTCTCTTTTCCATTATAATTCAATACCTAGTACAAAATTAGAGGCTCTTGCAAGACATGCTCTTGCTCTCGCGGTTTTGAAATTCGAAATTCCCACAACAATATCTAAAACCGATGGTTGAGGCGCCAGTAGCAATAAAAAGAATGAAAGGTCTGTCAGCTGTATTGACAGTTTAAACTCTCAAATTTAACCACCGCGTCAGATAAGTTTGCGGAGTTCTGTAAGGAGACTTGCATAGTCGGAGTAAAATTTTTGATACTCTAATGAAATATTGCATAGGTACAAGTACTTCCGAAGGAGGAATATTTATTTCATTATTTAAATTTCATTGCACAAAGTATAAACAAATGGCGGGCTAACTTTAAACTGACTAACATATTATATCAAAGATAATAAACTCATAAAAATAAATAATCTCGAAGAAGTTTTATATACACTCTCTGCCACAAATGTCATTTATTAAAAGTAGGTGGCTAAAACGTCAGTGATTAGATTACATATCCTTTGGAAACTGCCATGCAAGAAATGACAGTTTTGTATAAGTAGTACGAAACCAAACCGTTTCAGCTGCTCGACCGTGATGTTGTCAAAGCCAGCGTCTTAACCTTCTTTGAGCTTATCAAGGGCAAACTTGAGCTCTGTTTCTGTAAAAGCCTCGTCCAAGTGGTTAACCTCTTTACCAGGGTCTCGTGTAAATTTCTTCTGGAGACTTTTCGTGGAAGCTTTCCCATTTTGGAGTAAGTGGTGAGCGATCTGGTTTGTGGTCACATTGGAATGACGATCAGCGATTTTAGGATCATTATTTAGTTTCCTTATAAAACACCATGCCTTCTACGCCTTCGATTAGCTTGTTCCACTTTTCTCTCGTTGTTTCGGATATGGCTTCTAGCAATTCATTCCCAAAATCGATGGTGTCCTGTGAGATGGGATCTAATTCATACTGGTCTTGGTATGTCATCCTATCATATTATATTTAAAAACATATATTTGATGCTTGGGAGAGCAAGCGAGATGTCATCATCATCATGTCAGCCGAACGACGCCCACTGCTGGGCATAGGCCTCCCCCAAGGATCTCCACAACGATCGGTCCTGCGCTGCCCGCATCCAGCGGCTTCCCGCGATCTTGACCAGATCGTCGGTCCACCTTGTAGGGGGCCTGCCCACGGAACGTCGTCCGGTACGCGGTCGCCATTCGAGAACCTTTCCGCCCCAACGGCCATCGGTTCTCCGCGCTATGTGTCCCGCCCACTGCCACTTCAATGATGCAATCCTTCGAGCTATGTCGGTTGTTTTAGTTCTCCTGCGGATCTCATCATTTCTGATTCGATCGAGCAGGGAAATACCAAGCATCGCTCTCTCCATTGCTCGCTGGGTGACTTTGAGCCTTCTTATGAGACCCATAGTAAAAGACCACGTCTCACTTCCATAGGTCATTACTGGCAACACACACTGGTCAAAGACCTTAGTCTTGAGACATTGAGGTATTTCGGACGCAAATATATGTCGGAGCTTCCCAAACGCTGCCCATCCGAGCTGGATTCGACGAGAGATCTCTTTCTCAAAGTTGGACTTACCTAACTGGACCGTCTGTCCTAGGTAAACATAGTGGTCAACAACTTCGAGTGTAATGTTCCCAACATTAACTGGAACATGATTTTCGTCTTGTCCATGTTCATCTTAAGACCCACTCTTTGCGAAGCATTACCGAGATCTTCGAGCATTGTGTTCAGGTCTTCCAAGGTCTCAGCCATAAGAACTACATCATCGGCAAACCGTAGGTGTGTTAGGTACTCGCCATTGATGTTGATGCCGTATCCTTTCCAGTCCAGCAGCTTAAAAATATCCTCCAACGCAGCTGTGAACAGTTTGGGAGAGATGACATCTCCCTGTCTCACACCTCGCTGTAGTTGGATAGGATTAGAGCTCTGGTTCTGTAATCGGACTGACATGGTGGCATTTTGGTATAAGTACCTCAGCACCTCGATGTACCTGTAGTCTATTTGGCACCTCTGGAGAGACTGCAGCACCGCCCAAGTCTCAATCGAATCAAAGGCTTTCTCATAGTCCACGAACGCCAAGCAAAGTGGCAAGTTATACTCTTCGGACTTCTGTATAACTTGCCGCAGCGTATGAATGTGGTCTATGGTACTGTAGCCTTTCCGGAACCCGGCTTGTTCGGGAGGTTGGAAGTCGTCGAACCTGCGAACGAGACGATTCGTAATGACTCTCGAAAACAACTTATAGATATGACTCAGAAGCGAGATGGGTCTATAGTTCTTCAAGAGAGTTTTATCACCCTTCTTGAAAAACAGCATCACATCGCTTCTGCCCCATGCCTTTGGCGTTTTGCCCTCAAGGATGACTGAATTGAAAAGCTTCTGGAGGATTTTAAGTATCGGCTTACCGCCCGCTCTCAGAAGCTCTGTTGTGATTCCGTCATCGCCCGCCGCCTTTTGTTTTTAAGCTGCTTGAGAGCCATTCTAATCTCGTACAGGCTGACGTCCGGGATATCTTCGGTATCGTGTCGGGTAAGCTTGGCTCTAGGGTCTGTAGCCTTGCTTTCAACAGGTGTTTGTGTGGAATATAGCTGTCCATAGAAACTCTCAGTCTCCCTCAGGATTTCAGGTGTTGACGAAATGATGCTACCTTCCTCAGTTTTCATCCTCGTCAATTGACTTTGCCCGATAGCGAGATGTAGTTGGTATTTATTGTGACCTCTCCAAAGCTTTCGATTGTGTTAATCACCAAACACTTTTAAGGAAATTAAAACATTATGGTGTCTATGATAAATCGGTTAGCCTTATGCAATCATATCTATGTGAAAGAACACAGAAAGTAGTTATCAACAAAACTGAGTCTACTGGAGCCCCTATCAACATGGGCGTACCCCAGGGGTCAATACTGGTCCCTTTTGCTGTTTTTAATTTATATAAATGACCTTCCTTTTTAAGCAAAGAATTTATGCAAGACAGTGCTATTTGCTGATGACACTTCCTCTAGTCTTTAAAGTTGACAGAGGTAATAATTGCTCTGACGAAGTAAATAGTACTTTATCGAAAGTTGCGCATTGGTTTCATAGCAATAATCCATTCTTTTACCATGGTACCATTAGACAGTACCATTGATGGTACTGTGGCAATTTCTTTTTGCCGTGGTACCATCAATTAATCTATCATTAAACTCGAAAAAAAACAAAATGTGGAAAAAAAATCCCTGCCAAATGTAAGACAGGTTGATATTCACATAAAATTGGATGACAATGTAGTAGAATTAATTAACAGTACTCAATTTTTAGATATAACATTAGATTATCGACTTCAATGGGACCCTCATATTGAAGCCTTGGCCGGTAGACTCAGTTCTGCGGCATTTGCTGTTAAAGAAATAAGGCTCTTAACCGATATTGAAACGGCAAGGTTAATCTATTTTAGCTATTTTCAGAGTGTATTGTCCTACGGCCTATTACTTTGGGGTTCAGCAGCGAACATCGAAAGTATTTTTGTGCTTTAGAAAAGAGCTATTCGCGCCATATACCAGCTTCGGCCAAGAGATTCTTTAAAAGAAATCAACATATTAACTGTTGCAGGACAATACATAATAATATATGAGAATATGGTATATGTGAAGAAGTATCTCAATACATTTGTAAAACGTAGCAATATACATCAATTCAAAACAAGAAATAAAAATAAGATTGCCGTTCCAAGGATTCGACTTGAAAAAACAAGAAGTTCGTTTTTGAGGAAAAGCGTAGCTAGTTTTAATAAAGTTCCACAGAATTAAGTAGAGCTCTCTTTGCACAAAATTTTAACATATAGTTGTGTTGCTGTCGCTTCGGTATTAATTTTTAATTAGTACAAATATTTCAGCATATCGCATAATATTTAAACAGAAAAAAGAACCTGACGTTAGGCAAGTTTTTACGTTTTTTTACCCATTTTTGGAGCACAAGGGATATGATGCGTACATGGCGAAAAATAGTGACAATGAAAAATAAAGATATTTTAAAATGATTAATGAAAAAATGTTTTTTTAAAGTGGCTGATTTATAACCTTACGTGGCAAGTTTACATTAGTAAACAAAGTATCAATTATTTCAGTTGCGCTACATTTTGTTTAAACAAATTCGACGATCTCCGTGGCCGATTGGTGTACGCACCGGTTTTCTAGGTGCCACTATCTCTGAGGTCCCGGGTTCGATTCTCGGACGGGTAAATGTCGAAAACTAACTTTTAGATATTTTCTTGTATCTGGGTGTATGTGATCGTTGCTTCCAATTTTCAATGACACAAGTTATTGTATTATTTCATATGATCATTTTTGGTATTGGAATAATATGTATTTTATTTTATTTTTTTGTACTTAAACAATATTTTTATTTAAGGGGTTTTTTATATATTGATTTATATTATAGATTGATAGCGTGATTTTATATAAACGGTATACTTATTTAAATATTGATTATTTTGATTGAGTAAAAAAGTATTAGATGATGGGCTAGTATGAGTTATTTATATTTTTTCATAATAAATTATAAGTTTTATTAATTTGATTGGAATAAATCTGAAAATGTACCTACTGGTTAGAGCAGTATACATTATTTATTTTTTTCAGTGTAATTTGTAGCAAATGTTGTAGTTTTGCCTGCGAAGATCATTTCGATAATGGATATATTATCGAAATTATTTAGAGATAGAAAATAAATATAAATAGCTGCTGCTGTGTTCTGCATTTTGAAGAATCGTTTGAAGTGACTATCTTTGTTAAAAAAAGCTTTTTTACTACATACGAATGATATCTAAGATCTACTCTTCCTACAAACCGACGTTTACGCATGCCGCGTCTACACGTATTTCTCAGTCTACGAGAGTGCCGCGGCCGGAGTCTTACCGATCCCAGCACCCCCTCGCTTGTGTAAGCAACGGCCATCGACGATATTTTTTTTACCTATGCTATATCCTTAAGGTGCATGTAGTCGTGAAACGATCATTTTTGAAGCACTAAAACTCTTAAATTAGCCTACTGATGAATCCAGAATTAATATATATTAAATATTGATATATAAACTTCAATATGAGCATTTAAAAAAAACATAGTCTTTAAGATACTATTAAAAAAAAACATTGAAATGAAGCTGTTTTCAACTTCTAATACGCTACTGCTTCTAAACTACAAATGATATTTTCACGTTTCTTTCAGGAAGAGATTGCTAACTTGTTTAACTTAAAACTGAGCATTTTTCGTTTTAAAATAATACATAGTTTTGACGAAACGTGTGTTTAAGCTGTTTTGATGCGGGTAGCGGACGCGAAAATTAGGCCACTTTTCTATGGCCAAGGTCGTTGGCGATACCACGGGCCTTAATGTAAAAAACTGTTCCCATTTGATTTTCCCTTTCGCTTTTGTGAAATATATACGGCATTTGTCAGAGAGAAGTCGCGCACCCCCTATGATCGCACACATCAAAACGTATGGCCCTCGGGCGGGAAATATATATCATGACACTCTTGTAGTGATGAGCTTGAGTATCGATAATTGCCTTTCGGCCGCCTATGTAACTGTATTTTGTAACCGGTTACAAAAGAAGAAAATTTTCTCTTTTCTCGTAACCAGTTACAAACTAAAATATTTTCGACCGCCTTTGTAACTACGTTTCGTAACCGCTGCGAGGTTACAAAACAAGAAAGATTTTTCTTTTCTCGTTACCAGTTACAAGCTAAGACTTTCCTATATTTCTTCGCAACTTCATTTCCCAGTTACAATAGCAGAATATATTTTACTTGTTACTGGTAACTAAATTTTAATCAAACTGTTAGGCAGGGGGCGGAATCTTCATTTGTATGACGAAGTAACGTGACCACAGAACACGGTTTTTTTTTTCTCTTGTAAACGTGACTTATGTATGTACACAGAAATTACTTGGTCATATATCAAGGTCTTAAAAACACAGAAAGAAGTAACTTCAGACATTTAAGTCCCCCACTGCTGAGGCACAGGATTTTCTTATGATTGGATAAGTAGAATGGGTCATAATCCACCACGCGGGCCCAATGTGGAAGGGTAAGTAAGTACGTACCTAATCATTTTATTGCTAGAATATGGTTACATTTCTCTCCATAGCAGTCTCCTTGTAATTATCCACGTTTAATGACCGAAAGTGCTTAAAGTGCGATAAAATAAAAACTATAAAACATCCACGTGGCAAAATTCGTGTCATGAAAACGCTCACGACGCGGAGTGGCAGTCACAAAAGATCACAAAGTGAAATTCACATCATACACAACCACAACTTTTATTCATAATCATATTTTTTTCTTCGTTTATTTGGTATCACTGCCGCACTCAGAGACGCCAATTAACTTTAATTGGCAATTTAATCTCTTTCGGTCTCTTTTTATGCCCAGTATTGAATAAAGAACGAACGATAATTTAATGCCAATTAAATTTAACTGGTGTCTCTGAATGCGGCATTTAGAGACATAGTTATATCAAAGTCTTACATAATCAATTTCAAACATTTTATTAGGTAGATATCACTGTTGTAGTAATGTGTAATACTGTGTAATAATGTAAAAAGTGTAGTAGAAGTGTGTTCGTTTGTGTATAATTTTATTTCTATCTTGCTCTGTATTGGAACTATTTGAGAGGGCTAAAAGAAAAGTTTATATGTACGGTGTACAAAACAAGAAAAGTGTCAATGACATTACAATTAGGGCCTTCATCGACCATACATACTTATATCATCGCATCCCTAACGATCAGTGAAAACTCGATATAGCAATAAGTATAAATCAGGTAGGTTTTATGATGTGTCAAATACAAAAGAAAAGGTACCTTCTTGGAATCTCTCTTTGTTAATATCCGGTTAGTTCCACTACGATTCGCACTTTTATTACTTGATAATAAGTAGCTCTTGTTCGTCGTCTAAAACTACGCTAAAACCGTTTAATATATTCTTCATCGGTTACAAAAAAACGGACGAGCGACGAGTTGTTGAAAATATAAACCCCTCATAAGTTATGAAAGTTATGAATCAGTCAACTAAATAAAAGAACACAATAATTAAACATTAATGTTTAAAACTAGGTGATATTGTTGATCGAACTTGTGCACCAAATACCATGTTATCTTAACAGTTTTGACTAAGCCTTTCGACTGAAAATAGCTTAGTTTAAATGCTTAGAACGTGTTAAGAATATTCACATACCAAAAAAAGATCTATGTAGAGAAGTCATCTTTTTCTTGTTACTTATTTTAAATTTATTTAAACTGCGACACACTCGTATCCTGTTTTCCTCGTAAAAATTCTTAGACCCCTTGACTTGACCCTACCCTACCATAGAACTACGTGTAAGACTACGTGTTAGGTACATTTTGACCTACATCGTCGTCTATGTATTGGCAGTCTGCGTCTTAGATGCCACAATAACAGTGATGTAATCAAAATTGCTGGTGAAAACGCAGTGAACTTGCCCTTTCTGGACAAGCCTTTAGGGTAGGCCTGTGCCCCAAGCAGTAGTATAGGCACGAAACGGCTATTGTAAAGTTTTATAAAAAACATTTATATTCAGGCTAAGGAGTCCGGATACATTTTATAATGGCTGATTTACATGGGTCCAATAACTGACGCTGACCTCAACGACAGTCCAGCATTATAAATAAATAAATAAAATAAATAAATATTTTCTTACAATCACACCAATTATCTAAGCCCGTAGTTAATTTCTTAAGAAACTGTGTCTACGTAAACTTGATAACGGATAAGTATTTACTTAAATACTTTTTGTTTGTAAATACATACTTAATATACATAGAAAACACCCAGACCAAGACATATAGACATGTTCATGCACACAAATATTTGTCTTGTTCGGGAATTGAACCCGAGACCTCTGGCGCAGAGGGCGGGTAGTTTACCCCGCAGAAGGCGAGTATTTACATTGCCTACGTGTAAACGTTTTGACATCCCAATCCAGTACTGTCGTCAGCCCTGAGGGCCTAAATAAGTGGCTTTCTATAATCGTCATCGCCAGTAGAATAGAAAGAAAATGAATGGAATTAACATAGCGATCATGTGACATTTCAATCACTATTGTCAACCCCATATTATTATATTTTCTTTCTATTCTACTGGCGATATAAATAATAGGAAGCCACTTGTCTACAGGAGCTGGTATACGTCAACCTAGTAAAACTAACTTATTACTGGATTGGAATGTAAACTGTCCATTATGTTCCAGAACCTTCACGACGATTAATTAGGTATACAATGATGGTCATATAAAAAAATATGAGAGCTTTTGTTAAATTGCACACAATATTGACTAATACTCTTGAACAAATAAGGTATTTTTTCGCATGAACAGTATTCGTCTCAATTTGACCCTGTAAGATCTGAATTTCCATTCATTGTTTCCATTCTTTCTTTGAGACCTGCACGCAACATTCCTATTCAGGCCTCAATATTGGATTCTGCGTCCAATTTAAATATTACTAGTGATTCAGTCGGGTTTCGCCCGCAGCAATTTTTCCAACCCACCAGCCAAATGCCTACTAATATTTGGGCCAAATTGGTTAAATTTATCACACACCCCGAAATACTGCTCGTATATTTTTCTCTAACTAAATTTTAGACTAAGATATTTTTCAGATTAAGATTAGATAGAAAAAATTATAACTTAGGAGTAACTAATACTTATTGTATTAGAACAATAAAAGTAATTGAAACTTTTTAATAATGTAACATGCATGTAAGATAAACATGTGTATGGTTAAAAAAACGTTTTTGAAAAAAAAATGTAACCGCCTTCAAAACGGATCTTCAAACAAAAATTAACAAACACTAAAAAACGAAAAAAATAATAAGATTTTTTAATTTAAAGGACGATGATACGTGTCTTTTTCTAATTTATCTTGCTACTTACTGAACTGTTTGAAGTCGATGCCGCCTTATACGTATTGAGGTAATTACGTCCTACACCTCACGCTTGGGACCGTTTTTTTTTATATGTTAGTTATTTCACTCAGTATATTTCGTTCTTATTCTTTTTGGCTTGGCACCGACTTCAAACAGTTTAGTAAGTACCAAGATAAATTAGAAAAAGTCACGTATCATCGTCCTTTAAATTAAAAAATCTTATTATTTTTTTTAGTTTTTTAGTGTTTGTTAATTTTTGTTTGAAGATCCGTTTTGAAGGCGGTTACAATTTTTTTTCAAAAACGTTTTATTTATCGATTTTTAGTGAAGTAACTTAAGAAACTACATGGTGATTATGATAAATTGTTGTAAATATCCTATTCGTTACGGAATTCAGCTTTCCATCTTTAGCTACTTAGATAACTAGAAGGAATACAACTGAAGGTCCATTCGTGCATATGGTATTTATAAAACATCATAATATAACTCCTAACTGTTGAGGAGTTTCACCTCTCATCAGCAGCTCACCCTAATAACCTAAAAGAATATAACTATTGGCCCATACGTACGATTAATACTTAAAGCAATATTCTCCAGCTCCTAACCGTTAAGGAGTTGTAGCTTCCATCACCAGCTCATCATTATGAGATGATGACTACCAGATGCAAATACTTGACTTACTTCAAAAATAAATGGAACGCATAAGGCTTGCCTATATTTCAGAATTTCTCTCGATTTTCCTGGGATTTGATCCCCTGGTCCTGAATTGGTGAAAGTAAGATCAGGTCAGAAGTACCAACTTTCGAAAAAAAAAAATGTTTTTGAAAATGATCCCCAATTTGATGAAACTATGAAATCGTCCATATACCCAAATAAAGTCTGAATACACATTATTCAGGATAACTCCTCAACTTCTTGCCAGTTCTTGATAAAATTGAATGGGACCACACGAGAACCGTCACCTTTTAAATAAAAAAAGAATTATCCAAATCGGTTCATTAACTAAAAAGTTCTGAGGTAACACACATAAAAAAAAAAAAAAAAAAAAAAAAATATACAGTCGAATTGATAACCTCCTCCTTTTTTTGAAGTCGGTTAAAAATTGGGTCATATCGGTTTCTATTTATTATAACACAAATAATTGTTCTCCTCGACTATTACTTAAATGAAAGAGTAAATCTGTCCAAGGTCTTAAACTGAAAATACTCTGAACTCTACGATATGTTATTCATTCTTGATTGCTGAACCATTGGAAATTATCAAATTCTTCGCCATTATTTACAAACTAAAGATTTCGCAATAGAGGATTCACTTCAAATCGATTCTTATAAAGCAGTCAACTAACCTTTACTTTAATTTTTAAGAACTCTGGAACTACTAAGGAATCTGTCCAAGGTCTTGAATTGCAAATACTTATTCTGAACATCTCTAATTGCTGCCGTTCTGCTTCCCCCTCTAAGTTGGCGCTCACAATTGGCCGTTTCGTACCTGAGATTAAAACTTCGTGATTTTGTTACAATCGTATTTAATATTTAGATATATATTTTTTTTATTTTAACTACAGACATTTTCTTGACTCTAGATTGCAAAACTTTAAAATAAATAACCACACTCGTCACTATCATTTTTAAGTGTATTCCAAACTAAGGTCATAATATTCTGTGCTAAGGTCAAGAATCATGGCAAATCGGTTCCCACCTAAAAGTCAACTCACTTTAACTAACATTTTTAATAACTCAACTAAGGGTTGAACCTCGCAAATTATTCAAACCGAAGAGTAAATCTGTCCAAGGTCTCGAATTGCAAATACTCTGAACATCTCTAATTGCTGCCGTTCTACTTCGCCCTCTAAGTTGGCGCTCACAATTGGCCGTTTCGTACCCGAGATTAAAACTTCGTGATTTTGATTTTATCGGGTTTTAAATTAAGAAATTTGTATTCCAGCGGAGCTATCGTTTGTGGGTCGCGACTGCTCAGACGGCGTGACGTCCTCCCGTGATTAATTACGGTTCATTAGAGACATTTTTAATTGAGCACCCTAACGTCTCCGTTATTTACATTGGAGTTAAGGAAGCGAAGCGATCTTCACTTTTTTCTTTAGGAGAAATAAGGGTTTATGCAATTTTATTTTTATTTTTTTTTTATTTTCGGTTAGTGGTAGGATTTGTTCTGGTCTGCCTGCCTAGCTACCACCATTTTATCTAAGTCTACCATCATAACAACAATGTTTCAGCACTGTTGTGTACCGTTAGTTGGACGTTCCGGCGATAAAAAGCGGAAACAGGAGGGCGACCCCCGACATACAATGCACATGCACGAGGCAGTCTTGAGTCGCCTGAAGTCCCGGAGAAGCTTCTGCAGAACCAACGCCTTGGAGAATGGCGTAACAACTCGTGAAGCATTCGAAAGTGGAAGGGGCAACTTGCCGAGGACGACACCGTGGTGGAGCCCGCCGAAAAACTGCCTGGTGGGTCGCGGCTGAAGTTGTCGAACTGGAAATCTTTAAACCGGCTGCGATGTGGCGTCGGTCGCTCTAGGGAGAACATGCAAAAATGGGGTATCCTGCCGGAGGACGCTAATATCGCCTGCATATTCGGGCAACCACATACCATGCAACACCTGAGGTAGTGCCCACGTTGGCCCACCACCTGCACTCTCGATGACTTGCGGAGGGCTACTCCCCAAGGGTTGTCGGAGTACTGGCAATCTAAAATTTGATACGCCTTCAAACGAAAAAGAAAAAGAAGTTTCTCAGTGGTTGAGGATTCCGGAAGTAGAGCGCTTCCATCTTCATCCTATATCACTTATCATCAGATGAGATGAAGGATGAACGTAACAGTTTTTTTTTTATATATTGTATGGGCTTGCTCTTGGCTTCATACTGAACCTTCGAGTTGAGAAGAAACCTAACGTTATGGATAAAAAAGCAAAGCTATGAAGTGTATATGTTTATTGAGTTAGTTTTCGAAAGCTTTCTTTTGTAAAAAACGTCAATGAGCTTTACTTATATAAGAAAGCATTGCATCTCTAACTGCGAACACTGCAACACCGAGTAACTGAATCATTACAGGATTCATTGAACTTTAAGATTAGTTCCAGACAAGTTGCTTTTTATAGTATAAAGTTTGTCTGAGAATCTGTTAGAATATAAGAACCTAAGAATCAAACAACAAAGATTTAACTATACACGATTTGTAACAGTCCAGTACCTACGATAAGTACCTCCTTGAGCACATTTATTCAAAGCGTAATAAAATAAGAGTCATTTTCGTACAAGGAGATTCTACAAGGAAACTGGAGTTTTCAGCCTTAATAAAAAAGCAAATTTGACATTTAACTACGTGGTGGCTGTCTGTTGTCTCATATGACCATGGAGCTCGACTTAATACTGAGGTAACTGGAGTTCTCACCCTGAATAAAAAAGTGTACCCAGCAAATTTGACATTTATGTATGTAGTGGCTGTCAGTTGTCTCATATGACCATACGTATTTTTTTAAAGCGAAGGTGAGACGGAAGACAGCCACTGTGTAATTTTTGGTCACAAAAAAGTGTTAGTACTGCACTCTCCAGTTACCTCAGTATTAAGTATAGCTCCATGCATATGACCATACGTTTTGTTTCAAAGTCTATACTGTCACCTATGTGAGACGGAAGACAGCCACAGTCTACAAAAAAGTGTTAGTACTACCACAGTCTATATATTTCCCGTGGTACTACTATCTCCAGTTCCCTTGGTAGGATCTCCTTGTTTTCGTACGTTAAATTGCGTATGCTGTCGATTGGGAAACTCTGGAAACCTTGTACTTACCTATCTATATATATAAAATTCAAAGTCCTGACTGACTGACTGACTGACTGACTGACTGACTGACTGACTGAGATATCAACGCAGAGCCCAACCTGCTGAACCTAGAGACTTGAAATTTTGCACATAGATACCTTATACAGTGTAGGCATCCACTAAGAAAGGGTTTTTGGAAAGTACACCCCTAAATAGGGGATGAATGTTTGTATGAAAGTCCGTCAGTTTTGAAGTTAGGATCGTCTAATTTTGTATTTAGGCTGACAATTGAAAATAATATTTACTTGTGTCAGCGTTTTTCACAGTTCCACCCCCGAAGGGATGAAAAGTGGGATGAAATGTTGTATCTGGAAAGTTCTTCATTAAATTTATTTTTAGGTCTATGGTTGGAAAGTAAAACAAAATAAGCTAACACATATTTTATATTTTTTCGAAAATCAACCCCTTAGAAGTTAAATGGGATAAATAAACCTAAAAATCGATATGGATGTCGGTCGTTATTGAGGTTTTATGGGATGACGATTGCAAAAATGGCATTTATTTTGATATTTAACACGCTGAACATGATTCAACCCCTAAAAAGTTGAAACAGGGGTGAAATTTTGAATGAAAAATCAGGGGGTAAATTGGCATTTGAACTTGAAACTTTGTAGGCGTACTTTTAAAAACAAAAAGGCAATCCATTTCCTAATTTTCCGAAAATCAAACCCAGGGGGTAAATAGGGTACCTACCTAAATAAACCTAAATCATCTTAAGTACCTAAAAGTGGTTACCTAATGAAACACATAACATTTTTCGCCATAAACATGAAACGCATCGTGTTGAAACTGTTGAAAGGCATAATCATAGAAATGCATAATTCTTAAAGGCATAATTTCATAACGCATACTTTTTTTGCCCGAATTTTGAAAGGCATAACTATCTAAAGGCATAATTTCAATAAGCATAACTATCTAAAGGCATAACTTTTAAATGTCATAATACTTAAAAGGCATAATATTCAAAATGCATAAATTTAACGGGGTATTATCTTGTGTTTGTTTATTTTGAACTAGGTCTGTGAAAATAAAAAAGTCTTTTCTGTCGCTTCGCCGGCCGCTGCCGCGGCACGCTCGCTTTGCTCGCTCAAACAGATCTCAAAAAAGTTTTTTTTAAACTATTGGATGTCTCTCAAATACCTCCGGGATTATTAAAAGGGTATCAAAAATTTCGTCAGATTTTGGCTACGACGCACCGTTTTCGAGATATTGTCATTTTTATAAAATTGTCTCGAATGTCGACGCGGGCGAAGTCGCGGGCGGAATCTAGTAAATAATAAGTGTCTGCTTCACAATCAAAAAGTTAGTTCTGAGTAGCTTGCACTGTTTTGAAATGCGTTATGAAATTTATGCCAAGTAATAAAATGCTTTCAATATTATGCCTTATGATGTATGCCAGCCTTTATCTCAATAATGAGTTAATTTATTAAACGGTTTAACAAAGATTTTACACTGAAACCTATGTCGTCAAATTATTACTTAACCATATCTTTATTTGCACTGTTTACGTAGAAAAACTCAAATCCACAAATTTCACATTGTAAATTGTTCCCCAACAAATAGAACATCAACGAGCATAATTACAAAACCGCTTACACCTTGTAAATGCCACTGCCGTTACGCAAATAAAAAAAAATCCACGCAATACAGTCAGCGGAATCGAGTCAATTACATCCCGCGAAGGGCGCAATATAGAACTCATTACGCAGAATATATCCCGGGCGAAATTCAAGAGTTCCCATTTCGCGCCGTACACACTTTTAAAGGCCCGCACTTGACGTTTATTTCCTTTTTTATTTTTTGTAATCTACGAATTTAATATAGCTGGCATAAAAATATAGCGTCAGAAAAAAAGATGACGCCCCACGTTTAATTTGAGCTCGAGAATGTGAAATGGAACTCTTTTAAAATTCAAATTTCGAATGTTTTAAGGCAGTTCTTGATGTTAAATTAATTGTTTGTTTAATATGTTCTTGAATTGCTTGGAGTTCTCATGTTTTTCACTGTGTTTGTCACATTAACAAGAGTTATCTACTTAATTATTTTAACTTTTACTTTTATGCATTCACAATGCAAAAGGTATTTACATTTTACTCAAGTATCGTTTTAAAGTCAATGTCAAATGCTCACTTCTTGTTTCTTAATTTAAAAGTTGAACTTAATAATAAAATTTGAAAATAACTTTTCGCTTACTTAATTTTTAAACTGAAATGGTGAAACTGTCCCTTAATGTATTAATTTTAACAACAACTTCAATCATACGTTAATTAAAACAACAAAAATCAATACGGAAAATTTAAAATATATTCCATACTCCAAATGATTGCGCTCAAACATTACACAGAGATATTAACTCTGTGTTATTTAATTCCATGCTTTAGTACGTTGCAATAAATATCATTTCGGTAGTAAACCACCAAAAACTCATCGCGACACGGCGCATCAGCCGTCAGCTCTTGTCATTGCTGCTATGCTAGCTACCGCCAGTATAATGAGACACCTGCGTTTCGTTCGACGCAGACGACACTCGGCTCATGCTAAAATGGTGCAGCAGGATTATAATTTTTGATCCTGTGAGTGCACTAAACCATATACGTGGCTCATTAGGTCTTGATCTCGGGCTTAACGAGCCGGGCCTAATTGCGGAACCGCGCCGCTGCTGCCTGCAAAAATGGAGGTGGCGGAATACATTACAGCATTTGCGATTTATGTTTTATAGTATTTTAAGCTCGTGGTTTTCGGCTATTTAGCGGCATGAAAGCTGGTTAGCGAACTTGTAAATCCGTTTTTCCAGGTGCATGAATCTATTGCACAATTCAAAAGTAAAAGGTAATATTAATTACGGTAGTAACTTGTACCTAAATGAACAACAAAGTAAACTAAAAACCCCAATTAACATTCCGTAATAACTCCCCTCACAGTTAGCAACTCAAGGCACATTCATAACTTTGATATTACCAGAATGAGGAAGTCTAGCTAGGAGCGAAAGCATCCTACGAGTCTAATTCAAGAAAGTTCCAACTCATTACCGTGTGAACTGTGAAACAAAGAGCCATGCATAAAGAACCCTAAAGCAAGAAACTTTAGTGAGGAATGGTCCTACTGCTCGTCCAGTCTAACTAGACCCCCCAATTTACTGCCGAGCCCACCGCTGCAATCAATGTTTGGTACAACACCAAGGGGAGGGATAGTTCCGCCATTTTGGTATGATTTTCGCGCGTTCTAAAACGTGGTAGGAAGGTGAATGCAGGCGCGTTCGCAATCAAGGTAATGTTGCCAGCGTCAGGTGCGTTCCGTGGCGGCAGCCCGCGAATTTATAACGGCAACACTGACAAGTTGATTTACGCGGGAAACATTTTCGCGGTATTCCAATTGTGAGATATTCCGTTGCACGCACGGTAATGTTGTGGATGGGTAAACTATTTTTCACGTTTTATTGGTTCGTGGTGAAATATTTTGCGCCATGTAGTTTTGTATTGTTCGACGTTCCCGTAATATGTACTCCAATAGGCACTGGCGATAAAACTCGTTTAATTTACGCGCCTGTTACGGACGTGATGCTGGGATGATATGATTTTATTATGCAACTTTAATGGAGAAATAAATGCGTTTAAATGGAAAAGTGTCATACACTTGGCACAATAATATTTTTGTCTGAAACAAAATCCTTCTTGTTTTTATTAGTAGATCTAGAAGACTTTGTCATTCAAATAAAACAATATCGCCAACATATTAATTTGGGTGTTAACTATGTATAATATGTATGTATTTACAAACAAAAAGTATTTAAGTAAGTACTTATATATTTATCCGGTATCAAGTTTTCCATGATACAGTTTCTTAATGAAATTAACATAGGCTTAGATAATTGGTGTGAATGTAAGAAGTTATTTATTTATTTGTTATTTATTTATTTATATTGCCCCAATTGGGAAATCTAAGAGGTGTTTATTTTGTCATTTCCCAAGTTCTATTTAACAAATGAAATAAGTAGAGTATTTTGAAATGAAACTGTTAAAAACTCTTTTCTAAGCTCACCGACAAACTCAATCCATTTGTATCGGAGTATTTGTCATTTTAAATGGCAAAACTTGGAGCTACTACAGTGGTGGTTTCTTCAAAAACCGTTTTGTCATCTTCTGACGGAGTGCGCAGAGTTAAATCCTTTGTTTTGTATGTACTGTCGACGACGCGTAAAACTTGTCACTTGGTAAATCAACAACTCTTATCACTGGAGCATAAAATTCAAGTTCGCTAAATGTTTGGCTGCCGATATCGTGTGCACGGCATAAGATTGATCGTCTCGAATGTAGCTTGCCAACTTATTTGTGCCCTCGTTTGATCGTTACGTGTAAATAACGCAGACAAATCGGTATGTTAACGACATCATGCTAATTATTTTCTCATACAGGCGACATCTTAAGTGTGATGCAAGTTGTAGATGCCAGTTGATTTTGAGCAAGTTTCGAAAACTACCAGTCATCAGAGGGCTGAGTGTAAATTAGTAAAGACACACTACCTATAAGTATTATAATTAAATTACACATAACATAGATGTAGCTTATTGCAAAGAAATTAGATTAGAATCCTTAACTTAATGAGAACGCGATAGGTAGTTACGTTTGCACATTTAAAAACTTTACACTCGGGTTATTATTGTACAGCTCAAGCCTAGGTATTTTATTTCATAGAAACTTCTTAATTGAAATGACTTATCATTATTTCTCTATCTTTTTATGAAAATTTTGCATTCCGCGATTGGACGTGCTGAGTCACACCAATGATTTTTGTTATCAGCATATCTAAAAAATATGTAACTCGAGAAAAAAGAACCTACATAGAATCCTTTGGCTATATAGTTGCGCTCTCACGGTTTCGTAATAAATTAATTTATTTTTCTTATAGTCGATCAATGAAATGTTTAAGAATTTTGTATTGAGCCCATGTGAAAAAACACCTTCAATAATGATTTATTTTCGTGAAAAATAAATTAAATCAACTTTCGTAATGGCGGGCGGGATTCTGTCAATACATTTAAGCAACCGTCAAAACAAAATGTACTTACAACCTTAACTGACTTGGTAGTTAAATATGCACCCTAAAAACTGACAGCCATTTCGATAATTTTATACTGCTAGTGGCGCCTCCACCACTGGGTCAGATAAGTTTGTGGGATAAATGACTTTTGGTATTCTAATGCGCTACAAACCAATCAATTGTAAAATAACAATTTAATTTGTAAAAAAACAAAGGTTTATAAAGTTTTTCATCCAAAACAATTTTCTTAAAATTTTCATACAAAACTTTTTTAAAACAAAAATGGGATTTATTGAAAAAATCGTATAACTTATGAAATTCTAACGATTGTTATTATTACCTTAAAACACCTTATTTTAATTGCCTTTAGCAAAAATGGCGAAAAGTTGTTCGTAATGGCGGGCGGGATTCTGTCAATACATTTAAGCAACCGTCAAAACAAAATGTACTTACAACCTTAACTGACTTGGTAGTTAAATATGCACCCTAAAAACTGACAGCCATTTCGATAATTTTATACTGCTAGTGGCGCCTCCACCACTGGGTCAGATAAGTTTGTGGGATAAATGACTTTTGGTATCGACAGTAGGTGACAGTTTTAGATTGCGCCTGCGCGCGGTCGAAATTGAATACTAATCATTTACCATAACCTTAGAACGAAGAAAATGTACTGTAACTAGCGTCAAAAACGCACGAGTTGCGCGAAGATTGCGCACAGACGAACTCTATGTAGGTACAGTTAGACAGAAATCACCCGCAACAGCCGCAAACGGAGATGTCAGTGCGACATGACGTCATCGCAATAGCGCGCAAGGAAAGCAAATTTTCAAAAGATGGTGAAACTTTACAACGCTGTATCTTTGGAAATCCTGGCCAGATTTCGATGAAACAAAAACTATTAGTACTTGCACGAGTACGCGCATTAAATGCAGTAATTTTTATAGTCATATTTTGATGTGTTGGTGTGACTCATTAGAAATAAGGTCGGGTGTAAAGTCGAAAGCACAACAAAGTAAACAATGAATACGAATTCAATCAAGGTCGGCATGGTTCTGTAGAGTGTAAGTAATTTCATTTTTTTTTACATAATTTCTTGCCTTATTCTTCTGTCAACAAAATGCCAACAAAAATACTTGTTTTGACTTAAGAGTAGGTAAACATTTTAATTCCTTCAGTCCAAATGTTCAGTCTAAAAAACGAAGTCCTGCTGTTCTATTAAATAAGCTGTAATAAGAAAGAGACTAGCAAACATTCTTGTCTTATTTAAGTACTTATAATAAAACTGTTTTAAAATTGTTTAGTTATAATATTGTTTTAAATCAGATTGTTTTCTTAGTTGAAGCTTAAAGCAAAGTCCTCCCAGGCGTTGTTCACAAATCAAAGTTCGACAAGCAAGATGGATGGCGTCGTCGAGTCACTCGTCAGAGGCAACTTAAATAATTGATCAGTCGTTTGCATGCGTGATGCTGTTGATTAAGTGTCCCGACAATGGCAGGGCGGGAATTAACTTGGCGGGCTTGTTACATATTCGGTTGATGGGAAAATGGATGGATTAGAGCCAGTTTTTTTATAAAAAATATGTGTCAAGTTATTTTAAATTTTAGTTTTTTGTTTTTTGCATTCACTTTGCAATTTTTATTATTGAAAAATGGAAAATGAAGTATTTAGAAAAAATCGACCCGTCTCACAACCAGCTCCGATGGGACTCGAACCCACGACCTTTGACTGCTCTAACGCTGACTATACAGCGCGTAAGAAGTATTGGATAAATTCGAGGCTTCTCGTAACGACTCTGTAGCTCAGTGGTTAGAGCAGTTGCCCGGAAAGCGAAAGGTCGTGGGTTCAAGTCCCAACGGAGACGGGTCGATTTTTTCTAAATACGGCAGAGGTACCCTTTATGGCCACTTTAAGGACTTTTTGACTTTTAAGCACTAAGTACTAAATGGTCTTAGGTTTTTAGGAGACAAATTATATCTTTAATTATAGAGAATTTATCTACCTACCTTTAAAGGTACATTTTTCAAAATTAAAAAAGTAAAAAAGTTTTTTGGATATACCACAAAATGTGTGAGAGGTGTCAAATTTACCAGTTTTGGCCACTTATAGATAGTTAAACTTTTGTAAGTATAGCGAAAAATCAAAACCAAACCCAAGTTAAATCAATATATTCTAATGCGCTACAAACCAATCAATTGTAAAATAACAATTTAATTTGTAAAAAAACAAAGGTTTATAAAGTTTTTCATCCAAAACAATTTTCTTAAAATTTTCATACAAAACTTTTTTAAAACAAAAATGGGATTTATTGAAATAATCGTATAACTTATGAAATTCTAACGATTGTTATTATTACCTTAAAACACCTTATTTTAATTGCCTTTAGCAAAAATGGCGAAAAGTTGTTTAGAAAACTTTTAGGGCAAAAAGTGGCCAAAACCGGTACAGTGGCCAAAACCGGGGCTTCTGCCCTACTTCATTTTCCATTTTTCAATATGTATCAAGTTAACTTTAACAACATAGTTATTAGTAAGGGGGTATTAAATAGTAATTAAAGATTTTGCTTGAATTTGACTTTGATAAACTTTGTGGTTAGTGGTTTCGGCCTAATTGTGGCGGATAAGCTTCTTTTGCTATGGTCACGGTCAGTCACGGTATGGGTAATCTAAAATCTATTATTATCAGCCCTTGCGTGCTTTGGGAGGGAGTAAAGTGATGGCCTCAGAAGCATTTGAAATCATTAACTTCTGATAACGCGAAATCTATTGCCAAATCGCTCGAATAAGCTCAAATAAATATAGAACGAGCGTAATAGTATCATATATAGTCACTATGTAAACAACATAGACCTTTGTCACATTGAAGCGTTCCGAAACTAAACTACATATCTGTACCACAAAATTCATTTAATATTATAGTATGACAAAGTTCTATGTTATTTACATATTAGTGCTCGTGACTGTACGTGTACTACGAATTTTGGGTACATCGTACATACGGTTAAATCGTTGTATGTACCAATACTAATTGGTGTAGGTATGTACTCGTATTCCGTGAAGGTCGTGCCGAATCGACGAAAGTACGACTACGGGCTACGGCTGTCTACGACGTAGCCATCACGTAGCTGCTACGAGAAATTAAAGTCGTTAAGTGCCCCGGTAACGATCAATCGTCATTCGTCAATTGTTACGTGATTGACCGTTTCAATTGAAGGTGCGAATGATGGAGTTTCATTCGATGCGTCAATTGCTCGCGCCATGTTTCTCACCGAAAAATCTGTCAATCGCACAACGAGACGATCAATTGGTAGCGTCATTCGCGATTGTCAATAGGCTTTCCATCATTCCCATCAATCACGTAGTTTCGAATGACAATCGCTTCAATTGCCTCTGTAGACGATCATTTGGTCCTTCAATGACGTAAACATTGTCAATTGCGAATGATCGTTACCGGGGCACTTTACAACACTTTCCCACACAATTTGACCTATTTTATATTATTAGATACACTGCTAGCACTGTTAATGTTAAATTTTATTAAGTTTGTTAATATAAAAATACATGTTTGTAATGTATTTTTAAGATATTAATATCTAAAAATAAACGAATTTAATACTAACCTATATAGATAAAAACCATTCGATTAAATTGGCTTTTTGTTGAAACGTAATTTCGGTCTGCCCGGGCATAAGCGAACATATGCTAATTTTATTGGAATCCCAGGGTTCAGTAAATATAGTGAGTACAATGAGAATCGTAAACGCCTTTTTAACCTTTTTAAACTTATTTTTATTCGATGCAGCTGAAATCACTTTGTTTATTATTAAATGGTACTGAATTCTCAGAAGGAATTTAAAATGTAAGTATGTACCCATCATTTTATATAAGCAAAATAAATATCAGACGGTACCAAGGGTACCACTTAAACTGATCCCAAAATAAGCACTCGTGTTAGGTATGGATAACAAAACCAACGAAAGCACTGCAAAAATCAAAATATAAACATATTATCCATACTAATATTATAAATGTGAAAGTGAGTTTGTTTGTTTGTCCGTCTTTCACGTCAAAACGGAGTAACGGATTGACGTGATTTTTGGTATGGGGATAATTTGGAAGCTGGAGAGCGACATAGCCTACTTTTCATCCCGAAAAAATATTGTGTTCTCACGGAATAACGTCGTGTAGTCCACGCGAACAAAGCCGCGGGCAGAAAGCTAGTAATTTATAGTAATCTAGAGCATTCTAGAGGCTCCGCGTGGTTTTACCCACGTGGTACCCGTTACCGTGTGATAGATACATAAAAAAATAAAATAAAAAAACACGACAAGCTTTTTTGCTGGCTGTACTTTAATATTATATTGTCATCTAAACCAAACCTGTATACAAAATTTCAGCTCCATCGGACACTGGGAAGTGGGTCAAATTAAGCTTGCAAGATTTGTCCCCCACTAACTAACTAACTAACATGGCAAGTTAATAAAAAGCTTGTAATAATATAGCCTGTCACTCAGATTAAAAAATGAGATTCAAATTGACGACCGATTTGGCGCGGAGGTAGGATACCTGCCTTCTGCGCCAGAGGTCTCTGGTTCGATTCCCGAACAAGACAATACAAGAGAGACAATTTGTGTGCATGAACATGTCTATTTGTCTTGGTCTGGGTGTTTTCCATGTAAGTATATTAAGTATGTATTTACAAACAAAAAGTATTTATGTACATATTTATCCGTTATCAAGCTTTCCATGACACAGTTTCTAAAACGAAATTATCCCTACAAAGTGAAGTTAGTACCTAACTGCAAGTTATATGCGAGTCAACAGAGCATTTTCGATTTCACCGGGTAATAGATACAGTTCTTTTTTTGTAACAACAAAGAGGTTTTATACGGCTGAAAATCCATTTACATTATTATCAAATTATTTATAACTAGCTTTCCGCCCACGGCTTCGCCCGCGTGAACTACACAACGTTATCCCGCGGAAATGTGGCTCGGGCTGCAACCTACAGCCTCGTGTATAATGAGCAACCTAGCTCACTTGTATCATAATATACTATTACCCATATGTATAAGAACATATGTATATTAGGGGTATACTGAAAGTTTTGCGTAATTCATTAATAAAACAATTCACATGTAAAGTAATAATATATTTACTGCTTTTCGAAGTATTCTCCATTACATTTTAATCATTTTTAATTTGGTCAAACCATTTTTGAAAACATGAGGACCCCAATGGTCCTTACACTATCACGGCCTCTTCCGGCCGAACCGACCGACCTTCACGAATTTCATCATGGCGAGAAACACAGTCATGGTCAAATTCTTCGTACCAACGCCTTACAGTGCTCAAATGAGGTGCTTCTCTCCCAAAAGCATTTTGAAGACGAGCAATGCAGTCTTGCGGAGACAGTGAACTTTTAAAGTCATGCAAAATCATCGCCATAAAATCTTTTCGCAACTTGTGTTAAAAAAACAAATTACACGCGATTTCTCGCCAATTATTTATATCAATCATTGAGTTTCCTATGTCTTAAATAATATAACATTCGAAAATAAAACATTTATGAGCGGCCAGGAGCGCAGTACTTTCAGTGTGTGTAGGTATACCTATACAAAATAAAAAAGTATATAAGTATAATTATCTATCCGTTATCTTGTTTCCATAACACAGTTTCTTAATGAAAACTACCTATGAGCTAGCTAGATAATTGATGTGATTGTAAGTATGTATAGGACCAAATAAGTGCCAAGCGATTTCTCATCCAACTCCAAAAGCACCTACAAGATGAGTCGATTTAACAATAACGAAATTTTTAATTAATTCCGCAGTGAACTCGCAATAATCGGCCTCCTTCACAAAATTAATAATCAAATTACAGTTAAGTTCGAGAAACAAACAAAGTCAGTTTAATTAAAAACGCAGTGACATTAAGGCTTAGCTGAGATTAATAGTAGGAGCAATTAGAAGCGAATTAAGGTACACGTAAATAAGGCGGGGTGTTACGAAATAAACAAATAAAATGCTTCGGAAAAAACGCCGTTTCTTAGGCCGGTAGCATATTTAAAGCCGGAGTAATTAAAGCATTAAATTTTGTATTAAAGTCATTGAGTGCTACTTAAGGGCACAGTAATGTAGTCAGAAGTGGGGAGGTACAGTCAACCGCATATTGGAGGATACAAATCGTATTTTTTTATTGGAAGATAGTAGGTTTGTTTTGTTTTCGTGGAAGTCAATCAAATCCGGTCATGCCTACTGAGTCAGGAAGCACGGATGCAGATGCGATATTGCGATCCTAGTCGGCAATAATAATGAGTTGAATACTTATTGATAAACATATTTTGAAAACCTTGGTGTCATTTATTTATTGGTAATCAAAGGTGTTGTTGACTCTACCTGATGGTACGTACTTATTAAATTATTGGCCTGCTCATATCTTGTCCCTCACGATGTTCCGCTATTTGTATCGGTTGTACGTTTGCTATCAGTCTAACTTAAATTCACTTCCATAAAAGAAAAGTTTTAAATAAGAAAAGTACTAACATAAAGATCCCAACCGCAAAGAATATTACGGCCGCTTGTGTGCGAGCGCCTTAAAAAAAGTTTAAAAAAACTGTTGTCGTAAAACCACGGTTTTCATTTAGGGTTTTTAATTAAAGACGTTTCAAAGGGCTCACCATTAATCCGCTGCGGGCTCAAATGAAAGAAGACTTGTGACAAAGGTACAAATTAATAAGAATCACCTGAACGGACCTTTCTTTTTACTTGGACCCCGCTGTTTTTTATTCTTTTAACCGAGTTATTCTTGTTTCCGTTTTGTCTTGCTTATTTGAATACCGGGGTACATCTTACCATCGTGTTCGCTGTCTGTAAATAGTGTTTAGAAACATTGCTTTACGATCACGTATAAGGTAACTGGATAAACTATCATTAATTTTAGTAAAGTGAATTGAAAGAAATTGGAGTGCACGATTCCGAAATAGCGGATGCCCACTAGTGAAGTTATTATTCATACTTAAGATTAGTTATAATCAATGTGAAAGTGTGTTTGTTTTTTTGTTTGTTTGTCCGTCTTTCACGTCTGATCGACGTGATTGGGGACTGGAGAGTGGAGACATAGGCTACTTTTTATCCCGAAAAAATATCACATCCCCGCAGGATATCTTCGTATAGACTAAGCGGGGTAAGCCGCAAGCGTAAGGTTAATCTATGTAGGTACTACATTTTTTTCAATAAGTATTTATGACACTTCGTCACCTTTATTTATGACTAGCGGCCGCCCGCGGTTTCACCCGCGTGGTTCTAGTTCCCGTGGGAATATCGGGATAAAAAGTAGCCTAAGTTATTCCTTATTACATCAGCTACCTGCCAGTGAAAGTCCCGTCAAAATCGGTCCAGCCGTTTCAGAGATTAAGCGGAACAAACAGACAGACAGACAGACAGACAGACAAAAAATGTTTTTTGGTATATGTACCGTATATATAATCATATGCATGTAGTAAAAAGCGGTTATTTTAATATTAAAAACAGACACTCCAATTTTATTTATTTGTATAGATGTATAGATTACGAGCCGTAGGATTTTTTAAATTAATTTTAAACTTAAAGACAATTATTTTCTTTTGTAAATCTTAACTTGTCGAACTGAACTTTGCTAGCCAAATAAGACATATTTAATAAGTTAGCGCTTAACTAACCAATAAGATCCAAGTTACTTCATACCAATACCTAATAGCTACGATGCATAATATCTAAAACTCTAGCGAAACAATAGAACCAACACTATTCTACCTTCAAATAAACTAGAACGAAACTAGCTCTAGGTAGTATAATTTACTGCTGCGAATACATCCCACATTTCTAATTACACAATAAACAGTTATTAGCACAGTTAAACAGACCACAGGAGAATTCTCTTGTCTGCGATTATGTTTTGAGATATTATATAATAACCACTAATGATGAGTAACTAAGGCTTAGTTCTATCGCTTAGATCAGCGTTTCCCAGGTAGTGGGTCGCGTCGCGACCCGGCACCGGGCCACGAAAATAAAATGCCGGGTCGCAGCATTGACGAAAACAACATAGAGTACAAAAAATACATGCACTAATATGGTTAAAAAGCATTTGGTGGATCACGATGGAGAAACATTAAAAAATTACCGGGCCAGGGCATAACAAAGTTTGGCAAGCCCTGGCTTAAATCTTTGTTAAATCTGTAAGCTTATTACAGTACAGTACATATTATGTAAAATATAAATACACATCTGTTGTAGTATATCTAAAGTACCTACCTAATGGGTATGTGCCATACGCTGCGACTGAAAAATTGGGTATCGAGTTAATCATTATGCATACATAACTAGTTATTATCTGTCTCTATACTTAATTTCATCATGTCAGCCGAACGACGCCCACTGCTGGGCATAGGCCTCCCCCAAGGATCTCCACAACGATCGGTCCTGCGCTGCCCGCATCCAGCGGCTTCCCGCGACCTTGACCAGATCGTCGGTCCACCTTGTAGGGGACTTAATTTTTATTAATGGAAGAGTATGTTGTCTGTGTGTTTGTTCGACTTTCACGTCAAAACGGAGCAACAGATCGACGATTTTCGGTATGGGGATAGTTTGGGAGTTCTGTAATATTTTTTCAAATAACTTTCTTTTGGAATTGCGAGAATTATGTACTTCGTATTCTTTAACTAATTCATTTTGATTGGTTTTGTGTAATATGGTTTGTATATGTTTTGTGTATAATCAAGTAGTTAAATATCCTTGACAACATTTAAAGTACGACATCCGTGGCCGAGTGGTGTATAATATGTCGCAGGCGGATATTTGAATCCGCCGGATAGTTAAGGCGCTACTCGGAAAAATATGGACTTTTTGATATAAAACTATAGGACGGTTAGAGTTGTTATAAATCTGGTAATAAGATATATATTTCCTCATACCTTAATCTAGAATCGTACAGTTTCAGAAACACGATTTTATGATTTTGCCTCGAGACTTTTTATTTTCGAAAATACCTCTAATAAATACGTAATATCAAGATTATCCTTTAATGGGGTTACATATTATACTATTGAAAATTGGTTTAATTTGTGGACACCAATAATATTTAGGATCGTATAGACGCATTTTTTTTAAATCGCTATAGTTTTTTAATAAGAAGTGATTTAGTGTTTTTTTTGCGTAATCTGCAAAATCGGTCTCGCTCCCGCGCGCGTAGTTTTCTCATTGCCTATAATAATAATAATAATAATAATAGTCTTTATTACTTTAAAATAAGGATTACATTATACATGGTTGGATTCCCTGTTAAGCTAGGCCTGTATCAGGGGGCACCGCTCTTCCTTGCTTAAATAAATGTTAAAATGATACATAGTTTAACAATTCTTTAAATAAAGACTTAGTACTTACTCTAAGCATGCATGAGTGCGTGTGTGTGTCTGATTGTGAGAGAGAAAGTGTGGGTGAGTGTAATGTGTGGGTGTGTAAGTGTTTGTTCGTGTGTATGCGTGTGTGTGTGTGTGTGTGTTTGTGTGTGTGTGTGCGTGTGTGTGTGTGTGTGTGTGCGTGTGTGTGTGTGTGTGCGTGAGAGAGAGTGTGTATGTTTATGTAAGCGTTTGGTTGGCCCTACGACGTGATCTTGGGGTCGAAAGTTGTAGTCGAATGTTCAGCAAACTCAGGAAAAGTATAGCACTTGAAGTTTTATTCCAAATTATACTACTTTTTCAAGCAATGCTTCTAATTCTTCATATTTTAAATGTTCTAAGCCATTGTAATAATAGTTTCTTACATGTATAGTAATTTTTATTATGTATATTGACTATTTTATTTATTCTACGATACAAGAAAGTCGAACGTGAACTATATTGCCTAGAAGCAAAGGTGGTTTTGCATTTAGTTACTTCTATTTTCTGCCTTCTATGTATAATTTTAGTTGGATCATATGTCAAGGTCTTATGCTTTCTTAAGATAATGTGTAGTATATATAATTTCCTAACTGAGAAAAGCCCACTTTTTTGGTATAGCAAGTTCGTTGCGAATCTTCTTTTCTTGAAAAACATGACTTTTAAGAGAGTCCGCTGAGCCCGTTCTACTTCAAGAAAACGTGTTTTAGCAGCACCCCCCCAGACAGGGATGCAGTATATGAGGATTGATTGCGCTAAGGATACGTATACCTCTTTCATGAGGGTCTTTTCTGTACATCTTGAATCTAAGTCTATTCTTGGTATCACATGCCTTAGAGTCTTAAATGTCCATATTAATTTTCTAATTCTTTGCATGACATATTCAAGATGTGGGTACCAAGAAAGTCTTTGATCAATAAGTATACCCAAATATTTTGTCTGTGCTACCTTCTGTATGATGGGACAGTCACAATTTATTCTTTCCCTGCATTGGTGTATTTTAATATTAAAGGAGTGGTCAGGTTGATTGCTATCGTATATGCTAAAACTAATATAATTACTTTTTGCGATATTTAGTGTGAGAAGATTGTTTTGTAGCCATTTTCCTATTTGCTCAAGCCCTCTCTCTGTAGCTTCTTTTACCTCTTCCCAGCTATTACCAGAGAAAACAATGGCGGTGTCGTCAGCATAAGTAAATATATTGGCATTCTCTATATTCATGCTAATCAAATCATTAACATAGACCAAGAAAAGTGTGGGTCCAAGGATACTTCCCTGCGGTACTCCAAAACCCACCACAGCACTCTCACTGGTACATTTACCCAATTTGACGACCTGTTTCCTATTAGTTAAATAGTCTTTAAAAAGTTCCAAAGGAACACCTCTTATACCAATGCTTTCTAACTTGCACACAAGAATGGGGAGAGAGACAGTATCAAATGCCTTTTTAAGGTCCAAGAAAACGGCAACCGCCTTTTTATGATCATCGATTTCCTTAATCACCAGCGAACTCAACGCAGCTACTGCATCCTCAGTCGATCTACCATGTCTAAATCCATATTGGGATGTGCCGAGGATGTCGTATTTGTTCAGATATGCAGTTAATCTGGAATGTAATAACTTTTCTAAAATTTTCGAGATCGCTGGTAGTACCGATATAGGCCTGTAGTTATTAACGTCGTCCCTATTCCCACTCTTGTATACAGGTGTGATTATCGACTTTTTTAACGGATTAGGAAATATACCCGTTTCAAAACAAAGGTTTGCAAGGTGAGTGATGATCGGTATAATATCAGTTTTTGCCAGCTTAAGAAAAGTAGTCGGTATGTTATCCCACCCTGGAGACTGTTTGATTTGAGACTCAACAAAACATTATGAACTTCATCATAGTCAGTCGGCAATAAAACAAAGGAGTTCTGTCGAGACGGCAGATTTTGCAAGTAAGCATCAGCTTCATTTAACACATGTTCTACCCGTTCAGCAAGGTGCTTACCAATATTAGCGAAGTAGTTATTCACGTAGTTTGCAGAAGAGTTTGGGTCTGAGCAAATATTAAGTAGCTCGGAAGCTAAGTGATTACTTTTATTGTTATATGTAATTTCTTTGATAGATTTCCACAATAGTTTACTATTCTTAGTTGATTTAGACAACAGTTCTCTTTCATAATTCCTTTTCACTATTTTTAATAAGTTGTTGCAATAGTTCCGATATCTTCTATAAGTTATTAAATTTAAATCATTGAAAGGGTCACTGCGAGCTATTTTTTGTAATTTGTTTCGGTTTCTTATACATCGAAGTAGTCCAGGCGTGATCCATGGTTTTAATATACGTTGTTTACTAGGTATTATTTTCTCTATTGTATGTTCTTCTAATGTCTCTGTTAGAGTTTGTATTAAACTATTTATCACCATTGTAGGGTCATTAGATAATAATAAAGCAGATATGTTTTTATGTTTAAGAGTGTTTAGAGCCTCATCAAAGTTGATAGATGTTTTTATTCTGGTCGGATTGTATTGGTGTTTTATTTTCGAAAGCACAAGAAGTGTTGTAAAGTGATCGGTGGTAGTTGTATCCAAAATTGCCACTGTTGCTTGCAATTTACATTTATTTATATTTAACATGATGTGGTCTAAACAGTTAATACCTCTCGTGGGGATTGTGTGGCCAGCTAGCAAACCATGGCCAGACATCATGTCTAGGTATTTGAGTCTGTTCCTTTGTTCGTAGTATGGCTCTATTGGTTTAGGAGCTATATTAATGTTGATATCACCGGTTATAACAACACTTTTAGTTGAAGTTAAGGCATCTAAATGCTCACCTAAGGAGTTAATAAAAGAATCGGCGTTTATATTAGACGGAGATCTATATATACATAAAATATAATTATTTAGAATGTCGAGCTGTAAACATGATGCGTGAGTTAAAAATATTTCTTTTACTTTATGTTTCAAAGTGTTTTTAATATAAACCACAACTCCATCGTTTTGGTTTAGTCGACAATCCGTGAAATAAGAACAATAGTTGTGTAATACAGGTAGAGGTTTGTTAGAGTCTATTCTACACTCTGTCAGCACAATAACATCTGTTTCCAGTTTAAGGCTTGACAACGTTAAGAGAAAATCATCGAAATTACAATATATACTCCTAATATTTTGTGTAATCATAGTAAAGTCACTCTTTTTAACGCAAATGTGTTTTTCGAGTTCTGTACAGCTACACAAAAAGGAGCGCGCTAATTCCAATTCATCAATGTCTTGTATAGTTTCTATTAAATCACCCATTGAATATATATTTAGAGTAAAACAAGTCATCTATAGGAACGTCAGATATGTGTAAAACGATATTCATTTTTGATGTATATTGCTCCATGTTTATCATCGCATATTTTTGTAGCAAATCGTGAGTTGTAGATTCGATTTGGAAAATAATATGTATATTCGCAAAATTATTGAGTATATATTTTATATTTAGGTGTGGAAGTGGCAGTATAGTTAAGATAATAATATGTATGGTAGGGTTTCTTTCAAGTATTGTGTAGTTTGTATGTGTATGTGTGTGTAAAAAGTGTTTTATTTTATTTGTATACGTGTTTATTTGTGCTGAGTATTTATTTGTGTATAACATTTTAAAGGTGTTTTTTACAATAAAGAATAACTTTACACATGTTATCTGTTTTGTGCTATTAATATAGATATAAATTAGTATCGCTATTTTAAAAATAAAAAAGTACAAGTTAAGCAAAAAACCTTGGATTCGTAGCAATAGTCAATCTTCACGCAGCATCTGGTGTACTTGCGCTTCACTATTAACTAAGATAATTGGTGTGGCTTCATTTTTCCGTACAAATACTTTGCCATATGACGTCCAGCAGAACTTAAAACCTTTCGATTTCACCAGATCTCTTGCCAAAAAGTGTAGTCTTGACCCTTTGGCGGTCAAATGTTCAGAAAGAAATATTGGCGTATCCTCGCTAATCTTAAGACCTAGGTGCTTTGCACATAATTTAGCCTTAGTTCTGGTATTAAATGTTTTTGCCGTCTTTAGTAAGTCCTGTTTCAGCAATGCTGAGCCCGTTTCCACTATAATTGGTGTATTTTTTTGCTCAGGCTTTTTCCCCCGCACTCTGTATATATCCTTGATGTCGCTTCTAGTAATATTAGAGTTTATAGTTTCTGCAAGGCACATTGTCATGTGGATTAGATCTTGTTTGGACTCATTTTCCTTTCTAGGTACGTTTTTTATCTCAAACACTGTTTTTCGAGAAACTATCTGCAAGTCTTCAAGTTTATTCTCCAAGTATGTAATGTATTCTCTGTCTTCTTTTACGTGATTCTGAAGTAATGTTATTTGTTTTTTAAACTCCTCGTTCTGTGCAGTTAATAGTGTAAGTGAGCTTTCAATATTTTGGTTTGATTGACGTACTTCTCGAAGTGTCGAATTAAGTTCATTATGATCCTTACCCTGCTTTGCCACAAGGGTTTCCAACATTTTACGCATTTCCTCCTTGAAATTCATCAATTGCTCATTCTGTGAAGTGTCTGTTTGATAACCCGTCCTTTGAGTACGTAAAGTAATATAGTTTGGCGGCGTTTTCTCCTCTTCGGATACGCAAACTGACATATCCGGGTTCGTTACGTTGTTATTGTGTTCCTCAGACATAATAGACGGTGAGGACAAATCCGTAAACCGTGGCACCTCGTACCCGTAGCCTCGAAGCAGATGGTTAATTTCGGCGCGAGGCGGAACGCTTCTTTGGCTGTGACGGCAACGGCTCCGCGGTAAGTGCGCGGCTAACTCTGCAGGCTGCGCGAGTTCAAATCCACACACCGACGACACAATTTTTCGATATTTAATATTTATTTACAAATTTATTTCTATCGCGCACTGACACGTAACACACGTCCACTCTCAAAAACCACCGAGGGGGAAGAGGTCCTATCTCGCTTTAGCATAATTTTTCCGAGTATTGCCTTAAGTATGGCGGCAACAATTTGAAAAATTGTTTTATTTATATTCGTCTTACGCAGAAAATTACTTAGGTTAGTGTTGTGAGAAGATAAAAGACTTATCTATATAATTATATAAAATTGAAAGTCCTGCCCTGACTGACTGACTGACTGACTGAGATATCAACGCACAGCCCAAACCGCTGAAGCTAGAGACTTGAAATTTTGCACATAGATACATTATACAGTGTAGGCATCCACTAAGAAAGGATTTTTGAAAATTTCACCCCTAAGGTGGTAAAATAGAGGATGAATATTTGTATGAAAGTCCGTCAGTTTTGAAGTTAGGATCTTCAAATTTGTATTAAGGCTGACAATTGAAAATTAATATATACCTGTGTCAGCGTTTTTTACAATTCCACCCCCGAAGGGGTGAAAAGGGGGATGAAATGTTGTATCTGGAAAGTCCTTCATTAAACTTATTATTTAGGCTTATGGTTGGAAAGTTAAACACATAAGCAAGCACATACCTATTTTGTATTTTTTCGAAAATCAACCCCTTAGAGGTTAAATGGAATAAATAAACTTAAAAATCGATATGGATGTCGTTATTGAGGTTTTATGGGATGACGATTAAAAAAATGGCATTTATTTTGATGTTTGTCATGCTGAACATGATTCAACCCCTAAAAGGTTGAAATAGGAGAAAAATTTTGAATGAAAAAACCTGGGGTAAAATAGACATTATACTTTGCAGGCATACTTCTTAAAACAAATAGGCAACCTATTTCGTAATTTGCCGAAAGTCAAACTCAGGGGGTATATCTATCTATATATTTAAAATTCAAAGTCCTGACTGCCTGACTGACTGAGATATCAACGCACAGCCCAAGCCGCTGAACCTAGAGACTAGAAATTTTGTACATAGATACCTTATACAGTGTAGGCATCCACTAAGAAAAGATTTCTGGAAATTCCACCCCTAAGGGGTTAAATAGGGATGGATATTTGTATGAAAATCCGTCAGTCTTGAAGTTAGGATCTTCAAATTTTGTATTTAAGCTGACAATTGAAAATAATATGTGACAATTCCACCCCCGAAGGAGTGAAAAAAGGGATAAAATGTTGTATCTGGAAAGTCCTTCATTAAATTTATTATTTTGGGTGATGGTGAAAAGTAAAACAAATAAGCAAACACATATTTTGTATTTTTTCGAAAACCAACTCTTTTATGGAATGACGATTGGAAAAATGGCATTTATTTTGATGTTTAACACGCTGAACATGATTCAACCCCTAAAAGGTTGAAATTGGGGTGAAATTTTGAATGAAAAATCAGGGGTAAAATAGACATTTCAACTTGAAACTTTGTAAGCTTACTTCTTATAACAAATAGGCAAAGCATTTCGTAATTTTCCGAAAATCAAACCCAGTGGTTAAATAGGTTATAGAAACCTAAATTATCTTAAGTACTCTCAAAGTTCTTGGTACCTAACAAGTTCTTGGTACCTAAGCTACTCAGAAATAACTTTTTGATTGTGAAACAGACACTAATTATTTACTAGCTTCCGCCCGCGACTTCGTCCGCGTGGACATTCAAGAAAATACTTAGTGGACCAATAACCAGGATAAAAAGTATTCTATGTTTTAATTTCATAGCTCGCTGCCTCGCGCGAGGCAGAACGTTTGCCACGTGCGGCGGGCCTCGCACTAGGCTGCTCGCTTGGTGAGGGAGGACCCGCCTAATCACGTAAAAACACATGATCGGATTTTTATGAAATTAAAACATAGAATACTTTTTATCCTGGTTATTGGTCCCCTAAGTATTTTCTCGAATGTCCACGCAGACGAAGTCGCGGGCGGAAGCTAGTAGGAAGATAAAAAAGCTTAAGGAAAAAATTATCGGCCTAGGCGTTTAATTAAATAACGGATTTAACTACTTATTTGGCTGCGATGCGACATATACACCAATTTTCAAGGTGCCGCTATTTACGGAGGTCGCGGGTTCGATTCCCGGTCGGGAAAATTGAAAACGAACTTTTCTATATGTTCTCGGATCTAGGTGTCATCATCATCATCTCAGCCTGTGGCAGTCCACTGCTGGACGTAGGCCTCCCCCATGGAGTGCCACTCTGCGTCTACGTCTGGGTGTAAGTATGTGGTGATATGATACCCGTCGTTGTTTTCAATTTCCATGACAGTATTGCTCAAGCTACTAAAGTTTTGGTATTGGAACAATGTGGGTGACGGTGTCCAATATTTATTTATTACTAGCTTTCCGCCCGCGGCTTCGCCTGCGTGGACTACACGACGTTATTCCGCGGGAATGTGATATTTTTCAGGGATAAAAAGCCTATGTTCCTCTCCAAGCTACAAAAGTATCTGTATCCCAAACAGCCAAATCCGTTCAGATGTTTTGGCGTGATTGAGTAGCAAACATCTAAGCTTTCACATTTATAATATTAGTAGGATTCCTTTCAGTCATACAAAGGATTATCATAAGTATTACGTAAAAAAGTAACAAAAGTCAATTGTTTATGTAGCCAAAACGAATTTTTCATACTGCATCTAAATTCACTACGGCCAATTTAGAAATTTTTGTACTATATATCAAACGTAGGACAGTAAAAAACCGGTCAAGAGCAAGTCGGACTCGCGCACCGAGGGTTCCGTACCGTACCATCATAAATAAATAGAAAAAACTACAACTATGCTTCACCCAAACAAAGCAACCTGCGAGTAGGTAGGAAGGAGGATATTTTGGTTGTAAATAAAACGTAAAAATGTTTTCATCGGCGAGGCATATTATATTCTTCCAAGAATTTGCGATGTAAAATTTTGCAGTTTTTGGTCAGCGCCATCTCTTGACCGATAATGGAACTAATGTAATTTTTGTTCATGATTTCTGAAAAAGTTTACTATTTAGAGACATCGTTTTATTTTTCCCGTAATCTTTACATAAACTTCTATCACCTAAAACAATTTATCTTTGCAGACTTCGGAGATAAGGGGGGACGGTATTATTTTTACATTTTTCATCATAAGTCAAAAACTATGCGGCCTAAAACAAAAAGAAAAATTGTTTGAGAGTGTGCAAGCAGCGCTCTTTTATATAATACCCCATATGCCCTAGTAGGCCCACTTAAAATTTTTTAAACCCCCTTTCCGCCCCTATTGCAAAAAAAATAAAAATTATTTAAATTTTTACTTTTTTGCATTCACAATCGTCGTGGGTTCGAGTCCCATCGGACCTGGTTGTGAGAGGGTCGATTTTTTCTAAATACTTCACTTTCCATTTTTCAACCATAAAATTGCATTGTGAATGCAAAAATATAAATATTTTTATTTCTCTCTTATCAGCAAAATAGTTGTGCAAACGTCGTCTAAAATTATAACAAACTTAGGTCGAACCTTATCTTTTAACCAAAGCAGGATATGTGCGTGAGGCAAGCCGCGTTTTTGCCACTCAACACTATACATATAACACAATACTTCTCCAAAAATGTTATCTTTGGTGAGTAGATCTATCATTGATTATAGCGTCGCGAAGGTGCACGTATTCTTCAGCGGGCAGCTGCCTTTGATTAGATCGTATTTTAAACTAATCTTTCGGTTTAAATTTTTGCGTACATGTCAACAATAAACTGATTGAATAAGCAACGAAAACGTTGAAAGTATACAAATCTATTCCTTCTCACTTGCAAGTGGTAACAATAAAATTGAAGGTTCCTTTTTATTATAATTGTATGAAGCTCGCGCTCGGACGCCCCGCCTTTTTATACCTTCGGCCGCGAGACGCGTCGAGCGAAGCTTCGAACTGCTAAGCTATCGGGAGTTACACGTGTTGTTGTGAGTCTACCATAAAAGATAGACATATGCTGTCGTGGGATATTTTTTATATAATTTTAAGGAAACCATTTCCGTCATACATAATTTCTGTGTAGCTTTAACCATGAAGGTTGCACACGCGACGGAAGCTTAAAAAATGGAGTAACCCGCTCCCGCTTTCCCAACATTTCCCTTCACTGCTCTGCTCCTATTGATTGTAGCGTGATGAAAAGTACACTATAACCAGCTCAGGAGTGTGAAAAATAACTGTACCAAGTTTCGTTAAAATCCGTCAAGTAGTTTTTGTTTCTATAACGGTTATACACACAGACAGACAGACAGACAGACAGAGAGACAGACAGACAGACAGACAAAAATTTTACTGATTGCATTTTTGGCATCAATATCGATCCCTTATCACATCCTGATAGTTATTTTGGAAATATATTTCATGTACAGAATTGACCTCTCTACAGATTTATTATAAGTATATAGACAAAAATTTTACTGATTGCATTTTTGGCATCAATATCGATCCCTTATCACATCCTGATAGTTATTTTGGAAATATATTTCATGTACAGAATTGACCTCTCTACAGATTTATTATAAGTATATAGAATAGAAGATAGCTATAGATTTATTTGCTATAAAAAAAATATTATTAAATCTCGTGAATCCTTGGTTTATTTACTTATTTATGAATTTTGAGTAGCACATAGGTACCTATTATAATACGCGTTTGAGTACTATTAATATGTATGCATGTGCAACTCAAGATTGTGCCTGAAGCCCGCGGCTGAGCGCTTAGCGAACAGCGTTCCTCGTTTAACACACACTTTAGGTAGTTTAACTCTAGCTAGTTTCCTAATGCATTAAACTTAGTGTATTGTCAAAGTTTGGGTTAGTTTAGATTGAATCAATAAAGATAGCTCTTCTCAAGAGAAGAAATAAATATAACAAAAACCTATGTTGCTTTTATTTATAAATCTATAACGAGGTAGCATTTAGCCTTCATCTCACCCGATGTTAAGTGATATAAATAAAAGGCTGAAGGTGAAAGCGAACTACTCACGGATTCCTCAGCAGTGTGAATGCAAAAAAGTAAAAATAATTTGGAATACCTACATTAAGTAAGTACCTACATAAAGGAACAATTTTTAAACACTTTGTATACTGTACAGTTTTTTAAGATCGTCTCAGAATCGGGTGAACAACTTTCTCCTAGAAACATGGGTCGAAATATGACAAAAAAAATTTTGACTCTTCATTGTAAATCAGATTGATCACGTGATCAATTTAGTACGGGAAGTCCAAAAACTATTGTCGTATTTCGACCCATATTTCTAGGAGAAAGTTGTTCACTTACCGAATCTGAGTCGATCTTAAAAATTTGTGCAGTGTTTAAAAATTGTTCCTGTATTAAATCCATAATTATCACTAGGTACAGTCGAACCAATTGAAGCGTGACCTACCATAAGTTCATTTTCTTACAGATATTTAAATTCAATAAGGTGGATTTTCAAACTTGTTGACACTGACACTGACCTGTATAGTTTTGGCGCTTTCAATAGAATTTTTTGCAATTTAATGTCAAACATATCGCCATCATTATCAGTCATGTATCACAAATATAATTCTTTATTTCTCAACAAAATAATTAGATTAAGTCCTAAAACTTATTGCAAGTCTTAAGTTCCAGATACAGCTAAGTGCTCAGTGGGTCTCGGCACAAGTCGTCAATATCGGTTAATTTGGCCCAAACTACTCGCGCTGTTGGGAGTTTGTGACGTATAGCCTTATACAAATGTCTAATTTCCTCAACCGATTCTGAACCCAACAACTTACGTAATAAGGTTCAAGTTTAGAGAAAAATATTCGCTAAGTTTGTGGAACTTAAGGTTGTGCCTACGGTACCTACAAAACGTGAGCAAGACTTATTAATGTTAGTTTCCATTTCAACTTATTATGGAACTACTGAGCGAATATTAATGGATATTGATTCCGAAACTTTTAATGTTAGGAAGCCTTGGCAAAGAAATAACACTGTAAGAAGTTGAAAATGAAGTAGGTTAGAAAAAATCGACCCGTCTCACTAGCTCCGATGGGACTCGAACCCACGACCTTTCACTGTCCGGGCGAATGCTCTGTAACTGTAAGAAGTTTATTTTATTTTATTTTAAATTCCGTTGATTTGATATAGGATGCAACAAATCGAAAATGACATTTTAACTTATTTTTGTTCATTAATAGCGATCGCACGTGTGCTATGTAGATGTATCTTATACAAATATCACTCTATCACTTTGTCCATTGATAAAAGCCGCATCTAAATTAGTTGGATACGTACGAGACGGCGGGCAACGACTTCAGTCAACGAAGAGATATATAGAGAAATGCTTGGAACACAATTTTTGGCTCTGTAACTTTGTTTGGGCTAGTTAGGAGGTAAACCTATCAAAAGTCTCCGCCTGTAGCCAAAGTTACGAAAAAAAAGTTACAAAGTTACGAAGTCAAAAATTATGTTCCAAGCAAGCCCTCTATACTGTTTTTGGAGCGTTCGTCGACTGGACTACCTATTTCTTTTATATTATGTAAAAAAACACATTTGACTCAACTTTTTATAGACTTTCGTACAAAGTTCCTTCATCGCCATTTCCTCTACAAAGCTGATATTCTTCTGTAGGTACACATAAACCGGATTAAACCAGATTAATCAGAACCAAGTTGAATGCACTACCTATCTCAAGGATTTCATTAAGCAGTAGTCAATATTGCTTAATTTGCTGTAGGTACGGAAAATTTACGATAGCTCCATGTTAGACAACCTGGCTTACAGACATCGCAACTTGCAGGTTAATGCATTTCCAACTCTGTTTCCTAAGCCTTAAGAGCTTTTGTACTTATCGTAGACAGTATTATATTTGGTAGTGGAGGTGTAGTGTAGCTAGGGTTGCTAAGCTTTTCCGAATAATTTAATATAAGGTTTTAATTAATTTTCAGAAATTTCAAGAGGAATGTACCAAACATTTGTTTTGAATCCTTCGTTATGTTCTGCGGGCCAAATGCCGCTCTGCTTAAAGATTAACTATAGTAAAGACATTCTCCAATATATTTATTTATGTCAAGTCATACTAGATTTTTGACAACATTAATTAATAATATAAATATAATTCTTGTTTGCAATCGCACAAGACAAATATAATTGTACTTATAAAGTGAGAGGCCAAAATGAATAAGAGAGGCGTATGTCCACCATTGGACAAATACCGGCTGAAGCCTATTCAATGAAGTCACACAAGGTTACAAAAAAAACTTGTTGCACTCCGGGAGTGCCGGCAGAAGTGAAAAGGGCTCCTTGGACATTTTCACAAAAAAAAGCAATTTGTCAAAAAAAAGAAAAAAATACGGACTGGATTTGAAGTTTGAACCAAGGTCTTCTGGCTTCAATGCCGCCCTTTTTCTAACCTGAGCTATTACAACGGAAACGGTGGCGAAATTGCCTTCGTATTCTAATGACTTTGTAACAGTTTTTCGATCAGGTCACGTGTCCGTCTTACGAATTTTTGATCTGACGGTCACATGTCCCTGACGCGAGTTTAACATTTTTTACCCATCACAAAAAGCGCACAACGCCTAAAGAAGTTTTCGCTTCAAAAATATGTAGGTATATTTAGCACGTAAGCATAATACGACTGATTTATCTGGCTACTGGCTACGATATTCGGCTACGCTGCGCTGCTACGGCTACCGCGACTACGGCTGTTTTTGTTTACTCGTCACAAAAAGTGCACAACGCCGCTAAAGAAGTTTTCGCTTCAAAAATATATAGGTATATTTAACAATTTAGTAATTAAGTTCAGGACAATACTGGCAAACACGCGTAGCGTAAGCATACGACTGATTTATCTGGCTAATGGCTACGATATTCGGCTACACTGCGCCGCTACGGCTACCGCGACTACGGCTGTTTTTGTTTATCCATCACAAAAAGTGCACAACGCCACTAAAGAAGTTTTCGCTTCAAAAATAATATGTAGGTATATTTAACAATTTAGTAATTAAGTTCAGGACAATACCGGCAAACACGCGTGTAGCCATAACGATTGATTTATGTGGCTACTGGCTACGATATGTGGCTACTGGCTACGATATTCGGCTACGGTGCGCGGCTACGGCTACGGCTACGGCGACTACGGCTGTTTTTGTTGATGACAATCATCTGTGTCTCTACAATGACGACGAATGTTAAACCTTTTGGTAAGAGGTAACTGCCGAACTCCTGGAGCTTAGCAGGACGAACATCTGTGCGATAGTACGCGCCTTAACCGGCCACTGCAAACTAAACAGTACCCCTAGTGTAAGTTTTATGTCAAGCAAACGCAAACTATCGCGAGTACGTATTTATGTCAATTTGTATGAAAACTGTATCAGCGCCTCTAGCGGCGAGTAGCGCACTTATGCAGTTTTCATACAAATTGACATAAATACGTACTCGCGATAGTTTGCGTTTGCTTGACATAAAAACTTACACTAGGGGTACTGGACCAATTTCACATGAAATTGAGTGACACTGATGTTTGCTCTACTGTAAACAGGAGAGGGAAACACCCAGGCACCTTCTGTGTGACTGCGGGCCCCTTATCCACAAACGCAGTATCCATCTGGGTCGACACATTATGCGACCAGAGGAGATATTAAACTCTTAAAGCTAGGAGTATTCTAGACTTCTTGGAAGCCTCCAGGCTAAAAGAGTTATTTTAAACAGATGACGAGTCACAATTATAGATCTTTTAGTTCGCAGTGACTACATCTCCTACGGGAGATGCATAGCCCCTTACATTCAAATAATAATAAGAGGTAACGTTACGAATGTTACAATGTAGCCCGAGAGAGCCCGTAGCGTAGCACAGAGCGGTTAGCTTAGCGCCCTCGGTCTTTTTTTGTATCAAGAGGAGAATGCGATCTTTAACCACTAAATGGCATGTTGGACTTGGTCGCACACATGGCGTGTCTCTAGCGGTACTAGCGCGCTCAGCCTGCGAACGATTTTAGAGTTTAGACATCTTTCACAATGGTCGGAGACAAGCCATCAGTTCCAGCTACGGCTGCATTTGCAGTCGTTAGTCCAACCAGAAATGGGTCCGGGTGGTGGATCATGGCTGATTCTCCTTATACATCCACAAGGAAGGCCTATGCCTACCATCAACTTTAACAAAGCGATTCAAAACTGGTGCGTTCCAGAATAGGTTCTTAAACCATGACTTCTAAAAACTGAATCGAAAATGAATTGCTGAATGTCAAATAACGAACGATTTGTGTCCTTATTTGTTCTACCCGTCGCTTTCACTCAATTCTGTCGTGCCCGGAGATTGAGGGGGACTGGTATAACCTGCAGGTGTCATGTTAGCTCGAACGAGTTATAAATCAAATAAGAGTTCATGACAGCTAAGCGGCTGTGAAATGTCGCTGAATCGCTTGTCATTGACGCAATAGAATCTCAATCGCAATTAAGCTGTCATGGTACGAATAAGCGAAGCACATCAGTTTAGGTCCTAAACAAAACCGCAATAAGAGTTGATGGTAGGCACCCTGTACCCTAGCAGTGAGAACGTTGAATGGATGATGATGATGAACGTTACAATCCTGAATTATTTTTCAATAAAAACATTGGCAACCCTAATTGCATCGCTGAAATTTATTTTTGCGCTGATCAAACGTTAGTGGCGCTAAATTTAGCAGAGCATCTATTGTTTCTCGGGACGACGATAATTCTGTTGTTGTGAGACGTCGCCGTCGGATTTATGTATCTCGTCTGTGTCGGAGGAATTCGATACTCGTACGAGTACGAGTATACGTGATAGAACACTAATGTGATATACGAACATCGCTGGAGACGAGATAGACTAACGTGATTGGGTGTTTGATACCAACATACCTACATACACATTTTGATGGGGATGACGGATACGGTACGTATACTTTTAAAAAAAGAACGAGACGCTACCAATTTTGGTAATCAATTTACATTTAGGTACACTCGCCTGCACTTCAGACTACCACAAAATGTCAAATATCTAGGTACAAACCGTTTGAACTTAATGCTCCGAAGTTATGGTTGAAAGTTAATTTCATTTCATTCATTTCATTCTTCTATAAATTAGCTCATTACCGACTTCCAAAAAAAGGAGGGAGGTACTCAATTCAACCCGTATTTTTTTTATTTTTTTTTTGTTTGATGTATGTATACCGATTACTCTGGCGTTAGTGTTCCGATTTTAATAGTTGTTTTTTGTTCGATTGGGTATACTTTCGATTTGGTCCCATATAAGTTTCATTGAGATCCGATAACAATCTTCGGAGATATGGGGCCTGATGTCATGGGAGTCATGAATTATTAGCAGAAAGTATAATGTCATCCATGTAAGTAAATGTTAGGTTTTTGTTCGGGCTGAATAGTTTGTTATTCAAAATAGCGTCAATAAAGTGACACGCGGAAACTAATTATATACTAATTATGTCATAGTATAATGGGTATATGGGTTTCACTTCCAGGACCTCGATTGGTAATGTGGGTTATCACCGCGTTTTGCGATCGTTGCGGTTAAGCAACGTTTGCAAGGGCTGGTCGTAGGATTAAATGAAAAATTACTATCTATACTATTTACCAATTTCAATATTTCTTTTTATTTAAAAGAGTATACTCCTGTTTTGGTCTCATTATAACCAAGTCAGGATCTGATGGTAGAATCCAGGGGAACGAGGTAAACCCGAAGATAGATTAGGTGTTTTATGTATTTTCTAAAAATTTTCAAGCACTTGCATATGATAGCCATCAGCTCATCATCATGAGCTGGTGATGGAAGATACAACTCCTCAATGGTTAGGAGTTGGAGGATAATTCTTGAATTATTGTTGATACGTAAAAAAATATAGTTGTAATCTTTCAGGTTATTTAGGTGAGCTGATGATGGAAGGTAAAACTCCTTAGGAGTTAAAGCATGTTTGGTTACGTACCACCGAGACCTTAAGTTGTATTCTTTCAAGTTTTTTAGGTTAGCAGATGGTGGATGGTGCATAACAAACAACAGAACATTAAAAGAAAAAATAATTTTGTGTTCTGTGTGCATAACAGTTATAACAGAGTAAGAGATGGTGATTCTCACAGAACATAGTAGAGAAAATGTGTCCGTCCGTGTTCTGTGGTGATTCTTGTCCGAGATATGGGTTTTAGTAGCTGCTCATTGCGCTACGCTTGCTCACTTTGCGGTTTCTTTTGGTAGCGTTCTTATACTAAAAATGGAAAAATAAAAAATTTTTATAAAAAAAATAAACCGCCTTCAAAAAAACTGCAAACAAATTTCGCTTTCCAAAAACACGTAAAAATGAAAAATAAATTAAATCATTCAATTCAAAGGACGAAAGTCCGGGAATTTTTCTAATTAATCTTGGAACTTACTGATCTGATTGAAGTCGGTGACAAGCCCAAAGTAACAAGAATAAATACTTAGTGAAAGAATAACACACAAAACCTACTCATGCACGGAGTGGTGTGAATTGTATAGCCTATCAAATACATAATATTACATGGCTTGGCACCGACTTCAATCAGATCAGTAAGTTCCAAGATTAATTAGAAAAATTCCCGGACTTTCGTCCTTTGAATTGAATATTTAATTTATTTTTCATTTTTACGTGTTTTTGGAAAGCGAAATTTGTTTGCAGTTTTTTTGAAGGCGGTTTATTTTTTTTATAAAATTTTTTTATTTTAGTTTTCAAATCGAACTTAAAACTAAGTAGTTGTCGAAAGCTCCTTGAAACTTGGAAACCTTCTAGTAGACGTTCATCGGCTTACACGAGTAGGTATATAACTTCCTGATACTTCTGAAATACTTTCAAGTTTTGGTAGTCGCATTCTACATATATCGAAAGTCTAAACACTCTTTTAAAAAAGTTAATTTATACAAGGTTATTTTGAAACCACTGGTCAAATATTTAAGTTCACGCAGAATCGGTAAGTGAACAACTTTCTCTTAGAAACATGGGTCGAAATATGATAATTTGTTGTTTTGACTTTTCATACAAATCATACTGATCACGTGATCAATGGGAAGTCCAAAAATTTTTGTCGTATTTCAACCATAAACTTATTTATACTAGGGGTATTTCAACTCATATTTCTAGGAGAAAGTTGTTCACTTACCAATTCTGAGTCGAACTTAAAAATTTGGCCAGTGGTTTCAAAATAATCCTGTATTTTATATCTTTTCAATCAATAATAAAGTTCTTAACACACTTAGCACATCACACCTGATGTTAAGTGAAGATAAGGCTGAAGGTAGAAGCGCACTACTCCCGGAACTGAGGAATTGACTATCTAATTTATCTCGAACTGCCAGATCACAACAATGCTGAAAACATCGTTGTCATGGCGTCAGACTCTGATAAGATAAGATAAGATAAAGATAAAAATATTCTTTATTCACTTAGACATAATAAATATGTACTTATGAATCGTCAATATTTTCCTACCACCCATTCAAGACTTTTTAAACTGACAAGAAGAATGGGCGCAAGAAACTTGCCAGCGTTTCTTAGTTAGGTAACGACATTTACAAAAAAAAACATATCGTTACTAATACAACAATTGCTTAGTATAAAAATACATCAATTTAAACAGTGATTATGTTATGTGTTACATCATGACCATGCATTGCGGTCATTCAAATAATCGTCTACTTTATAGTATCCTTTGCTCATCAGCGACTCTTTAATGTAACATTTAAATTTATGCAATGGTAGTTCAATAATATGCTGTGGAACTTTATTAAAAAAGGATATGCTTTTCCCCAGAAATGAGGCTCTGGATTTTTCTAGCCTAAACTTGGGAACGACAAGTTTATCTTTATTTCTTGTGTTAAAGCGATGAATATCGCTCTGCTTTACAAATGTATTATAATATTTTTTCACATAAATAATATTTTCATAGATGTATTGTCCTGCAACAGTTAAAATGTTTATTTCTTTAAATAGATCTCTTAAAGAATCTCTCGATCGGAGGTTGTACATGGCGCGAATAGCCCTTTTTTGGAGCACGAATATACTTTGGATGTTAGCGGCTGAGCCCCACAACAAAAGGCCGTAGGACATAACACTATGAAAATAACTAAAATAGACTATTCTAGCCGTTTCAATATCGGTTAAGAGCCTTATTTTCTTTACTGCGAATGCGGCCGAACTGAGTCTACTCGCCAAGGCTTCGATATGAGGATCCCATTGTAGTCGCGAGTCTAATATAATACCTAGAAACTTTGTATTGTTAATGAATTCGACCATATCGCCGTCTAGTCTTATATGAAAATCAACTTGTCTTACATTAGGTAACGAAAATTTTAAACACTTAGTTTTCTTTGAGTTTAATGATAAATTATTACTATTAAACCAATGTGACACTTTTGAAAGAGCACTATTTACTTCGTCAGAACAGTCATCACCTCTATCTACTTTAAAGACTAGAGATGTATAAGTTATCACCGTCTTTCCAGTTCGCGTTATCACTGATAACTAGCTAGACTTAGATGTAGGCTGTTCCTCAGACTCCATCGTCTGAGGAACAGCCTACACCTAAGTCTGGCATCGTGCCCTGCATGTCCAACCAGCTGCACGCAGGAAGACCTAATGGAGGCTACCAATGCTACGATCCGCGTAACCGGATTTTGGTCCGACACTTTTTAGATTTTTGGTTTGCTCTCGACTCGATAAGAAGAAGACTAGCCACTTGGAACAACTCTTAACACCAATCACCTTTACTCTTTATTCCTCATCAATCCAATATTCGAAAAGGATGTAACTTAAAAATGGTTTTATAATCATGTTAGTATATTTTATTTTAGCTTTATTAGCTCGTTATAGCAACCGAGACTGAACAGTATGAAATTAACTTAATTTGCCGACACTCGTGTGTTGCGATCGCGAGTCCTGTCTTTTTGGCAGGCGATACTCTTGACGGCTCCAACTCCACATACACACGTCAAACTCTTTGACAGTCGCCTTGGTATCAAGAACAAGGGTATTACTTAGTGAAATTGTTTTAAATATTGTTTGTCGATGTTCAAGCTGCAAATCGACGCCTTTTTATTTTTAATACGACAAAAACCATTTTTTTTATTCTAAGTGTTGTAACTGGTCCTTAAAAGATCTAGCATATTTTTGTTCTATCTGAACAGAAAAGCTCGCTTTATGCAGCCGAGACTGAACCATATGAAATTAACTCAATTTGCCGACACTCGTGTGTTGCGATTGCGAGTCCCGTCTTTGTCAGGCGATACTCTTGACGGCTCCAACTCCACATACACACGCCAAACTCTTTGACAGTCGCCTAGGTATCAAGAACAAGGGTAATAATGAAATTGTTTTAAATATTGTTTGTCGATGTTCACGGTGCATTCGCACCGTTCAAGATCAATGTTTGTCATCGATGTTCAAGCTGCAAATCGACGCCTTTTTATTTTTAATACGACAAAAACCATTTTTTTTATTCTAAGTGTTGTAACTGGTCCTTAAAAGGTCTAGCATATTTTTGTTCTATCTGAACAGAAAAGCTCGCTTTATGCAGCCGAGACTGAACAATATGAAATTAACTCAATTTGCCGACACTCGTGTGTTGCGATTGCGAGTCCCGTCTTTGTCAGGCGATACTCTTGACGGCTCCAACTCCACATACACACGCCAAACTCTTTGACAGTCGCCTAGGTATCAAGAACAAGGGTAATAATGAAATTGTTTTAAATATTGTTTGTCGATGTTCACGGTGCAAATCGACGCCTTTTTATTTTTAATACGACAATAACCTATTTTTTATTCTAAGTGTTGTAACTGGTCCTAAAAGGTCTAGCATGATTTTGTTCTATCTGAACAGAAAAGCTCGCTTTATGCAGCCGAGACTGAACCATATGAAATTAACTCAATTTGCCGACACTCGTGTGTTGCTATCGCGAGTCCTGGCTTGTCAGGCGATACTCTTGACGGCTCCAACTCCACATACACACGTCAAACTCTTTGACAGTCGCCTTGGTATCAAGAACAAGGGTATTAGTGAAATTGTTTTAAATATTGTTTGTCGATGTTCAAGCTGCAAATCGACGCCTTTTTATTTTTAATACGACAAGAACCAATTTTTTTATTCTACAACTGGTCCTAAAAAGGTCTAGCATATTTTTGTTCTATCTGAACAGAAAAGCTCGCTTTATGCAGCCGAGACTAAACAATATGAAATTAACTCAATTTGCTGACACTCGTGTGTTGCGATCGCGAGTCCCGCAGGCTTATTACCAAAAACAAGCAACCAGTTGCTAATTGTACAATTTCAACGCGACTGCTACTAGTTGCGGATGCTAGCTTGCGGTTTGCAATCGGTACAGTACGGTACTAGCGCTTTCATGTAATTTTAGTTCACAAATCGCTCGCTTGTGGCGCTATCGTAGCGATCTACGTTTCGTAATACGAATAAGTGTTTTGGGAGCGATTAATGCCGGCTTTGTCAGGCGATACTCTTGACGGCTCCAACTCCACATACACACGCCAAACTCTTTGAAAGTAGCCTTGCTATCAAGAACTAGGGTATTAACTAGTGGAACTGATTGTTGCTGATGTTCAACGATGATATTGAGAAATGCCTAGTCTCGCTTGAGTTCTTGGATATTTCGATTGTTTTTATTTATTGTAATAGAGGAACGGTTATAATTACTTTACTATTCGAATAACTTTAAATTAGTGTTAGAACTGGTCCTAAAAAGTTCTATTTTTTGTTTCATCTGAACAGAAGAGCTTGCTTTATGCTGCTGGCCCGTAGATTTGCACGATGTAGTCCAGCGGTTAAGCTTAGTTTGTTTAAGGCGTATTGCCAATCATTTTATACGTGCAGTCTATGGGTAAATTACACACAGCGATGTTGGAACGCCTTGCGGGTCCAATATAACAACGGTTTTAGAGTTTTGTTGGGGCTGCCACGCTTCTGTAGCGCGTCGGGTATGTTTGCGGAAGCCCGTGTGAATGACTTCTACGCGGTGATCCGCAACCATACAGCTTCACTGATGCGCCGGTTGCGTTGCAGCAACAACAAATATCTAAAACTAATTGCTGGTAGAATGGACTTTGAGTCCATTTTTATGAAACACTGGACGAAATTGCACGTATGACATGCTATCTTGTGATTGTAGAACATATTAATTATTTATCTTTTTTTAATTAATTTAATTTTAATTTTGAGTTCTATTATAAGTTTTAATTACGATTTTATTTTCATTTTGATTATATAATACTGTTTTTAATTTTTATTCTGATTTTAATACTTTTATTGAATTTATTTTTGACTATAATTTTTGGTTTTAATTTTTATTTATTTATTGTAAGTGCTTAACAATGTAATCTTTCATTTGTATGGCTTTATGGCTGAAATAAAAATATTTTGATTTGATTTGATTTGATTATGCAACTGAGACTAAACAGTACGAAATTAACTCACCTAATTTGCCGACACATTGTGTTGCGATCGCGAGTCTCGGCTTTGTCAGGCAATACTCTTGACGGCTCCAACTACACATACACACGTCAAACTCTTTGAGATTGATTGATTTTGATCCTTGGTATCAAGAACAAGGGTATTATTGAATCTGAATTGTTTGGTTGCTTGTTGTTTATGTTCAAGCTGCAAACCGATTTCCGCCGGAAAAGCCTACCCAAAAGCGTTGTTTAAATTGTATTTAGTTTAAATTTGATATTTTTAATTACTCCGTCGCTCAGTAGTGATAACAGCATTCGCCCGGACAGTGAAAGGTCGTGGGTTTGAGTCCCATCGGAGCTAGTTGTGAGACAGGTCGTTTTTTTTAATACTTCATTTTCAATATGGTCATAAAAATTTGCATTGTGAATGCAAAAAAGTAAAAATAATTTTAATATTTTGGCTTTATTTATTAACTGCAAGAGTGGAATGGATGGTCTGATATATACTTATTAATTACTATGCTTTCTCTTTTTACCTTGGTTTTACCTATTCAGCTTCTTTTAATCTTGGGTTTCAAGCTGTTATATCGTCTTTATATCAGTTAATCACAAATTCTGCTAGCTTTGTGACTGTCAGTTGTTGATGTTCAAGCTGCAATTCAAAGGCTAATGGAAAAGCCTTCCCAAAAGCCTAGGTTTAATTAGATATTTTGATTGTTTCTCGTTATTCACGCTGAAGCATTAATTGCGCGGCCATTGCCTCACTTTGCTTGATTGGGTTGTATATTTCGATTGCTGTTTTTTTTTAGTTTATGGCATTTCTTTCCGTTTCTCTAGATCTTGGTTTTCATTAATTTTCCCAACTTCTTTTCCTGTATCAAAAACGAATTACTTGGCTAGGGTTATCTAGGTTTTATTTACATAATTACTAGCTGACCCGGCAAACGTTGTTTTGCCATATAATAGTAGACCCGGTCACCAACATCTTGTGTGTGTGTTTATACACCAAAAGTTGCCTACACCAGACAACAGATAGCGCTAGTTACACACTACCAATAAAGGGGCCCAAGCTTGGTCTCTATTTCCTACATATAAAAAAATACTCTGTGAAGTAGAGTGAGTGTCAGATAACTCTGCGCGCATGCGCGACTGGGGCATTTTTGGCGCTAGTTACAGTACTTTTTTATTCTATCTATCTTATGGAAAAGATTAGTATTCGATTTTGACCGCGCAGACGTCAGTGATTATATACTCTTTGGAAACGACAATGGAAGAAATGACAGTTTTGTATCGAAGGTACGACAGTTAAACGATTTTTCATAGAAAATTACAATTTTTACTCAATTTCCGGAATAATAAGTAGCCTATGTTACTCTCTAGCTCCCAAACTATCCCCATACCAAATAGTACGTCGATCCGTTGCTCCGTTTTGACGTGAAAGAAGGACAAACAAACAAATAAACAAACAAACAAACACACTTTCAGATTTATAATATTAGTATGGAAGTATAGATTGCCGTTTCCATAAAGTATAATAAGGATAATACAACTACTTATAAAGATATTTCCGTTACCAAATCTGTTGCCCAAATGAGGGCTAATTCTATCACATCGGTATCAATATTAGCCGAGGTATTCGACAATTGTCACTAATTTACGCGTGTGCATGTATTACTAGCCCAAACAAACACTGCTCCGCCGCCGGCCGTATTTAGTCAGTACAATTTCAAACCAAAATTTCGCTACGAATATTAGAACTTTGTTGCGGATTCTGATATTCCTACGTAGAGTGAGTTGTATGTATGGGTGGAATGATTACTGCCGCTGAATATTGCAGTCTTCAGCTGGGCTGTTGATGAGTTTGGTAGTTATCTATAGTTTACAGTAACGTGGATGCTTCGGAATTCGTACGCGTAGATTCGGGCCACAATCTTTTCTGTTCCGGTGGCCAAAATGTGAAACTAACGTGTTATTTTTAATGTCATTTTGCTGTCAAGTTGATGTCCAACCATAGCGCTGCTGGCGACTGAAGGTCTTAGAAGTCAGGGCCGGTTAAATTGCTATAAAAAAAGAAAAACATACGTAGCGCCGCTGTCACCGGAAGAGAAAAGGTTGTGGCACCGTGGCACCGAACATTAACTAAAAGTTATTGTTCTGAGTGTGGCAATCCCCTGCGCCCCTGCGCGATAGACGCTGGCAAGTTTATTGCGCCTGTTCTTCTTGTATAAGTCTTGAATGGGCAGTAGGTAGGAATATGTTGACGTACATATTAAGTACATGGGTATTTATTATGTCTGTGAATAAATGAATATTTCATTACTATATAAAGAATGAATATATTATTTATTTAAAGATGCAAAACAGACTTTCATATTAAACCTAACCTTTTTGACCACAAACACCGTTTTGCTAACAAACATTGTTTATGTTCTATCTATCGCTGACTTTCTCCAGTGACTTCTGAAGTGCTAGAAGTCATTTTCTCTATGAATTTGTCAAGGAATAAGATATTTTATTTACATTTCATTTATGTAAATAAATAAGAAGAAATATCAGCTTGAGGACAAAGCGATGGTAAGAAATGTTTACTCCTTTCATTTTCTCATTAAAATCTGTAAAAGTGGTTACTTATGAGTTAAAAATGTGAGTGACTTGGGAAAAATTACATGAAAACCAAAAGGATTTTTGAAATTGAAAGGGTGTTGAAGACGATTGACGACCCCCGTGGCCGAGTGGTGTACGCACCGGTTTTCAAGGTGTCACTATCTCTGGAGGTCCCGGGTACGATTCCCAATCGGGTAAATATTGAAAATGAACTTTTCAATATTTCTTCGGGTTTGGGTGTATGTGGTACCTAATACTCGTCGTTGTTTCCAATTTCCGTAACACTAGTGCTCAAGCTACTACAGCTGGTGTTGGAACAATGTATGTGATGGTGTCCAATATTTATTTATTTATTGTTTATTTGCTGTTTTTTATGTATTACCATCAAAGAAGCTGTCTACTACCTCTTTTAGAGATAATACTGCCCCTACTTTACTTTTATTTTATGTTCATTCATTCTTGTATAGTGCAAAATAAAAGCAATCATTCAAATTAAATACGGAAAAAATATTATTATTCAATACTTGTAAGTACTTAGCTTCGAATTTTCTAAGAGCCTAGTCTAGGCTATTTGACGTATCACCACAGATTACTAAATAGTTACTATACGTAGTATCACGTAGATACAGCTGGCGGTCCTTATACTTTTTTCTTGGCAGATTATACCCAAGAGCCGCCCTAACGTATGGCTGTAAACAAGTCTAGAGAGACTAGGCAGTGACAAATTGGCCTAGGCCCGCAATAAACATTTGTACCGACAAACGACTCTCTTTGTCGGTGGATTATCTTGTATATACAATAGACTACATTTACACATCCTTGAATTTATTTGCAATACGCATGTTTGAAATTATTTTAGACAAGCTCAGCTTTTCCTAATCTAGTCAAGCCCAGTCCAAGTTAAGTCTTTTTAAGACCTCGAATATCGCCGAAATAATTTACCTCGGTTCGGAGACTTCACCGCTGGGTGTGGAGTCGCCGATCCGACAATATTCGAGTCTGGCATTTTGCGTATCCGACATAGGGCGTATGATAATGACTCACGCTACACCGTGCCGGGTCCGAGCCGAGCGTCGTCCGTGATATTTTGTATATACACACTCACCCATACCTACCGAGCGGCATCAGAGTGTCGTCCAAGCATTACTTGTAATGTAATGTAATATAAGTGCCTTTTCACAGTACCTACATGGTTTTGGCCCGGTTGCCATACATTTCGCTCAGCAACCTTTTCACATGTAGGTACCTACATGTGAAAAGGCACTAAGTTCGACGCTCGGCTCGGTCAGTCTAGCGTGAGTCGTCCTTTCTTATCGATGTATAAGTTTAGCATTCCGATGTTGAAGAGCGCGACTGACTTAGCTTAGTTTGATGTTGTTACTTACCTGTTACCTGAAGAATTGGTGGTCCTTAAGGGCCAGTCCCTGCAAACTGCAAACTTTTTATCGGCCGACAGTTTAGTCGGACTCTTAATCAGAAGGAAGATGTATGCAAGTGCGCTCACTAGAACGATTCGGTATCGGCCGATGAATTAGTTTGGTGGGCTTATCCACTCGCGCACACACGACGATTGTTTAGTCGGCCGATTCCGCAGATAGTTCATTTCGCTCCTGGCTTTGGCGCCGGACAGTCCTCCTTCGCTATTGTTGGTTCAATTAGTTTAACTAGTTCATTAAAGCTTGTAATGATCATTCGATAAAAGGCAAATTCTTTTCGGATAATCGAGTAGGTAATTTGGAATGCATTGTGTAAATTTTTCCATTAAATAATCTTTCACTGAGGATGGGACGCATCTCCTGTTCTTTGTTTTCCTTCTCCGTTGTATGAGAGCAATAATAACCTTTCTGGGCAAAAGTATTAAATTTCTTTGTGCGACTGTTCTCTTCAAAAGTTCTCTTCAAATGTTGGCTAATAGTTTGCGCAATCATCACTAATCAAACTGTTTAGTTGGTTCAGTGTGCGCACTAGCAGCCCAACCCGACTAAACTCGGCCGATAGAAAGTCGGCAGTTTGCGAGGACTCTAAAGAATTACCTAGTAGTTACTAACCACGCATAATATTGACATGGTACGTAGGTACTATTATATATATTATGTGATGATACGTGTAATGGATAGTAATGGTGGGTGTTAAAGACTGCTTGCAGTGCAGCCGGGACCATGGCATAACGTGACGTGCCTTCCGATTCCGAAGCACAAGCGGGTGCTCGAGGTCTGTCCGTACTACCTATCTATCTTCTATACTAAATCGGTGCTTAAAATAGAAATCTTTTACAGGAGTGGTGGTTGTACGTTCTCATTGCACTTTTTGTGTTCTCTTTCTGCACGATTCTGAACTACATTGTGATGAAAATTAACGGTAATAATTAAAATACTATGAACTTACTTGTTACTTATTAACTACTAGCCTTCCGCCCGCGGCTTCGCCCGCGTGTACTACACGACGTTATCCCGCGGGAAGGTGATATTTTTCAGGAATAAAAAGTAGCCTATGTCCTTTCTCAGGCTCTAGACTATCTCTGTACCAAAATTCATTCAAATCGGTTCAGTAGTTTAGGTGTGATTGTGTAACACACAGACAGACAGAGACGCATTTATAATATAAGTAAGGATTTTCTTGCTCCTGCTTTCAATTTTATTCATCATCGTAGCATAACATTTTTACATTCTATGCCTAATTTAAAATCATATTAAAATTTTAAAATATTATTTGGTCTAAAGTTTAAATTTTAAACCAAATTCTAAGTAAGTACTTATTTACTTATTCTTTGTAAGTTATGTTATGACTAGGTGGGTATAATCTATTTGGTCGCAACTTTCAATAAAATATAGGTCCGAATAATCATAATACGGTATTTTACTGTTTTTTTTTTATTTTTTTAAAATGTTTTTCGAAATATTAACTACACAAAAAAAGTTTTCATTTTGAATTATCTTGAATATTTTCAAAGATATAGGACTTCAAACTTTATAATTAGACAAGGACAGGACGCTATCTTAGTGACGTCAGTGGGTTAGTAGCGTCATAGTCACGCCATAGAAGATTTCGTTTTAGAAAGAGACAGCTATAGTCAAAATCAAACAGACTATAATTCTTTTATTATAAAACAGATTCAAATTATTTTTTCACAATTGGTATTCTTAATTGCAATATTTTTTAACGTCATCATTAAATATCTACATTTCAACAACAGTAAAATACCCTATTAAGTACTTACCTAAAGTATTATGTTACCTACTCAACGAGTACCGAAACTGCGTGTTAACTTTGAGTTATCGCATTTGGCGCAGTTACCTAAGTATTTTATTTTTTTGTAAGGTTATAGTTATAGCTTAGAATAATAAAGAGTTATTAATCTAAGGATTATGGTAAAAGATTACAATAAGTAGGTATAGTATTTGATTTCGACGGCGCGCAGACTGAAGCGGGTATTACACTACACGTTATTCAGGGCTAGGTAGGGCCCTAAATCAGAATACATTGCTTTCTTTAAGCTTCTTTTTAGCAAGTGATGCAATCAAAACAAGCAATGTATTCTGAATTAGGGCTCTAACTAGCCCTGAATACCGTGTAGTGTAATACGCGCTTTATCTGACGCGCACTCTACCTAAGTTTTGTGACTTGCTACACACAATGTTGAGTCATAGCTAAGTCAAGAATAAGGACGATCATAATTAATTTAGATACTTCATATCCCAATGTAATTTCATTACAGAAGCCCACCGAAACCAAAGGCTGAGGAACCTCCAATCAAAAAGCCCTGCAGGTCTAGTCATACAAGTCGATGAAACTGCACTGGCAACTGTCCCACCTCGAAAAATATCACAAGGCAAATTAATTACTATAAAGTCAAGCGTAGCTGAGGTCGTGAAAACTAATTTAGATGACACAAAAGGAAAAGAGATAGGACTACTAGCAGAATCTTTAGAAGAACCATCATTCCTTCTGGGTACTGCTTATAAAACCCCAGTAAAAAATGCTATAGATCTTAATCAAACAGAGGTAATAGAATTAACGGACGTGGCACAATCAGCCCAGCTTTCTGAAAAGTCCGAATTTGAAGTTCATGCCAGCACCCTAAATGAACTGAGCAGTAACGCTACCCAAATTGTCATTCTAAATGATGTCTTGCAGAAAGACTTGGTACTATCAGTAGTCGATGAAAATAAAACCATAACAATAGATAGCGGTATCATAGAAAATAAATCACAGGTCTGTTCAAAAATAGTTTTACCGGACGCGAATAACTTCACTGAAACGCACGAGGATGAGCCAGAAAAGAGCAAGCCCGATACAGGTACGCTTCCAGAGAGCTTAAAACCGAAAATTGATGATCTTCCTGTAATAGCAACTGAGACTTGTGAGCGTAAAGGTAACGAAGGAGAAACTTAAGAATTGATTGTCATTGTAGCATTGATATTAGCGAAATAATTTTATTGTTTAATGTATTTTGTATAAAGTATACCTACAAATAAACGTTGTTAAATTAAAATAGTAATTTTATTTATACCAATCGTAAAAATCCTGTTAAGCCCACAGGAGTGTCTCAAACTCGAAACCTCACTGCCGAACAACATGTAAAAACAACATGTAAAAAGTTATTTAAATTTATACTTTATTGCATTCACAATGCAATTTTTATTATTGAAAAATTGAAAATGAAGTATTTAGAAAAAACAACTCGTCTCGCGACTAGCTCCGATGGGGCTCCACTGAGCTCTGTAGCTCGTTCAAGAAATTCAAATTTCAACTTGTAAAAACTTCAATCAGATAGTAAGTTCCGAGATTAATTAGATAAAGTCCCGCCCTTTCGTCTTTTGAATGGAACGATTCAATTTATCTTTCATTTTTAAGTCATCATCATCATCATCATCAGCCTATTAACGTCCACTGCTGGACATAGGCCTCTCCAAGAGTACGCCATCGAGCACGATCTACGTTTGCCGATTCGCGGTCTCCACTCTAGAACTCGCTAACCCCAGCGGTTATCGGTCCTGCGGCTTATATGGCCGGCCCACTGCCACTTCAGTTTGCTAATCCGGTGGGCTATGTCCTCCTTGTATTATTCTATGGCTATGGCGATCATTTTTAAGTGCTTTTAGGAAATGAGTTTTTGTTGGCAGTTTTCGTTTGAAGTCGGTTTATTTCTTTTGAATTTTTTTTTTACTAGATTTTTTACTATTTTATTTCAAAAGGTAGAGGGGGGACACACATTTTACCACTTTGGAAGGCTCTATCTTTCAAAAGATTGGCTTTGAGAAAAATTTGTTTGGGAAACTTTTGTAATTTTTAAAGACCTATCTATAGAAACCCTACACTACATATTATGTACATATGATTAAAAAATATTGTTCAGTTTCAGTTCCATGTATGGGGAGCCGACCTTATTTGTTTTTATTTTTGTTTTAAAATAGTAAAGCGGTTCAAAGAATACATCTACTTACCAAGTTTTAAGTCTGTAGTCTTAATAGTTTTGTAATAAAGTGGCTATGTCATACGGACGGACGGACGGACAGACAGACAGACTTGATGAATCTATATTTGCGAGGCCACAACACTGCGTTGCGGCGTCGCATCGTAAAAATCTACGACGTATTGCACCATACTGCACAACAAGGGCGTTTGTGCACTACACTGAATTTTACCGATCCGGGCGGTCCTTTTTTTACGTACCGGCGGCGTGGCATGAAAAACACGGATGATTGGCTTGTGCACTTGTCCGGTTTTTTACTGGCCGGGGCAGCGCAGTGATCTCTTTGAAACTACACTCGATACGGACGCGTTTTAAACAAGAGGAATAAAGGAATAATGAGTTCCTTGGAACGTCGGCAATAACTTGATTTATTGCTTTATGTACGAAGACGTAGAAGACAGAAAGAATTTTGGGTTCATCCTCTTATTTTGGGTCTCTCCTCTTACTTTGGGTCATTTTACCGAAATCACAATAAATTGAGGCAGGATGAAAAATTATTTTTTAACTACTATCGAATGTCTACAGCTAGCTATATCTCTATATATCTCCCGTGTTACTACTACAGCAGTTAGTAGTAAGGCGGGTAATAAAAGTTGCCCGTGCCCCCCTTATAACCAGTAAGCCTAGCATCATGACCACCCAAAGTAAGCCTAGCATGACCACCCAAAACGCGATATGTACCTATCGCATGATAGAGCGACTTATCGACATTCAAACGTCAAAACATCATATCATATCGCATTTTGTTGGTCATGCTATTGATCTGAGGTCATGCTATTGTTCTGAAGTCATGCTATACGGCGTGTAAAGCGGCGTCTCACTCTCTCAACTTAAGGCGCTACTCGGAAAAAGTATGGACTCTTTGATATAAAACTATAAGACGGTTAGAGTTGGTATAAATCTGGTAATAAGATATATATTTCTTTATACCTTTATCTAGAATCATATAGTTTCAGAAACACGATTTCATGATTTTGGCTCGACACTTTTTATTTTCGAAAATACCTCTAAAAAATAAGAAATATCAAGATTATTCTTAAATGGGGATACATATACTATTGAAAATTGGTTTAATTAGTGGACACCAATAATATTTTTTTTTGACGACGGATTTGGCGCAGGGGTAGGCTACCCACCTTCTGCGCCAGTGGTCTCGGGTTCGATTCCCGAACAAGACAAATATTTGTGTGCATGAACATGTCTATTTGTCTTAGTCTGGGTGTTTACTATGTATATTAAGTATGTATTTACAAAAAAAAGTATTTAAGTATATTATTTATCCGTTATCAAGTTTTTCATGATACAGTTTCTTAATGAAATTAAAATGGGCTTAGATAATTGGTGTGAATGTAAGAAGTTATTATTATATAGGATCGTATAGAAGCATTTTTTTAAAATCGCTATAGTTTTTGAATACGAAGTGATATTGTGCTTTTTTGCGTAATCGGCAAAATCGGTCTCGCTCCCGCGCGCGTCGTTTTCTCATTGCTATCTCGCTTTAGCATATTTTTTCCGAGTATCGCCTTAAAAATAACTGCTATTAGAGCTTGTGGTAGGCCACAAGTAGTAAAGTCGTAGTACAGTGCCACAAGCTTTTCTGTTCCGGTGACAGTCGTGCGTGACTCGTGATCGTGACAGAGGAGCCACTTGCAATCCGAAATTACCTGTCAAAATGGACTGTCGTATGAAAACTGTTTTAGTTCCAAAGATAGTCACCGGAACAGAAAAGATTGGCGCACTATACCTAAGGTGGGTAACGAAGGCAAACTTCAGCCGTTTTGTCGTGATTGTGCAACAAACATCCAAAAAGCTAAACTTTCACATTTATAATATTAGTAGGATAATGAGTAATAATAATTAATAATTTTAATAATAATTATTAGTAAATAGTTAGTATTAGTATAGTATTAGTAATTAATATAATAATAGGTCTTTACATATGAAATTGCCGTTTTTTTCTTTTGTACATATAACTTAACAACTTTTATAATATTAGAAATATATAATTTCTTTAATATTGCGTTACATAAAGACCGTATCGAGCAACTTTTGATAATTTAATAACCACGATATTTGATTATTTACATAGAAAAAACTTATTCCGAAAGTTACGACTATTTTTGTTTCCAGAATTTCGTACTTTATTAGTTGTAACTTAGTGAAAAAAAATTTTTTTTCTCTTAACGAATGTGTCATTTACTAGTTAAAATGTCCATAAATACTTGTGTAAAATTTTGTAAATTTACATAATATTAGTCGTTAAATAATAACAAAAACGTTAGTATGGAAAAAAAATAATTACAGAAATCTCCATACAAAACGGCAATTTCATAGGTAAAGACCTATTATTATTAGTATTAGTATTACGAGTACGACTACGATAAAATGTAGGCTGTAAGTCTTTTTAACTTTGCGTAAGTGTCAAAAAAACTTCAACTGTCTGTCACCGTTGTCACGCCGTGTATGATGTCAATGTCAATTGTCAATGTCAAATTGAAAAAGCATCAAATGTGCATTGTGATCAAATCAAACGAAACGAAATTTGCGGCAACGCAACGTTTTCATAATAATTATTCTTGACAAGAATTTATTTATTTGAATTAAATAAAACTATTTTTTTTAAAAAGCTATGTCGCGAAGATTTTCCTAATTTACCTTACTGTATTATTTTGTATGTACAGTTAAATTTCCATTATCAAGATGACTTCAATTATCAAGTTGTCGTGTCTCTCCGGGGCAGGAGACGAGTCTCCTCCTTGTTATGTACTCCAAATTGATGAGTTCAAGATCCTTTTAGACTGTGGATGGGATGAGAAGTTCGATATGGACTTTATAAAAGAACTAAAAAGGTACGCTTTGAGGTTATGTTTACAACTATTTGAAAACAGTTTGAAAATAGGTTGTAGAGTAGACAAGGGTGGATCCAGGATTTTTTTCTGGTCCCTACCCTGCACAAGAGGCGAACGGGCAAAAAAATCAACAATAACAGTCAGGAATAAACTTGAAGTATCATTCTTCAAGTCAAGTTTATTTCTACAAGTTCAAGTATGTGCTAAAGATGACAAAAATACTGCCCGTGCCCCTGTGCCCCCCTCCCCCCCCCCCCCCTTAAATCCGCCCTTGGTTGTAGAAGTTAGATGTACCTAAGAAAGAGACCTAAATTTTCCTCCCATAGTACTTAACACTTGCTGAATCTAAGTTTATTATTCTTTCAGACATGTCAACAGCATAGACGCAGTGCTTATTTCACATTCAGACCCTCTTCATCTTGGTGCCCTACCATACGCAGTAGGCAAGCTCGGGCTTAGCTGTCCCATATATGCCACACTTCCAATCTACAAAATGGGACAAATGTTCATGTATGACTTGTACCAGTCTCACAGAAATGTTACTGATTTCGACTTGTTTACCTTGGATGATGTTGATGCTGCCTTTGATAGAATCGTACAACTGAAATATAACCAGAGCACTGATATGAAAGGTAAATACACATTATCTCTGACATCTGTGACATTTCTTATTGAAGACATTTGATAGAAATTCCATTCAGCCGGCCTAGCATGATATGGTACAGCATGCCATCTTGGTTACACCTTAGTGGGGTAAGCAAGACAACTTGCCGTACCATATCATATTGTGCGATAAAAGCAGCTCAGGCAAGGCCGGCAGGGTCGGACTGGCCATATAGTCGAATTGGCATTTGCTAGCCGGGCCCTAGACTGTGTGGGCCTCTTCTCTATGCCACGGGCCCCTTGAATAAAGCAAAAAAATTTCGTCCACTGGCCCCGGTATCACCACCCAGGCTCTATCGGCCCAGTCCAACCCTGATACTATTACTGCAGCAATGGTACACTCTGCAGCACATCAAGTTCAACAGTTGAACTTAGGGCATAAAGGTGGTTTCAAGGTCAACATGTATATTCTGATATGCCGCCGTGTGTACATTATCGTACAATCTGAAAGCTATTCTGATAGATTTTGTGTTAAACGATTACCCCTCAGCTTTACATATAAAAATCTATAGGTATTCTATTTTATTGTTATGCTTGTTGTTTCAAAAATGTTGATGCATAATTGTGTAAAATATTATTACAGGAAAAGGTCTTGGTATACGCATAACTCCTTTACCAGCTGGTCACTCTCTTGGCGGGACTGTGTGGAGAATAGCAGCTCCTGGAGAAGAAGACGTAGTATATGCACCAGATTTCAACCACAAGAAAGAAAGACATTTAAATGGCTGCGAGATCGAGAGATTGATGAGACCGTCGCTGTTGCTGCTTGGAGCCATGAATGCTGACTATGTACAACCAAGAAGGAGGCTGAGAGATGAAAAGCTCATGAGTGAGTATAAGAAACTCCTAGTTCCTGTTCACAAAATATTTAATATGTTAAAAAAAAAACAATGCTTAATATGTATTCTGTCTTACAACTATTCGTCAAAAGAAGCTTATGCCAAGAGCGTTATGCCAAATAAATTTCGGAGCATCGAGATTCTGCCAGATAGATGGAACTCTTTTAAAACAATAGGGGATCAGATTTTTGCCTTTAACACATAGGAATCAATCTTTGGCATAATTATTTCATTTGCAGATTTGGCATTGTTAAAATTTCGCAAAATATGGAAATCATCTTTTCAGTGTTTTTGCATGGTGGTGGTTTCATATTAGTCTGTAGAGACACAGTGTGTAGTCATAGTCATAGTCATAAATTTTTTTATTCATATAGATTAAATAAAATTAATGCTTATGAATCGTCCAAAATTTTTTTACCTACCACCTGTTATGGACATCTTTTAACTGACAAGAAAAACAGGCGAAAAAAACTCATCAGCTTTAACAGAAGCGAGGGCTATCACACATGCTGGTCCATCAGCTGTGCCGCATTGAATGACATTAGTATAATTATTTATTTATTTATTTCTCAGCTACAATACTTACGACGTTGCGCGGCGGCGGTTGCGTGCTAGTCTGCACAGACACGGCAGGTCGAGTGTTGGAGTTAGCTCACATGCTGGACCAGCTGTGGCGCAACCGAGACTCTGGTCTGGTGGCATATTCACTGCTGCTGCTGTCCAACGTCAGCTATAATGTAGTGGAGTTTGCAAAGTCACAGGTTAGTCTCCTATAGGTATTATAAATTGCAAATGATATGTAGTGGCTAGTGCCAGTATGTAGTAGTGCGTAGGGCATTAAAGGGCCTGGAATACTGTTTTAGTTACAAGCAATCATGTTTTAATCAAACAATACAGCATGCTCAATACATAATTTCCTTTTGAGTATGTATAGCAGCGCGCGGCGCGTTAGATCTAAACGATCCCTTCTGAAATTTTTATAAATTGATATTATTATATGATAAAGTAAAAAATTAAGCAAGTAAGTACTAGAAATATTTAACGTTCAAAAGTAAAATGTATGTTTAAAATAGAGTTGATAACAAAATCATCCAATTATGTTTATAGGTGGAATGGTTAGTTTAGGGTCTTGATGAGTGATTTACGGATCGATAATGTAGAACAGGCTTTGAATTGTTTTTTTAATTTGATAAATCAATTTTACACTACAGATCGAATGGATGAGTGACAAACTAACACGCGCATTCGAAGGTGCCCGAAGCAATCCATTTGCTCTCCGTCACCTGCACTTATGCCACTCCGTAGCTGAAGTAACCAGGACACCAGGCCCCAAAGTGGTGCTTGCTTCGTTCCCTGACTTGGAGTCTGGGTTTGCGAGAGACCTGTTCCTGCAATGGGCTCCTCATCAGCAGAATTCCATCGTCTTGACTGCTAGGTAAGTGACTCATCTAAACGTTACGTCACGTCAAAGCTTAGCCAGAACCAATCGTTTTGCTCCATGCCACCTACACTTATGCCATTCTTTAATATTTATTGTATTGTGATGTGTCAATAAAAAATGTCTTTCATTTCATTTGCAGAACGTCACCCGGCACCTTAGCGCGGGACTTGATAGAGAACGGTGGCGAGCGTACCATCGAGCTGGTGGTGCGCAAGCGGGTGAGGCTCGAAGGGGCCGAGCTCGAAGACTTTCTGCAGCAGCAGAAGCAGAAGCAGCACGTCAATAATACTGTCAAGTAATAATAATCAAACTATTATTTTAAAATGCATTTTACTCAACCACTTTTCTTCTTTTAATAGGGTTCACTGCTCTGCCGTTTGAGCTTCTGTAATCTTTCGGTTCTCACACTGGCGACGCGCCACGCGGCGGAGCGCAGATTCTTAAATCTCGCGCGTGGCGACGGAGGAGCAGTGGGACTGTCGTCGGCTTCGGTTTCGGATTCATGTGACAGATGAATGTGATACATTGCTACTTCTTTTTCGCACCAATAAAAACTTGTTATATAAAAGTAGCAATGTGTCACATCCATCTGTCAAATGAACCCGATACCGATGCCGACGACACTTGGGACCGCCCAAGTCCCAAGCCCCGCAAGCAGCCCCCCTACCGCCTAAGCACCGTTGGCTTGAAGTCGATTACGACGCATCGTGCCATACTTGTCATGCCATACCAAATGTGTAACGACATGATAAGGACGACGACGGTGCTAGGCGGTAGCAAGCACGTACCCAGGATTTTTAGTCGGGAGGGGTCCGTTGGGGGGGGGGGGGGGGGGGGTAGTTTAGATGTTTGGATCCAGACCCCTGGACCCCCCCTTGGGTACGTCCTTGGGCGGTAGCCCCTCAGATCGCCACTCCGCACACATTGCACCGCGCCTCCGGCTTTGGATGACGGCCCCGCACTCACGTACGAAAACCGGCACGATACTATCGAGCTCAATGATTTTTTGCAGTTGTAGTGGCAGATTTTTCTATCATGTGTTGGATTGGACTATGCGTGTTTTCTTTACGAATTGATTTGATTGACTGATTGATACAGTCGAACAAATTGAATCGTGACGCACCATAAGTTCATTTTCTAACATTTATTGAAATTCAATAAGGTCAATAAAACTGACCTTTATAGATTTGACGCTTTCAATCACATGATTAGGAAAATGGTCATGTTTCAATTGATAGACTACTTTCACACACGCCATCTTTATCCATTCTCTAGTCCAACCCATTTAATAACCCAAGCCTTTTTATGGTCTTATTTTGTACTAGATAAATTGGTGTAAATAAATAAATCCGCACTGAGCCCGCGTGGTGGGTCATGGCTCATTCTCCTTATTCATCCATAAGGAAGGCCAGTGCCCCAGCAGTGGGGACATTAAATGGCTGATGATGATGATGATGATGAAATTGGTGTGATTGTAGGGAATTTATTTATGATTCACTATTCATATTTTATGAACACATCCCCTTTATTTCCAGAGAAGAAACAACAGGCATATCGTCTGACTCGGACTCTGACGGGGAACTAGAAATGTGGGTTGTGACGGGCCGGCACGACATCCCCGTACGCCACGAGACTAGAACTTCTGGATATTTCAAGACGAACAAGCGGCACCATGCTATGTACCCTTTCCACGAGGAACGATACCGTTCTGATGACTATGGGGAAGTGATAAAGGTAAGATGTCGTCACTAGTTTGATCCATCAGCTTAAAATCAGACACCACGCTGTGTACAGTCAGCTTCAAAATAATCTGAGCTTTCAAACATTTGACAAAAATCAACCTTATCACAAGGCATAAAGGTGCATTTTCATTCATTCTTTGAGAAAAGATTACAACAAATGAAAATTCATCTTAAAGTATTGTGCGAGTGATTTTTTTTGTCAAATGTTCAGATATTTTTGGTAGGTTTGAATGCTCAGATCATTTTGAAGCTGACTGTACCACGACGATAATCAAGTTATGATGGCGCTACAGGTTACGTTACAGAGGTTGGCCTTTATCAATTGTCCATAGTTAGCTATTTAATCATCTTCTCCTTATCCCAATTCTATTTGAGATTGGGGCAGTACGTCCTCCCTCCACTTTGCTACCCGACATAGTCTAAGTCAAGAACTCTTTATTCAAATAGATTTACAAAATTTTTAATCGTCCAACATTTTGTTCCTACCACCCTTTAAGGTGGTTCGATCAGCTCAGTAGCGCCACCATTAGAAATAAATCATTTACGATTTATCAAGGGCTTATAATACAAGTTTCTGTTATTTTGCGCAAATAGAAGAGTAAAGTGCAATTTTTAAGTATTTTTTCATGGCCTCAAATATGAGCATTAAGTTATGGATCTCGTTATTGCTAAATGTGGCCACTTTTGGCACTATTGATATTCACGAATTATTGCATAAGTTTGAGTTCTTAAAAGTATATTTATAAAATGCATTTTACTCTTTTATTTGCGCAAAATAACCGAAACTTTTAATCTAAGCCTTTAATAAAACCTAATTGATTTATTTCCATTGGTGGCGCTACTGAGCTGATCGAACCACCTTAAGTACATCTTTTAGCTGACAAGAAAAACGGGCGAAAAAACTCATCAGCTTCAACAGAAGCAACGTCATTAACAAATAATAAACATGTCATGATCTCTTCATTCATATAATTACGCACACAATCTATCCATATTTTTTATGCGGGTTTCCTCTCCCTCTCCATCCATCCACATCCATGTTCATCTCCTCTCTAGTAACATTCCTATCATCCCTTCTCATAACATCTCCATAGTTAGCTATTTGCTATTGGCATTTTCATAAAACACATTATTGTGATTCGCAGTTAAAGATAAGATAGCCAGTGCCTCAGTAATTGAGGTTTTCGGGAGTAGTGCGCTTCCACCTTCAGCCTTATCACCACTTAACATCAGGTGTGATGAAGGCTAAGTGCTACCCCGTTGTAGATAATTTTTTTTAAAAAAACAAGGATTTTAGAAGTAGTAATTGGGCGTGGCCAGTTTCTAATTTTATTTATTCTAGCTTGTTTTAATTCCTCGCTTCTTTCAGTACAAAATGCGTGCCAATGCTTCTTCTTTTCCTTGTCTTCTGCAGTTAATTCACATGTACAGTCGAACAAGTTGAATCAGGACTCATCATAAGTTCATTTTCTAACAGATGTTAAACATTTAATAATTTCTAAATTTAACCTAATTGACATTGACCTTTATAGTTTCGACGCTTTAAAACAACTTTTTAGCGAAATGGGTCATGATTCAAATGGTTCGACTGTAACTTCGTGATGAACTTAATTAAAAGTATATTAATTATACCATGTACACACGGCGGCACATCAGACTATACATGTTGACTTTGAGACCGCCTTTATGCCCTTCGTAATAAAAGCTGTTATCGCAGTTCAACTGTTTAACTCGATGTGCTGCCGAGTGTACGATGTAGCATGAGTCCTATGACAGCTCATTCGTGCAAAGCAAATGCTATTGGTATAAATCCAATTGGTATAAAGCCAATCCTTCTACACGTGTAACTTGTGGGTCAACTATAAGCAGAAGACCATCAACGCCTTGCGAGTGCAGTACAACAACGCGTTCAGGGTGCTGTTGGGGCTGCCACGATACTGCAGTGCGTCAGGCATGTTCACAGAAGCTCGTACTGATGGATTTCATGCCATCCTTAGGAAAAGAGCCGCCTCGATGCTAAGCTGTGTTCGTGGGAGCTCCAATGACATTCTGCGCGTTGTAGCTGGTCGCATAGACTGTCCTTTGGTAGCGCAGTGGGTTCGGCTGCACGTCCCCTAAATAGGAGCGTTTTACCTACCATTAAAACGCATATTGTGTCCGGAGCCTTATTCGAAGCCTAGGTAAACATATTTTGAGAAAGCCCTTTCCGTTTCCGTTCGACATCAATTTTCCTATTGGTCGATCATACCAACGTGACGTCACTTCCGTAACGTCATCATAAGTCACGTGATCCGAGTTCACCTTTTAGCAATGGCGGAAGATTTGTGTCATTGTAGTCTCAAAATCTGAAACACTTGACAACCATTAAGGATAAAATCTACACCAGGCAGGTCTTAAAGCTAGGCTTCGAATAAGGCTCCGGACACAATATGCGTTTTAATGGTAGGTAAAACGCTCCTATTGTGTCCTTTCGCCGTTATTCGAAGCCTAGGTAAACATATTTTGAGACCTTGTTTGTTATCGCCTGGTGAACGAGGACGCCAATGTGACATGTATCAGCAATTATGACATTAATCTTATACCTTTTGACAAATTCGACAGGTACTTGGGGTAGGTACTCGAATTAATTGTTTAACTTTATAACTCAACATCACAAATTAATACTGATATCAGAAACGTTATGCTATTACTATCAAACATTCAAGTATGTCATACAATAGTACGTAAGTACCTATATAATGAAAATATGAGCACGGATGACTGAATATGATTGAAATAAAATGTATAAGTGCTTATGCTCAATCTATCAAACCTTATTCATAAATATGTAAACTATGTTACATAAATCATTTACATATTCTTGAAATATTCAAAATCTGAAAAGAAACAAACATTACAATAACACAACTTGTGCTATCCCTTTATATATTTTTGAAGCAAAAACATCTGAAAATCTTTTGGCTAAGTCTCTTCTGACATACCATCGATACGATATGATCTGAAAACACATAATAAAGAAAAATATAAATACAATTTAATAATTGTAAAAACTTTCGGCACAAGAAACCATAAGCACAAGACTCTTATCTTCCCTAACTGTAAAATCATGTTGCTTTAAATTATTATTTTATACTAGTGACACGCTAAACTCCCGAGCACTTGCATTGTTATGAAGCTGACGACTGTTTCTCAGTATATCCTTTACCGCTGAAGGGAAATTATTATTCATAGGAAATTTACTAAAATAAATAATTTGGGGAATTTTAATATACTACTGTGTAGCCCCAATCTAAGCAAAGCTTGTCCTATGGCCAAGATGCCCAAGTCGTTATTCTTATGGTTCTGTAGGGTGCGTTGCATTAAGTCCACCTATGTACTGTAATTTGTGCATGAAGAATTAAATAAATAAATAAACATGTATTTTGTAAATACATGGTTATGTTACATACAAAACACTTCGATCAACTAAACATAATATTATACTTAAAATATCGAACCCACGACGATCAGTTCAACTGTTGAATCACTACACCAAATTCAAAGAGAAAACACATTATTTAAAGCTTTGTGCTAGAGAAGATGTCAACTATTGCTACGTTTGTGCAGTGCAAGATGTATTAAAGTTTGATTGCAAAAATTAACGTTAACATTATTCGAATAAATAGGATCGCAGATACATATAACATCCTAAACTACTTGTGCCGGCTTGTCTTACTGGTCTAACAAAAAGCGCGATCATGTAAAAAAATCAAGTAAATTTCTGAAAGTAATGTAAGCACATGCCTTATTTTACAAGATAAAAACAAAAGTAGTTCGTATATTAACTTCTTTAAAGCATCTGCTATTTTGTAACAAATCTTATTTGCATACAAATCGAATTAATGTAACTCATTAAACTCTTTTAATTAAAAGATAAATTGCAAAAGATTTGCAAAATTTTGACATAACTTTATCTACTATATCTATCAATCAATCAAATATTGATTTATTCACATAGACATATTATTATAATAAGCATGTAGGTCCTTAAGGATAAAAATTTGAATCGTCAATATTTTCCTAGCACCCATTCAAGACTTTTTTAACTGTAACTATACATATAAATATAATAATAACAACGAAAATGACTGGTAATGGCCGATAATGACAGTTTCACTTCATATATTTTACCGACACGGTCCCAAGTTGCATTGCAGGACACAATTTTTTATATAGACTGCCATTCTAAAGACGCGTTTCTCTTATTATTAATTACTATCGACTCAATTAAAAAACTCCGATAATTACTGCCAATTTAGCTACACGGAACACCTTAAATGTTATATCCAATCTAGCAAAGAAACATAAATATACAAAATTAAAAAATGCGCATTGAGCCCACGGAGTGAGTTATGGCTCATTATACCCATCCATTTAGTAAAAATGAGTTAACCGGGCACATAAAATACCTTGGTAATAAATATAATAAATTCTAACATAATGAACTAAAAAAAAAATTATTAAAACTCACCAAAGACATTGTTTATCAGAAACATAAGAGACATCTTTTCCTCATCAGAAAAACGAGCAACTTCTTTGAGTTGCCCTAATGCTAGCATGCATGCAAGGGCATAATTTTGCTATTGTACAAGACAGTGTTCTTGTGGAGCGACTGTCAATCTGAAAACTCGTAAATTATTATCAATGATCAGATCCACTAATTTTACATTTGTATGGGCCAGTGTCCTTGCGAAATCAATCTCAGAAACTCATTTTTACTTATTCTTCCCAAAAAATTCATAAATTATCCAATTATTAATTTTATGACAATGATTCATTAAAAGTTCATAAAAAGATGTCTTTGTAGACCCTGTCAATCTCCAAACTGCATTCATTCTAGCCTGGAAAGGCATAATTTTTCTATTGTTTAAGACAGTCAACAAGTACTTTTTATTGAATACATGAATAGGTAGTTTATATCATAATAACAAAAGGTTTTTCATTTTCAACATTACATACATTACATGAGTGCATGAGTTACATGAGCACAGGAAAAATAATATCAGTAACGGTAATTAGGTACTATTGCCAGTTGCAGGTTGATCTGTATTACAGGCAACAAAATATGGTATATACCTAGTTTTGCCATTTTAAAAGACCGTGATCGTCAGAATTCGTCTCACGATATAAATCTACGGTGCCAGGGAGCAGCCTGCCATATTTATACATGACGATGAGTAAGCATAAACAATGCCTGTATCAGATGGTTTCACTCTTCTAGACGGCTAAAATAACTATTGCCTATATTAACGAACATAAATTTTCTAAAACGTAAATCTACTGTGGAATAATGTAAAGTAATACCTAATTTATTCGGTGTTCTCCATTAACAAGAGGTACACATTTTCTTAATCTGAACTAAATTTAGGTATGAAACAGTCGAAAGGGCCGACCAGCTCAGCTCGTGCTGTTGCTTACAGCTATGTCAGACTGTCAGGCTCTTTCAGATACGCAAAACGCCAGACACGCATTATCAGAAATCGCAGAATGTCAGATACACGAAAAGTCAGAATCGCAATCCCAACTGGCTTTATAGCATAATTACTTTGACTGCAAAGCTTCTAGTCAGTAGGTACCTATTATTAATCGTTAAAATACTTAATTATTGCTATCACTGCCTGGTGCCCATAGGGATCCACCGCGATATTTCAATCAATATATAAACTATTAGTGCCAAGCACAGCTTCCAGCGTGCCTAATACTAGCGGGGCTTGTTCGCATATAAACATGAAAGGTGTGTGTAGTCGATATACCTATATCCCCCCCCCCCCCTTTTTACTTCCTCGACCGGAAGGAATAAAATATGAATATATAGCATATTTATTTGAATATACAGTTTTTACTTTCAATCATAATTATGGCATTGACGGCACTAATAATATCACGTAATCCAAAAACATAAAAAGATTCATATGCTTATTGTCAAAATTAGCGCTATACCACTCGACTAAACTAACATATTATTTTAGAACTGCAATGATACCATGATTACCATTAAAGAAAATGTCGGTACTTCAAAATGCTTTCGAAACAATAAATCACCACAAGAAGTCGGTACAAATTGTAAAATAGGATTTATAAACTAAACAAGAGAAAAGTGTGTCAAGGTCAAGCACGGGCGACGACGGAAGCCGAGACCCACTGTATACTTCCCGGATCCTTTTAAAATCCCTAAATCACATTGTATCACTATTAAAAGGTAATCTATTTGAAATAAATGATTAAGATTATGATTTAATCTCTCTGCGCAGATCGCAAAAACTCTCTACTAACTATCACATGAACAGATTTTTCATGGTGAGAAAATATAAAATTTCTTACTTGCTTGTGGGTAAGAAAATAAAAAATCAAAACTTTCACTGACCTGGCGAGGTGTTAAATTACCTCAATTCTTGTGTGCCAATAAAGCTCATACTCCATCTCGTCGTCCTAAATGCTTTGGATTCCACGATACTTTGAAATTAACAGGTGGACATCGAGCCCGACCCGCCATGTTTTCGCGCGCTCACTCACAGGCACGCTCTTTTAAAATTCGAACAATTTTCATAAGTAATAATATTAGTTTATCCGAGAAAGTAAAATAAAAGAACCACTCGTACAAATTTTTAAATTTTAAATTTCGAACGCTTACAGCGTTTATGATTAGATGTGAACGGTTGCGAAAAATGGACGCCAATGACACACATAGAAGTATTTTTGTGTTTATTGTTGTTTTTGTTTGTTCTTATTTGGTTTTCTGTGTGTATATTTTGTTGTGTGTTGCTGAAATAAATAATTTTCTTTCTTTCTTTCTTTCAAATCTTCCGCCATTGCTAAAAGGTGAACTCGGATCACGTGACTTATGATGACGTTACGGAAGTGACGTCACGTTGGTATGATCGACCAATAGGAAAATTGATGTCGAACGGAAACGGAAAGGGCTTTCTCAAAATATGTTTACCTAGGCTTCGAATAACGGCGAAAGGACACAATATATTTTTATGTGTTTTTATTTTATTTTAATTTAAATGTGAATGTTGTTAATTTTAATTTAATTTAAATGTATGAAATTGTGTAAAATGCTGACATCATTATTATTATTGTTTTTAATCTCATGTATGGACTATTGTGTCTGAAATAAATGTTTTGTATTGAATTGATAAAACTCGAGAAAAACAGCGTTAGAATTTTTTTAATGCAGCTTATGCTAGAATATTAGATCCTATTCCTTGTACAGAAGCAACATTTTGTTTTGCACGAAAACGAGCTGTCATAGACCCATGCTACACTGTACAAAGTTTAATGTAATGTTGGTTTATTCAGCCCGATGACTACCGACTCGCGGAAGTAGTGGACGCAGAAGGGGAGATACGAGACATCCCGCCAGCGCCGCCGCAAAAACAGGAGCCTGAAGGTAAACAATAGCATAGCATTTTTTTTTTAAGTTTCCTCTCATTTGACACAACTAAAACCTTTTTATAAATTATAAGACCCGTGCCCAGCAGTGGGATAACTAGTAGCTTATGTCACTCAGGGATTACGTAGCATTCTAATGGTGAAAGATGTTTTGAAATCGGTTCAGTAGTTCCGAAGATTACCCCCTACAACCTCACAAACTTTACCTCTTTCTAAGATTAGTAAAGATACTCTTTAGATCGCGGAATACAAGAAAGACCTTATAAGTAGTAAGTGGCTGGGGCGCGTGTGGAGAACCCTTTGATGAAAAAAGCATACCCTTCATACATTTCATCACTAGCCTTCCGCCCGCGGCTTCGCCCGCGTGGACTACACGACGATATTCCGGGGGAAAATGATATTTCTCCGGATAAAAAGTAGCCTATGTCACACTCCAGCTCTCAAACTGTACCCATACCACAGATTACTAAATAGTTACTATGTAACAGATAGTTCACTCCGCTAAGTCATTTAACTCTAACTATAACGCAATAAAGTAGAATTCAGCTTGTACGGCGCAGGCAAATTACGAACGGCCACTCGTTGTCGTTGCATCTCTTTCTATCGCATATATTCTAGCTCTTTTGCGGACCTAACTTCTATGGATTTACAACGCCGGCGTTGCCGCCGCGTTTTCGAGCCGACACGGGGAGTGAAATAGGCCTGCCCATACTAAATCACGTCGATCTGTTGCTCCGTTTTGAAGTGAAAGACGGACATACAAACCCATAAATCCACACGCTTTCATATTTGTAATTAAGTATGGATTCTACGATTTACAATTTTTAACCTCTTTCTCTCCAGAGGTTAGACCTCTTTTTGTGTTCTGTCTGTGCTTTAGATTTATGCGGCTTTAAATAGTCACAAAGAACGAAATTATAATAAAAATAGTATAGTAAAATGCAAGCAAAATCTTCTCGTAAAATACTGTCTGATTTTTGTATACAGAGGAAATAATCGAGATACCGAGCAAGTGCGTGTCGACGGTGCGACAAGTGGCAATAAAGGCCAACGTACAGTACATCGAACTAGAAGGCCGCTGCGACGGCGAGTCCTTACTACGAGTAGTAGCGCACGCTAAACCACGAGCACTCGTAGCGTTAAGAGCTCCGCCAACAGCGCTGAACGTGCTCAAGTAAGTAGCTATACAGGGTTAATTTTCGAACACCATCCAAATTTTTAAGCTCGTCTCAAAATCGGTAAGTGAACAACTTTCTTTTAGAAACATGGGTCGAAATACGACAGAAAAATTTGGACTTCTCATACTAAATTGATCACCAGATCAGTGTGATTTGTATGAAAAGTCAAAAATTTTATGTCATATTTCAACCCATGTTTCTAGGAGAAAGTTGTTCATCTTAAAAATTTGGATGGTGTTCAAAAATTAACCCTGTATACGTTAAATTCTCTAGTTTGTAGAAGAATAATGATAGGCCGCTGCGACGGCGAATCCCTACTCCGAGTAGTAGCGCAAGCTAAACCACGAGCGCTCGTAGCTTTAAGAGCTCCGCCTACAGCGCTGAACGTGCTAAAGTAAGTAGCTACATATGTTAAATTTTATAGTTTTTTGGTGTCCTCATTGAGTTTAATAATTCTAAAAATGTCTGAATATAATTGGAGAATAAATTGTCCTTTCCTAGTTTGTAGACGTAATAATAAAGATAGGCCGCTGCGACGGCTAATTCCTACTACGAGGGATAGCGTTAAGAGCACCGCCTACAGCGCTGAACGTTCTCAAGTAAGCAGATATTATACATTAAAGGACAATGGGTAATTTTGTATGGATGCCGTATCCAAAAAAATACTGTAGCATCATGAACTAAGTCGCTTTTTGGTGCCCTCATTGAAAAGTTTAATCATTCTAAAAAGTAGGTCTAAATTTAATTGGAAAAAAATGTGAGTATTGAAAATTCAACATAAGTGTATGGAAAAGAATATATTTTTATCGAACTTTCAATGAATATATCTTTTTTTCTCCCATTGAACATTACTTTTTTACAATTTTTAAATTACTTTATGATGGCAACAAAAAGACCCGATATAACTCATAATGCTACAACTATTTTCTTGTCTGGGTACGCTGTTACTCATTGTCCTTTCCTAGTTTGTAGAGCTAATAATAGTTATAGCCCGCTACGACGGCAAGTCCCTACTACGAGTGGTAGCGTTAAGAGCTCCTACATCGCTGAACGTGCTCAAGTAAGTAGCTGTATATGTTAAATTTCCTAGTTTGTAGAGGTAATCATAATGAAAGGCCGTTGCGACGGCGAGTCCCTACTACGAGTAGTAGCGCTCGCTAAACCACGAGCGCTCGTAGCGTTAAGAGCTCCGCCTACAGCGCTGAACGTGCTCAAGTAATCAGCTATACAGGGTTAATTTATACAGGGTTATTTATAATACGTTGAAGGGCAATGAGTAATTTTGTCCTAAAACATTTTTCATTTCACGCAGTAAAATTAAAAACCGAAAAGCCATAACTCGTTGATTTTAAAAACCGGTAATGAGTTACGGGGAAACAGAACGTAAATTTAAAACTTACAATGTCATTGTCTCTCAAGCACTTGTCAATGTCTTTCTCACATCATTCCTACTGGTAGAATATCGAAAACGATTGGGCCGGCCAAATTAACATGTTCAAATCTTGGTGTTCACCACTCGTTCTCGTAATTCTTTTATTTTGTATAAAAATGAGAGCAGCACCACTACGGTCGTTTACGAGGCTTAAATTCAAGATGCAGCACTTTGACAGCTCTGGTGACATTTTGACAGATGTTATCTTTTCTATCTCACACACACACACCATATCAGTTTATAACCTACATTCGTTGAATTACAGAAAGTACTGCGAGGCAGACAATATCGAAAAAGTATTCACTCCAAACAAGGGCGACATTATTGACGCAACCACAGAGTCGCATATCTACCAGGTAAGTCTTAAGAATTGGAACATTGAAAAAATTATAATTATATTTGTATTTTTTGTCCATTCCAAACCGCTTGTTGCTGTTCGTAAATAAACGTGAAGTTTGTTAGCTTACCAAAAAAGCCTACTTGTAGAGATTAGTAGTGTGAAAATTCGATAATAGGTTTCAGTTTAAACTCTTTTATACTAACCACCGGTTGCACCAAAGTTTTTTTACATTATTCTTTTACTTTTACAGGGTTTATGGTTTTAAAATGTATGGGATTTGACAGTTTTGACAGCAAAATTCAGTTAATCATCACCAAAATATTCATTTTATTTCTCCGCGCTATGTGTCCCGCCCACTGCCACTTCAACGATGCAACCCTTCGAGCGATGTCGGTTGTTTTAGTTCTCCTGCGGATCTCAACATTTCCGATTCGATCGAGCAGGGAAATACCAAGCATTGCCATTGCTCTCTCCATCGCTCGCTGGGTGACCTTGAGCCTTCTTATGAGACCCTTAGTACAAGACAACGTCTCGCTTCCAGAAGTCATCACTAGCAACACACACTGGTGAAAGACATTAGTCTTGATTTTGAGACATTGAAGAATATATGCCGGAGCTTCCCGAACGCTGCCCATCCGCGCATGAATTCTTATGACTGCTAATGAATTCTAATATTAATTTGTTCGATGTGTTCGCAGGTGAAACTGACGGACGCTCTGATGAGTACCCTCGCGTGGCGGTCGGCGGGCGACACGGAGCTGGCGTGGCTGTCCGCCGTCTGCTGCGAGCGGCCCGCGCAGCGCGAGGCCCGCCCCGCTGAAGGTACCGTTGGTCATAATGTATACAAACTGCGGACGCTCTGTGAGTACCCTCGCGTGGCGGTCGGCGGGCGACACGGAGCTGGCGTGGCTGTCCGCCGTCTGCTGCGAGCGGCCCGCGCAGCGCGAGGCCCGCCCCGCTGAAGGTACCGTTGGTCATAATGTATACAAACCGACGGACGCTCTGTGAGTACCCTCGCGTGGCGGTCGGCGGGCGACACGGAGCTGGCGTGGCTGTCCGCCGTCTGCTGCGAGCGGCCCGCGCAGCGCGAGGCCCGCCCCGCTGAAGGTACCGTTGGTCATAATGTATACAAACCGACGGACGCTCTGTGAGTACCCTCGCGTGGCGGTCGGCGGGCGACACGGAGCTGGCGTGGCTGTCCGCCGTCTGCTGCGAGCGGCCCGCGCAGCGCGAGGCCCGCCCCGCTGAAGGTACCGTTGGTCATAATGTATACAAACCGACGGACGCTCTGTGAGTACCCTCGCGTGGCGGTCGGCGGGCGACACGGAGCTGGCGTGGCTGTCCGCCGTCTGCTGCGAGCGGCCCGCGCAGCGCGAGGCCCGCCCCGCTGAAGGTACCGTTGGTCATAATGTATACAAACCGACGGACGCTCTGTGAGTACCCTCGCGTGGCGGTCGGCGGGCGACACGGAGCTGGCGTGGCTGTCCGCCGTCTGCTGCGAGCGGCCCGCGCAGCGCGAGGCCCGCCCCGCTGAAGGTACCGTCGGCTCATAATGTATATGTTATGGACCAAGTGATAAATTGGGCAGTATACATAGTGCCCGGTCATTATGAAAAATGCGCAATATGAGTATTTTTTTCTTTTTTCCTTCTTCTTCTTTCTGTAAACAACAAGTGGTTTTGTGGAGCAAAAAAAAATTACCACGAAATTTAAGACGCCTTAAATTTCTAACCTATCACGTGTTCTACAGGACTTTCAAGGCAAACTCGCTTTTGCCCTCTCATATTGCGCATTTTTCATAATGACCGGGCACTATGTATACTGCCCAATTTATCACTTGGTCCATAACATATACAAACTAAATGCCGTGTAGTACCTGCACATAAAAAAATAGCACTACCCCCTCTCTTCCCGTGGGTGTCGTAAGAGCCGACAGAGAGAAAACAGCCAAATGAAGATGGGCGCCAGCGTCTCCATTTGACAGCAGGCCATACTGCGATCGCCAACCCGCCTGCCAAGCGATTATGGCAAACCCCCCGAAAATGGCTTTACACAAAAATTCGCCCCCCCCCCCCCCCCCCCCCCCCCCTCCCCGGCGGCCCCGCTATTCCTAGCTACGGTAGCGGCTATGGTAACGGCGGGGCAGGGGGTGCTAAGAATCCCCGGGTAGGCTCCGGCTACCAACACCGACGACTCGACCTGGCAACCTACGACACGCGCACGTTGAGGCTCGACGCGAAGCTTATAGAGTTGGAAGAAGCAATTAGTAAGTTACCTATTACGTTTTAAGCAAAGGCATAAGTTCACTTTTTCAAAAAAAATACCAGAAAATCGGAACGTTGTAAAAGCTTAATGAAGGTTCTGGCTTCTCGAAAATAACTTGACCAAAACCATAGATAAAAAAATCTGCTTTGAAAAACTTTTGTACTAAAATATTGCAACTGCGCAGGCTTTTTGTCTGTGTTTATGTCTATGTCTACCTACCTACCTTTTATGAACTTTTTTCATTTACAAGGCTATTTTTATTTCACAATAGGTAATATTCCCCAGTTGTGCCGTTCGGAATATTTTATAAGTCCAAATATTACCATAGTAATGGTTCAATTAAGTAGTTGGTCCGATGCACACTGGGACCTGTTCATACAACATAATGCTCAAAACTCTATTTTCAAAATGAGGGTATTTCAAATAATCAACTTTGTCAGGGTAGACTTAAGAACGTATCACATCATTTGTACAAATACTGAAACAGTAACTGCTATCCGCTGCTTACTACATCATCTCAAAGTTGACTATATTCACAAATAATTAATTATCCATTAACGTACGTGAGTTTGAAGCTAATATTACAAAATTTCTTTCCAAAAGTAAACGTTACATTTAATTAAAGTGAATCATGGCTGCAACTGGGCAAGGTGTAACGGACGGGCGTGGTAAGGAAGAGAAATTAAACGAAAGGTAACTGGTTGACGGTGGAGAGACGGCGGTGCAGAAAGTAAAATCTTTGGTGCGCGTGAAAACCTAAGTACTAAGTAAGTATGGCGTCGCGACCGACGTTGGTTAGCTGAAGGAGCCGCGGGGCTCCGCGTGTGCGCGTGCAGTCTGTGTCGCGGCTGGCGGGCAACTGCCTCACGTTATTTGCGTGGGTGTGAAGGAGACACAAACAGCACCGCGAACTCTCGGCAGCGGCCGGCAGGCGTCGGGGCGTCCGTTCAAAAAACAAAACGTAAAACTTACTTATACGTTTTTCCTGCACCGTCGTACGAACTCCATCAATTTATTTATATAAAAAAGGTAAGCACACATGTACATAACAAATATATTAGTTACTTAATCATACACAATTTTATTTGACTTTAATTACAGATTTTATTTCCTATTTATTTACTAAAGTTCTTGCACACATTATATTTCAGGTAAAGGATTTCGAACGACAACGTACGAGAAAAAACTGCCATACAAGTGGACAGTTATAGGTAGTTATTTATTCACCTATTTTAAACTAATTTTACATTGTTTTCTATGTTTCAGGTTTATCAAAAAACGGACAATCAAAAAAGAGAAAGAGGGGCGTTACCGCCGTCACATCGAATCGTGCAACGAACGAGCTGTCAAACGTCATCGTGTGAATGAGACTCAACACTTACAATCAACTAAGTATTACAAATTAAAAACACATAAAATAAAAAAAATAAAACATCCTTAACTAACCCTCATTAGTTTCATTGCGCAAAAGTAATGCTACGCGTGTCGCGGGGCGCTTGGTTACTTCAGCTGCTGTCCTTATATCTACAACTCTTACCCGACCGTCGGAGCCTGGGTAGACCGTTTGCACAGTACCTTTAGGCCACACGTTCCGCGGCGAGGCAGGATACTCCACTTACTTCGAGGGGCCAATGTAGGTAGAACTTCTTTTATCCACCTTGACCAAAATAAGTCAGCCAAACGCTGCGCGATTCTCCACTGCTTTCGCAGGCACAAATCCGCGTCATCAAAAAACCCCGTTTTGAGGCAGAGAAGACGCAGAACCTAGTAAGAAATGATTAGGTGTTAAAGTCTCAGGATCCCTGGGATCGACTGAGACGTGGGTTAAGGGACGACCGTTGATCATGCCCTCAACTTCACATAAAAATGTGGCAAGAGTTTCCTCTCGAGGGGCTCGCTCTTTCAAAACTACCTTTAGGACCGTCTTGACGCTTCTGATAAGACGTTCCCAAGCGCCCCCCATGTGCGGACTAGCGGGTGGAATGAATTTCCACTCAACTCCCCTGTTCAAGGCCTCTGTTTGAAGCTCTTGCTGGCTGTTAACGACCTCCTGGTACGCTTTCTTTAACTCAGTATTAGCGCCACGCAGATTAGTGCCGTTATCAGATACTAAGGTGTGCGGCCAACCCCTACGAGCCGCCATACGCCTCAAAGCCATAATCATGGAGTCTGTCGTAAGCGACGAGACTACCTCCACGTGTACTGCGCGTACCGTCAAACACGTAAACAACACTCCGTATCTACGAGCCCTCGATCTGCTTACTGTTACCTCGATAGGTCCGAACAAGTCTACGTCACACATGGTAAACGGCCTCCTATGGTGCGCGAGTCGGTATCCGGGTAAGTCACCAAGACGTGGTGGCTCAGGAGTCGCTTTTCTAAAACGACAAACCAAACATTGTCTCGCTACGTAGGTCGCATTCCGACGAGCCAATATTTCTGCCGCATGTCATTAATCACCATCTCGTTGTACGAGTGGGGCCGCGCCGACATGATAGTGCATCACTATGAGTCGCGTAATATAATTTCTACCATCTAATATAATCGGAAATTTAGTCAGCTGTTCGACGTCGTTCACATTTCCGATTCTTCCTTCAACGCGTAATAAATTATTTTCATCGAATATAGGGGTAAGCGTACGGAGTCGACTATCTCGCTTTAAAACTTTATTAGACTTCAAGCAATTTATTTCATTTTGAAAGGATTGCGACTGAGAGTGACGCAATAACAAAGTTTCAGCTCTATTCATTAATTCCTCATTAATATGTGAAATAAAAGTTTTTTTACATTTCTCTATAAACAACAAGACTGCGGCTGTAGCGCGTAACAAACGTAACCACCGAGAAAAACGTTCCGGGTTAGGTACGGGTAAGTCACTTACAAAATTATTCTCCCTTACTACATTTACCTTTTCTAGTACTTCATTACTAATATTTTTATCTGTTACCGGACACTCGGGCCAACTATGACGCGGTTGATACAAAAACGACGGACCAGTAAACCATTCTGAATCGATACTTCGTTCCTAAATCCGCTATGTTTACGTCTGTCGGTACGTAATGCCACTCGCTACTGGAACTCAGTTCATCGATTTCACCTAACCTATTAGCGATAAAGGTTTTATAACTTCTACACTGATCCCTAATCCAATACAAAACTATCATAGAATCCGTCCAATAGTAAGTTAAAACTGGATTAATTCTATGTTCGTTCTTAATGGCGTTCGCGAGCTTACATGCGAGGACAGCGGCTTGCCGCTCAAGCCGCGGCACAGAAGTATATTTTACCGGAGCTACTTTACATTTACTCGCTACGAATGTAACTGTGACTCGACCGTCAGTGTCTTTCCTTCGCCAAAATGCAACAGCTGCGTACGCGCTCGGTGACGCATCGTCAAAAACATGAAGTTCTAACGTCGCATTCACACTTTCGTCAATAGAATATTTCCGCGAAAATACCAACACGGAATTCTAATCATGTTTATTTCCCGATTTTTTTTAAGCCAGCTACTAAATATTGTAAAACATTTTTCGTCTAAAATGTCATCCGATTGTATTTTAATTTTCCAGATCTCTCGCATTAATATTTTACCGTTAATTGTGAACGGTATTAAGTAACCATGAATATCAAAAATAGACATAACGATACGTAACACTTCCCGTTTTGTAGGCACTCTTTTTAAAAGTAAAATATCTTCGGGAACTTTTTTAAAAGTTAGATCAAACCCGATTGTGTCGGTTTGCGGAAACCAAAGTAAACCTAATGTGCGTTCCGGCTGCTTATCAACTTCGAACCTTATTGCCTTGTCATTAAGGTCGGCACTCGGAAGACCGTTAAGTGTCGTAGGATCGTTGCTTAACCAGTTACGCATTTCGAACCCTCCCTGCATGTGTATAAACGATATTTGCTTTATTATTTCGTTACATTTATTCTTATCGGAAAAACTATCTATATAATCGATTCCCCTTTATTGCATTTACTGCCTCCGGCATCTCTGTTTTAAAGCGAGAAGCATTTTTATCCGCGTTAATAAACTGTGCTACAAAAGGTGAGCAATTTGCTCCGAAAATAAGAGAGGTCATGGCGCATGTACTGACAAGATTACTATCCTTTTCTTTCCATAGAAATCTTAACGCATTCTGATCCTCGATCTTAATTTTAATTCTCATAAACATATCTTTAATATCTCCGATTACACCAATAGCATTTTCGCGAAATCTAAACATGACACCATACAAAGAGTTCAATAAGTCGGGTCCCTGAAGTAAATAGTCATTAAGAGAGGAATTATTACACTTCGCAGCGGCATCAAAGACTAAACGTAACTTCCTTTTGTTCGGGTTATCTACCCCGAAGTGAGGTAGGTACCATGTACGGGTATCGCTTTCCCTACACTCAGCTTCACTAAGAATTCTTGCGTAATTATTATCGAATAAATACTTCATACGCTCACGATAACGCGATTCATACACCGGGTTATTTGTCATTTTTCTATCAACAATATTAAACCTTTTTAAAGCATCCGGGTATGAATCAGACATATAAAAATTATCACTTTTCCACGGTAAATTAACTGTCCACTGACCATTAATTAATTCAGCGGATTGATTGAGAACACTGAAAGCCCTTAACTCATCTGAGTTCTGACGCGGTTTAGCACAAATACCTATCGAGTCGAGTGAAAACGAACGACGTACTAAATCAGGCAAATTATCTTCGTCCTGCGGGTCTATACTACTCACAGACATGGCTGATATAGCGGCGCGTTGGTGCGATGACTCATCACGCACAGCTGTTGTAGTCAATAGGAGCGGCGGCTGTGACGCCGTCGGCGTGGACTGCGGCGGCGGCGTGGACTGCGGCGGCGGCGCCAGCGGAGTGGCGCACTGTTGCTCACCTACAATACCTGTTGACGCGTACGGCGGCGCCGGCAACTCGCAGTCAGCTGAAGTAATCATCAACGCCTGCGCCTAAATAGGCCCACGATAAAAGGGGCCGTGCACACACCAACCTAATAAAGTTTTAGTTAGGAATGGCCCGCCTGGACTGTTTACACAATATTGGAGCGATTAAATTATAATTGTCTTGACCAATTAACATGGTCGGTTTCACATATTGACATTCAACAATATTACAAATATTAAAACAAGAAAGGTCTTCACCAATATTTAAATTAATATTACAAGGTTGAACAGGTAAGTTTAGTTCTTTCATCGTTAGAAAGCTCAACATTTAATACTTCCGTCTTACATACCAACTCGCCGGAGTCACAAGCACATGATTTTTATGAACTAAATCAAACTTTTTTGATTTTCTCCTTTTTGCGCAAAGTTCTATTACAAATCTCTTCAGTTCTTTACTAATCAACACCTCGTAGATAAAGTAAAAGATATTTCAAAAATAGAACTTTGCGCAAAAAGGAGAAAATCAAAAATGTTTGATTTAGTACATAAAAAAATATACTATCATATAAATTCGGCCATTACTCCAAAAGTACTAAACATTAAGGTTCGTAAAAAATATATTACAATAACCATACCTTACCCAGTTGCAGCCATGATTCACTTCAATTAAATATAACGTTTACTTTTGGAAATAAATTTTGTAATATTAACTTCAAACTCATGTACGTTAATGGAAAAATAATTATTTGTGAATATAGTCAAGTTTGAGATGATGCAGTGGGCGGCGGATAGCAGTCACTGATTCAGTATTAGAACAAATGGTGTGATATATTCTTAAGTCTACCCTGACATAGTTGATTATGTGAAATACCCTCATTTTGAAAATTGAGTTTTGAGCATTACGTTGTATGAACAGGCCCCAGTGTGCGATGGGAAGAAAACCACCTAATGAGTTCCAATCGGAACAGTTAGTTGGTCGGATTGGAATAACAGGATCAAACATAAGCGAGTATTTTTCAGCTGCCTTTGATTAGACCCTTATTAATTGAGCATACACTTCGTCCCCAGACGAGCCGTCTTCAGACGTAGTGATGTCTTTGGAGCCGGCGGCCGGCGCCGCGCACACGGCGGCGTTCGTCAACAGCGTGCGCCTGTCCGAACTCAGGGCCGCCATCGCCCGCGCCGGACTTACCGCCGAGTTCGTGTCCGGCGCGCTGGAGTGCTGCAATGGCACCATCGCTATTAGGAGGGTGAGTTACTTCGAACAGCGTGCCTGTCCGGATTCAGGGCCGCCATCGCCCGCGCCGGACTTACCGCCGAGTTCGTGTCCGGCGCGCTGGAGTGCTGCAACGGCACTATCGCTATTAGGAGGGTGAGTTACTTCATAGCGTGCCTGTCCGGACTCAGGGCCGCCATCGCCCGCGCCGGACTTACCGCCGAGTTCGTGTCCGGCGCGCTGGAGTGCTGCAATGGCACCATCGCTATTAGGAGGGTGAGTTACTTCCAACAGCGTGCCTGTCCGGACTCAGGGCCGCAATCGCTCGCGCCGGACTTACCGCCGAGTTCGTGTCCGGCGCACTGGAGTGCTGCAATGGCACCATCGCTATTAGGAGGGTGAGTTACTTCCAACAGCGTGCCTGTCCGGACTCAGGGCCGCCAACGCCCGCGCCGGACACCGCCGAGTTTGTGTCCGGCGCATTGGAGTGCTGCAATGGCACCATCGCTATTAGGAGGGTGAGTTACTTCCATCAGCGTGCCTGTCCGGACTCAGGGCCGCCACCGCCCGCGCCGGACACCGCCGAGTTTGTGTCCGGTGCACTGGAGTGCTGCAATGGCACCATCGCTATTAGGAGGGTGAGTTCAAAGATATTATAATATAACAAGATTGCGCACTCATGAGTTGCAGCCGAGCCGAGCGAGATAGGCCTATTATGGTGTGCGTCCCTCTCTAATGAGAGAGACGTGAGTGACTACACGATTTGGTTTTTTCGAGGACAATTTATAGTTAACCAGACTTGGCTCACGTAGGATTCGAAAATCACGCTTCCTAGGGAGCTCTTGTAGCTAAAAGAAACATAAGTACATTTAAACATTCGAACTCACTTTCTATTTATAATATTAGTTAAGATGAGGACTCCGCGAGGCAAAGCATTTGCACCACTTATGAGGCAATAATGTAACAATCGACACATACACATATGCTTTATAAGCATACTTACTTTTGAACCGACTTCAAAAAAGGAGGTTGTCAGTTTGACCTGTATGTACTTATATGAAATGTATGTCTGTATTTCTGATAGGCGTATTTTGCTAAAATGGATAGAAATAAAAAGTCCACGTACAGTAATAAAAATCTGTTTATTAGTTAGACTATATATTGCTAAACAAAATTTTCTTGCGGATCTTTTGACGCATGGAGGCTTTGTGTCCAATTAATTTTAAAGATTCGTTTTTTGCGTACCTACTTTTTTAACCTTCAATTAAGATACAGATGTTATAATACATTTAATAAGTTTTGTTTCATGCCTGTTTTCTGATAAAGATCTTCTTCTTTTTCTTCTTCCGCTGAGTATTGTGTAATTTTTTCAGATATGAGGTTAAGCCAACCTTTTTTAATTTCTTCATGTTTAGTAAATCTGAAACAATGAAAATTAATGTATGGGTTAAGTAAGAAAGTAAATTCCAATCTATAGACTAAAAACGAAATGGACACCCTACTATACGCAAGAATAAAAGTTTGGCTAAATACTTACCTATGAAAAGATACACCGCTCCGTTTAAATGATTCGCTTTTGCATCCTTTCACACATCAAGTGAGAACCATTTTTATTGATTTAAACGTAATTTTAAAATGATAATTAAGATCCACACACTAACTTTACACACATAAATTAATTTGCCGTCGCCATGTTGATGATGTTTTTATTTTTATTAAAATTGTCCAGACGCAAAGTGTTGCATATTTATTATAATTAAAACTACCATAACACCGACTCTTACATTAAAAAAATAGTTTTTCAAGGTTTTAAATAATACAAATGATATGGACTTTATTATTATCAGCTGAACATTCCTTTTAATTAATTAATATTTTGAAAATTCTCGAGAACAGGAAATATGAATTTGAATTAAGTTCTACTACAACCAAAAATATTTAATGGTGGCAGCCCAGTAGACAGTGATGCAATCCTATTTAGGAGCCTCTCGCTCGGCTCGTTTTTCCGTTTATCGTAATGTCACACGAAAATAAACCTTATTGTAACTGCATAGAATCGAATTGACATTGCTTTTATTTTCATAGTGCACAATCTTGTTATATTATAATATCTTTGGGTGAGTTACTTCATAGCGTGCCTGTGCGGACTCAGGGCCGCCATCGCCCGCGCCGGACTTACCGCCGAGTTCGTGTCCGGCGCACTGGAGTGCTGCAACGGCACCATCGCTATTAGGAGGGTGAGTTACTTCCAACAGCGTGTGCCTGTCCGGACTCTGAGGGCCTACTCTGAAACGCAAAACCCGAAACTTCGGTAAACCCGTCCCTCTCACTCTCTAGTTGGGACAGAATCGAGTGAAAGGGGCGGGGCTAACCGAAGTTTCGGATTAGCGTTTCAGAGTACGGTCCCAGGGCCGCCATCGCCCGCGCCGGACTCACCGCCGAGTTCGTGTCCGGCGCGCTGGAGTGCTGCAATGGAACTCGCTATTAGGAGGGTGAGTTACATCATAGCGTGCCCCTGACCGGTTGCCAAAAAATTTCAAGAATAATAAAGTAGATTTCAATTTAAGATGTCAAAAAATATAGTAAGTATCAACTTTAATATGTACTCAAAATAGATATCGACAGTGGAAAGGCGAAATTGCTAAAACGCCATATTGGCACTTTTGGGAAATGAATTTTAAAGTTTTTTTTAAACAAAAAAGCAACTTTTTTGTTTTAATATAGTTGATTTTCAGATATAAGGTTAAGTGATTTTTTATCCTAATTAAGAATAACTTTACAGATTCATAACTATTCTAATAAGCGAGAAACATGTCGCTTTAGCAAAAACGTCTCGGCTTTTTACTAATTATGGGTTGAGAATAAATTGCATATGTGACACATATGATGTAAGTCAAGCAAGCGGAAATTGCTAATAGAGAGTTACAGCTTATACTAAGGAACTCCATAATTACTAAGCAGCAATATGTACGTAAAATATCGGCAGCAAATATGGCTAACGGTAGTGCAGTTAATAAAATGTAATGAGGCAGAAAATCTAATAGGTATTTTGCTTCAAATAATACCAAAACAAAAGATCTAAACGTATGAACCAGTAGCAGTTTTAAACGGATAAGGATGCTTAACAACAATTTCTTTTTTCCTTAATAATGAAATAAGTCTTATTAGCAAGAACCTTCATGGGGGATTTTTTACAAAAGGGATACAGACTGGTATTGCAAAACAACAGATTTATTCAATCAAACTTAAAAAAAATTGAAAGAAATCGTAAATGTAATCCAGATAAATCTTCCTAATCCTAATCCTTAAGCGATAACACCAAGATAAACAAATGGTTGTATTACCAATTTAATTTACTTAACTGTCACGCCACCAATCAACTACGCTAGCCCAACAGAAACTGATCACTGCACCATACCGCCTGCACCGGTGATGCTACGAGTCGATCTCAGCATATTGCAGTCCACTGCTGGACGTAGGCCTCCCTCGAAGAGCGTCACACTGCACGGTCTGTCGCCTTTATCATCCAGCCACTGTCCGCTACCTTTTTAAGATCGTCGGTCCATCTGGCTGGGGGGCTTCCGACGCTACGTTTGCCGACACGTGGTCTCCATTCGAGAACCCGTTTACTCCACCACTCGTCGGTTCTGCGACAGATGTGGCCAGCCCACTGCCAGTTCAGTTGGCTACATTTTTGGACTATGTCCGATTGTCCGTCACTTTGGTTCTCTGCCGAATGATCTCATTTCGGATTTTATCCTTGAGAGACACTCGAAGAATTGACTTTTCCATAGCTCTCTAAGTGATATGTAGTCGGTGGGCCAGCTTCACTGTCATGTTCCATGTTTCGGCTTCATAGGTCAACACTGGTAAGACGCACTGATTGTAGACTCTTAGGACTCGTAGGACTTCAGTCTTCAGGCATCGCGGTAGTACTGGCAATGAAAAGATATGCGCAGCTTCCCATGCATGCAAAGCTGCCTAGCCCAACTGCACTCTTCTGACAACTTCCCTCTCAAAGTTGTCTCCCATGTATCCATTTGCAGTGTTTGCCCGAGGAAGACATACTCCTGGACAACTTCAAGTTGGATGTCACCAACTTCGATCGGTTCTGGTATGATATGCTCGTTGAAAATGACTTCAGTGCCACACGTCGAAAGGCAGTGTTTAGGTTGTGTAGCATTTTTTGCAGATCCTGCAGTGATTCCGCCTCTATCACTATATCGTTGGCAAAACAGAGGTGTGAGAGATATTCGCCGTTGATATCAATGTCTAATCCGTTTCACTCAAGTGTCCTGCAGACATCCTCCAATGCATTGGTGAGCAGTTTCGGAGATATGAAATTTACCTGTCTCACGCCTCTGAGCAATCGAATGGATCTAGTCTTGTGGTTTCGTACTGGGATAGACATCGACGCCATGTTTTATATATAGGCTTCTCAGCATCTCCAAATATCGATCATCGATTTGGCATCACTGCAAGAATTCTAGAAGCGCCCAAGTCTCGATGGCGTTGGAGGCTTTTTCGTGGTCCACAAAAGCTAGATACAGCGGTCGGTTATACTCTTAAGACTTCTGTATAACCTGCCGTACTGTGTGGATGTGGTCTACGGTGCTCAAGCCTTTTCGACACTCAGCCTACTCACGTGGAAAGCGTCAAGCCTTGCAGCGAGACGATTTATGACGACTCTTGAAAACCGCTTGTAAATCTGACTCAGGAGCTTAAGGGGTCTGTAGTTCTTTAGCGTTTTATCTCCTTTCTTGAAGAACAACGCCACCACGCCCCTACTTCACGCCTTTGGGGTGGTCCCTTTACTTAGGACGGAGTTAAATATTCTCTTTAGCTCACTACACACTAACAGGTTTTCCTGTTGCCTTAAGGAGCTCAGAGGATAAGTCTTCACCAGGGGCCTTACCATTTTGTTGTCGTTTAATCCATCCTCTACTTATCCAAATTCTATTTGGTGACGGGGCGGTACATCCTGCTTCTCCCCTCCACGCTGCGTTAATCCGGTTATTAATCTCCTGGTCAATTTCCCTATTCCCTTGCACTAATGACCCAAGGTATTTAAAACTGGAGCAGACTGGTAGGGGCAGTCTACCTAGGCTTACGGGCACAAGGCTGGAGAAACCGCCAAAATGGCAAAAAAAAAATCGGTTTTACTCCTACTAAGTCCAACACTCTCCTGTCTTTGCAGCCACTATCCAACCAGCTTTACACACATCAATTTATTAAAGAATAAAACTAACCACTTCCATTCATCAGCTCTCAACAGCTTCCATACTTCTACTGGTATGCCATCTGGACCAACTCCTTTTCCATTCTTCATTCCATCAATAACTTTTTTAATTTCGTCCACGGTAACCACTCGCACTTTGGGCGAAATAGTCCCGACCTAGGTGACTGATCACGCGTCCGGCTTCGCTGGCGTCCCCCCTATAAATAATAACCTTTCGCACTCATCCTACATTTACTGGTCCACCCTCGAGTACACCATTCCAGACATTCTCCTCATTCATAAGGCTTTCAAAATAGTCCGTCCATCTACCCCTTATTTTTCCAACAGTATATAGTAGCATGACCCAAAATATAGTAGGCTACTATATTATATAGTAGTTTTGGCAACCCTACCCGCGCCGGACTCACCGCCGAGTTCGTGTCCGGCGCGCTGGAGTGCTGCAATGGCACCATCGCTATTAGGAGGGTGAGTTACATACATCTCAACAGCGTCACATCCGAAATTTCAGTTAGCCCCGCCCCTGTTATTCGGTTCTGTAACAACTGGGGAGTGAGAGGGACGGGTATAACGAAGTTTCGGGTTTTGTGTTTCAGAGTAGGCCCTCGGGATAGTACCGTATTTCCACATAAGTACATATCGTTGTATTGAACCAAGCGCGAATTAGACCAGACGCGTCTAAAAGTCCTAAGTTTCATCCCTCCTATTGCACAGAATGTATATGGCATCGTCCTAATAGAACGCGATTACGCGATCATCGCGCGAGTAAGCGATGCGATCATCGCGTGTTTGCGCGATGGCAAAAACTGTGTGTCCTAATAGAACGCGATTACGCGAACATCGCGAATAAGCGAGTCCTATCATCGCGCGAGTAAGCGAGTCCTATCATCGCGCGAATTCACGACGCGAGCGACTGTGGGCAGTGGCACGGTCGATACCAACAACCATGGACGTCAGAAACGCAAAGGAAACGCAAACGAAAAGTTTTACCATAGTAAAAGTTTGTTTTACTGTTGGGAAATATTTGGATGACTTATTGTGCGGGTTTAGATAGAAATGAAAAAATACAAGGTGGGGAGCAAAGTGCTTTGTTAAAAAGGAGACCAATTCGTGGTGAATTTGATTACGTTGAATTTGAAGCGTGCGTTGCGTTGTTGTCAAGTCTACTCTGACCGGCAAGGCGAGAGGGGTGCGGGCGCGGTGCACCGCCGACGCAATTATCGCGCGAATTTCAATTAGGACACCTATTCGAATTCAATATGTTTGATCGCGCATTCGTACAAACTAAGTTCGCGCGAATAGATCGATCGCGTCGTGCAATTGTCTGTTAGGACACCTATTCGAGTTCAATATGTTTGATCGCGCGTTCGTACGAACTAAGTTCGCGCGAATAGAATTACAAACATTTGAGTCGCGCGATTGCGTCGTGCGTTTGTCTGTTAGGACACTTATTCGAGTTCAATAAGTTTGATCGCGCGTTCGTACGAGTAAAATTCGCGCGAACCTGCGATGATCGCGCATTCGCGTTCTATTAGGACGATGCCTATCTCTGGCTTTGACGCAGATCGTCATCGCAAAAAAACGACACGTTCGCAGAGTGTCACGTTCGCAAAACGTCACTTTTACAAATCGTCCCTTGTGCAAATCGTCACTAAACTTGTCAATTTCACAGAATGTCATCAACATGTTTTATTACGCTAGCTGCTTTGGTGTGTTGAATCTCTGAAAATCTGAAATCTGAATCTATCTTTTGCAGTTGGACAACGGCAAAGTGGCGCTGGAAGGAGTTCTCTCAGAAGAGTATTACAAAGTGCGAGAACTACTATACGACCAATTCGCTATTGTTTAGTTCTAATCTGACTGAATCTTGTTAATTTTGCTCTGTAAATAATTAAAATTAATTATATAAGGATAAAATATTTGTTTCAATTACGAGTTTTTGTACCCACTAAATAAACCAACTGCGTTGAGTGCAGTCTTTTGCCGGTCCACTTTCAAGCGTCAATGTAGTATCTACAGATAGTAGAAAATCAATGGCTGGGCCTTATAATTAAGGCGCTACTCGGAAAAAGTATGAACTCTTTGATATAAAACTATAGGACGGTTAGAGTTGTTATAAATCTGGTAATAAGATATATATTTCTTCTTACCTTTATCTAGAATCGTATAGTTTCAGAAACACGATTTTATGATTTTGGCTCGACACTTTTTATTTTAGAAAATACCTCTAAAAAATTAGAAATATCAAGATTATTCTTAAATGGTTACACTATTGAAAATTGGTTTAATTAGTGGACACCAATAATATTTAGGATCGTATAGAAGCATTTTTTTAAAATCGCTATAGTTTTTTATTACGAAGTGATTTTGTGTTTTTTTTGCGTAATCGGCAAAATCGGTCTCGCTCCCGCGCGTGTCGTTTTCCCATTGCTATCTCGCTTAAGAATAATTTTTCCGAGTATCGCCTTAAATCAAATCTTGAAAATGAATACTAGAAAAAAAACGACCCATCGCACAACTAGCTCCGATGGAACTCGAACCCACGACCTTTCACTGTCCGGGCGACTGCTCTAACTTTTAAATCAAATCTATTTATTTGACGTCGATACTTTTTAAAATTGTGTGCTCTTCGATCGATCAACAATACCCCTGAATAACCGGTTAAAAAGAAAGAGCGTAGGAGAAAAAATAAGAGCGCACTTCAAAGGTGCTTATTTCAGACCTGCCTGTCATTTAAGACGTAAGATCGTAACATTCGTAACTTCACCAAAACAATTAGTTGGTGCCATATTTGTGTTTTGTATTAGTTTGTGAGGAGTTATCTAGTGATATTGTTGATGGAAGTGTGTGCTTTGTACTTGTACCAGTATAAACGTTATTATCAATAATGATAATTTTGCACAATTAACATATTTTTATCTCAATGGAAAAAAGTTATAAGAAATAAATAACAACAGTCACCAATTCATTATTTAATTTTATTCATTTTCCAGACCAGGTCACAATTAATAACATTATGTAAACAAACAAGGTACGAGTCATTACAAATAAGACACAGGCATTGTAGGGTTCTCTTAATAACATTTGATCCGAGATGATATTAATAAGAAAAGAAATTCTCTTTCTATAATAATATTTCCAGTCATAATTTTCTTAAATCTAAAGTTTGAGGATGTCTTACATCCTCATTAGTATACCTAAAATACAATAATAAATCGGCGGTTTGAACAAAAAACAGATTTAAATAGCTACCTCTTGATCAACTGTTTCATACACGCCTGTTTCATTCAAACCGCCATCTAGTAACAAAACTTGCAAATACAGTAATCGCAGATCAATAACGAACCAACTTAATTCCTAAAATCTGGCACAACTCCCTCCTACCCCCTTACCCTGACTAATTCCACGCATACACGTAAAACTATAAATAACTTTTAATATTCTTAACATAAGAATAACTACAACAAAACCAGAGATACTTATTAAATTGGAATTGAAGTCGTTATGTATAATCTATAATTATTTCGTTTCGTTCCGGTATTGTACAAAATGTACAAATAGGTCACAAGTAGTTGAACATTTTAGTACCGCGTCACGGTTCGACACGACGACGTTTGACGTATAGATCGACAATCTTTTCTGTTCCGGTGTCAGCGGCGCTGTATTTTTTTCTTTTTTGTAGCAATTTAATCGGCCAATCGGCCCTGACTTCTAAGATCTATGGTTGGCAGCCGACAGCAGCGCTATGGTTGGACAACAACTTGAGAGCAAAATTACATTAAAAAACACGTTAGTTCCACTTTTTGGCCACCGGAACAGAAAACTTTGTCCCACTATATTTTCACGAATCGTGTTATTTTTTTCGGCGGTAATGCTTTTTAAATGCACCGTCTTCACACGATCGCAAATCGTGAAAACTAACCCTTTAAAAAGCTTTAGTCCAGTCTCAAAGTAGAGACATTAACAGTTTTTCAGATCAAATCAAAAGAGTGCCGTAGAGTTTACTTTGATACTTAGGAATAACCATCACTAAACTATCATCCAGTAATATGTTGACTAAGGGCCAGTTCAGACACAGACGGAAACCACGCCGTTACAACGACCGGACGGTTTTGTTTCCATTACCGTCTAACATTCGTTCACACCTGACCGCGTGGTTCTTAGCGTAAATATAAATCGCGCGGTTTCCGCTGTTTCTGAATTGGTCTTTAAATATAAATCAACGCCATTTTTGTGGTTTTGGCTCAAGTATTGTAGCATAAAATTAAAAGTACGCACAATATCGTCAAAACGAAGTGATATTAAAAGTTCATGCCAATTTGTATCTTTCAAAGTTTTCTCAGTTTTAAAAAGTTATCCCATAATATCAAAATATTCCGCCTTACCCGGAACATAAAACACTATTTTACATTGATATCCAATAAGAAAATATATAAAAGACCATTACCGCTTACACATGTAAAAGCAGACGGCACTTCACACGTATTTGCACCCTATTGCATTGCATTAAGTGTTATTTACGCGTGCTATTTATAAATATTACTATTATATTTCAAATCTGTGATTGGTAACAGTTTATCGAGGTATTTATTGTTTAAAATACTGTTCCACTATTTCTCAAACATCTAAATATACTTTATATACACAATTACAGTCATAATATTATATAGATATTTTATATAACAATATTGTAAAATTACACATTATAACTTCGAAGACCCACAGTATGTATGTACGACTAATGCCAATAAAATATGAGTGGAACAGATCTCCAAAATATAAAGCTTATAAATAATGTGATTTCCGTAGAGTGTATAATTATTTTGTTTTAAGTAAACACTGGTGTAATACATAATTATATTGACATAAGTTCACAATTGGAAGACCAACTATTTCTTGTAAGAAAAAATACAATTATTATTGCATTGTCATTGGAATAATTTCAATGATGAAGCTACTGAAACTTAAATTAAATGAGGTACACCATTTTGATTGCCATCAAGAGCGATTTTATTATCCCCATCATACGGCAATTATTTTATTTATAATATACCTGTGATATATTACAGCTTTTGGCTATATCTCAATGTTTCTTAGTTGAAAGTAAATACAATAAAATGGTATAACCTCTGTTATTTTTTGCAGTAATAACACTGTTATCTTAATATATCTACGCCCAAAATGGCCTTCCTGACGGCTGGTACAGTCGGGGAAACAATTACGTTGATTCTGACAACTCATTCATAATGCTCTCACAAATTGAAATATTAAAAAGTTACATAACAAAATCTTATTTGTTACTTTTAATACTATGTTTACAACCCCAAATATTAATAGCAATAATAATTAAAAATACATATTATTATCTCACATCCTTTTTCAATAAAAAACGAATTTAGTTTTTGGACAGAAGCAAGCCTATAATTTATAGATTTGGGGCACCTACTAGTTATTTATTCAGGTTTTTTAAGTAATTTTAACTATACACAATTTGGACTTTTACTCTATGCTACGCATAGCTATTATGATTACGCCAAATATTTATAAACATTATAAAACCAATATCACCTACGAACAACAATTTACAATGGATTGACAATAGTCAACGTGCGCAGTCTAATATCTACTTGCGGATCAACACAAAGTATTTTTTCCTCGACTATACTTAATCTCCTATAGCACAGTAAAACTAGATATATTTTTTTAATATTATACAAAAATAGTAACAAGTTTTGTACTAAATCCGTCCATTGTTTTGTACATCAACGGCGCAGGGGCGCGACAGGGAACGAGAGGTCGTCAAACACATCAAGCGGGTGCCACTCACAGCCATAAACCTACAGACTAAAAGTCCGCCAAATAAATAGAGTAACATTATATGTACATTCACACAGTTCCGAGCGCTTAAATGCAGACTAAAACACAAGTATGGCGATCGACATGATATGTCACAGGAGTGATGTATCGGGGAGAGTCGCGACCCGGCGCCTTCTTAAACGAAAAGTCGTCACCGCCGGCTGCACTCGGTTGCGTCCGTCCGGACAGAGGTACAAGAGCGTTGTACAGGTACACCGTTAAGCATCGTCCGTGCACGTACACGCGCAAAGAGCTTAGACTAAATACTGAGGTAACTGGAGAGTAACTAACACTTTTTTCTGGCACTGTGGCTGTCTTCCGTCTCACCTACACTTTGAAAAAATATGTATGGTCATATGAGACAACTGACAGCCACTACGTACTAAATGTCAAAGGACAATGACCATTTTTGTATGGCAGCTGGCGTCTTTTTTTTTTCTTGCGGCGATCAACCAAACATTGAAATATAATTTGTTGGCAGCACTGCAGACAATATTTGCAAAGGAGCTTCCTTTGCAAATATTGTAAAGTTTACAGGTATGCTTATACCTGTAAACTCAGTCCGAACCGAGTGAGACTAGCTAGAACTTAACTTTGTTTTTCATAGTGTTTGTATGAATTACAAAGTTACATTTGCGGTTTTTAAAAATGTTATATACGGACGAACGATTCTAACTTGGTTCTGACTGAGTTTACAGTTATACTGTCTTGGCAAATATTGTTTGTTATACTATCAAGAATTTATATAAGTACAAACATTTTTGTTGATGGCCGCGAGACAAAAAAAAAGATGCCAATTTTTAGTTATTGCCTTTTGCGGGGTAAACTTTTTTATTCAGGCTGAATCTCCAGTTTCCTCGTACAAACTCCTTATTCCGTGCACGTAGTGGGGTGCGGATCTACCGGAGGCAGGCCTCGAGCATCTCGACGAACAGTTTGTTCATGGGCACGCGCCGGTCGCGGTGCACGCCGGCCCAGAAGCGGCGCACGGCCACGTCGGCGTGCCGAAGGGCTGGCATCACTAGCAGGAGCTGCTGGAGCGCTGCGTTCGCGTTGTATGGCCTGCGCACAGAATAAACAATAGTACATTAGTCTTAGATCCACAATAACACCTAGTTCTAGCACAGAATAAATAATAGTGCTAAGGCACAGAAGACTCACTCTGCAAGCTCATTCAAATAAAAATAAACCTTTCTGCGTGGAAATAAAGTCCAATTCCGGTTGCTTTGTCATCGCTTGCCTACTGTTATAATAACCTAGAGTTCGCGCTTGCAAGCAAAACTGTACCCAATAGCTACGCGCGAGCGTTTCTATTTCTATGAATGTCTTAAACAGCTCGCTCGCGAGGGTAGGGTTGCGAGCGACTTGCGAGTTCGGTTTTGTTGTTTCTTTTGTTCTTTCTTTTATTTAGACACCCGTAAACACAACAGTATCTTATATACGGATTATAAGAACCTTTAGTAGTCATTGTTCGGTGCACAAAAATCACAGAAATGATCGATCGTTTTACGCGCGAACGTGGAGCGTAGGAGCCGAGCGGCAGCCTTCTGCCATACGCCTGCCCGGCAGGCGCGCCGCCCGAACGTACCTAAACTGCGGAGTTACACCCCCCTGGTTCTAGCACAGATTACTAAATAGTTAATAGTAACAGATACTGCACTCCGCTAAGCCATTTAAATAAATAGCAACTCTAACTATAACGCAATAAAGTGGAATTCAGCTTGTTTCATCTCTTTCTATCGCATATATTCTAGCTCTTTTGCGGACTTAATTTCTATGAATTTTCACCGCCGGCGGTGAGGGCGAGATTTGCGCGAAAGTACATCGAGTGACAGACGCCTGGTTCTAGATACGTAGTTGGAGTGACAGACATGGCAGAGCGTTAGCCTAGGCGCGCATTGAAGCTTGACTTGATCGGCCGATGAAAAAATCGGTCAGTTTTTATTTGATTTAGTATATATAGTTTAGCTATCATGCGCGCGTGTCAACGTAATGCCATAAGAATTGTCAACGTAATGCCAGAGGAATAAGTAACTTATTATGGTAATGCCTATGTTGTTACTGACCGATTTTTAGCTTCCATGCCTTTGAGCCCTTATAGCCCACTTGAGAGTATAATTATAAGTAGATTATTTTGACAGTGTCAATAATACTAAGGTACTTGGAACGCATCCTGTCATTTATAATGTAAGATCATAACATTCGTTTAACCTTTTTTCTCCGTTTAAAAAAAAGTCAGTCTGTGCCATATAAAGTTTTCATTTAGTTCGTGAGCCTTCATCTAGTACTAATGTTGATCGAAGACACTGGTACAAAAACACCACATTAAATTTGCATGCTTTATAAATGGTTAAATAGGTTAAGAACAAATTGAAACTAATTAACATCAAAACTGTACCACCCTATTTCTGGCAAATAAAGAATTTGTATTTGTATTTGCATTTGATGAATGAAATTGAATTGATTGAAAATGAAATTGATGAATTTGTATTTGGCGACCGCGTACCGGACGACGTTCCGTGGGCAGGCCCCCTACAAGGTGGACCGATGATCTGATCAAGGTCGCGGGAAGCCGCTGGATGCTGGCAGCGCAGGACCGAATCGTTGTGGAGATATTTGGGGGAGCAGCATGCCTAGCAGTGAGCGTCGTTCGGCTGTCATGATGATGATGATGATGATGATGATTTGTATTTGCAAACTAGCTGACCCAACGCGACTTCGTTCCCGTGGCCCTACCCCCTACTCCACCCTACCCTACCCGTACTCTACCCCTACCCTACCCTACCCCTACCAAACCCTACCCTACCCCTACCATACCCCTACCCTACCCCTACCCCTACCCTATATCCTTCCTTGGACTTCCACGAACATTTCAAGACCAAAATTAGCCAAATCGGTCCACCCAACTAGCACACTAGTGAAAAATGCAGCTTTCCTTAAAGCTCCAATGTCTATAGGGGTGGCATAACGGAGTAAGAATTAGGCACAAGTTCGATAACAGCTAAAATTATAGCTATGACCGCAGCAGGAACCTAAGGTATTTTTGTGACACCTTATGGCACCATTAACTGCACAATAGTTAGATTTGTAACTTTTTTGCCACTTTTACTCGCATAATGGTTTCGCATAGCATTTCAGACCACCATTGACTGCATTGTAGTTATAATGCATATTTATTGGCACTTTTAGTTGCATTACGGTCCCGCGTGGCATACTATACCACCCTGTTCTGCATAGGATAGGAAATTGTGTCTAATTTACTTCTTACGGTTTCTGTTATGCCTGTGAGGTAAAATTAGTTCCTATAAGCTCGTAAAATTACTTTTTGTGGAACTACTATGGAGTCTGCAGTGCTTCATGATAGAAAATAATAGCTTTTCAATCAAATGGAGATTAAATCGATCGATCGAAGGTTAATTCGATTTAACCGACTTCAAAAAAAGAGGTTCTTCTTCAGTTTGACCTGTACCTATGTATGTAAGTTTGTCCGCAATTTTCTTATGTTTGGGTGAACCGATTTTGATGCGGTTTTCAGTAATATATTTGTTACATTCGGGAAAAAGTTTTTGTATAAGTAGTTGAATGTTTGTTTGTTTGTATGTCCAAGCATATCTCGAGAACTATTAGTCGGATTTTAATGATGCTTTTTTGTTCGATTCGGATTTATGCCTTCTATCAAATTGAGCTTAAACAGTGTTTAAAAAAGAGGTTAAAATAAAAATGTTTTAAAAAAAATAGAACCGACTTCAACAAAGTCGGAGCCCTCATTTACTTGCAAAAGACTTAATTGAAGTTGGTTCTATGCTTTTATTTAAACCTTTTTATTTTAATTACTTCTCGTCGTCGTATTTTCTTGAAAATTAATAGGTATTAACCAATTTTGTTTTATTTGACGATTAATTCTTAAAGTTACAAACTATAGGTACATTGGCCTTAAAGTTGATTTTTAGAGATCATAAATAGTATACGTAACAAAAGAATTTATTAGCGTAATACTACTGGTTTTTTAAATAAATCAAACAATTCAAGCATCAAGGGTTTCCAGCATTTATTGCAGATCCCTAAATTATATTTATTGTATGTGCTGCAATGCAGGTGCGAGCTTTATATCACATCAAATTCGCACTCTCTGTTATAATATCCACTTTCTTGGACATTGTAAGGAGGTAGAAGTTCTAGAATAAAGAATTTAGCAGCTTAATTGGATCTAGGAGTGTCCGAACAGTGGTTTTTGTCACCTATTTCTGCAAAAGGGAGCTACAGTAGCGAAAACTAGAAAGCAAGGCTGCAATAATATAAACGCCATTTTCTGAAACCATTTATTTTATTTGTTCATATATTTCTGTTTATTTAAACACACGAGTCACACTGCACAGTTTAGTATGATCGCAAACAACATGTTATCGTTAATTATCCATAAATAAATATAATTCAGTGTAATACTTATCAAAATTAAGATAAAAAAAATTGACCCGCAGTTACAAATTCATTAAATTTTCGTAATATCTTCAATAAATTGAGGGCCCATTAGTTTTACTCCAAAAACACCATACATGTTTCACAGTAAATTAAATTTGCCGATGTTTATCACATAAACAAGCCGCGTAACTTAAATCGTATATTTGCAATACAATTCCACCATTTTATTATTTCACTACACGCTGCCTAGCCATAATTATATAAAAACATCTTACACGTAATAGAAATTAAATACTTAAGAAAGTCACAATTTGCACTGGAAGCTGCAATTTACACTTCGGAGTGAATGAAATAATGAGCGGATCTGACATTCTTTCATTCAATTACTGCCAATAGGGTGTATAAGGAGTGAAAATAGCGGTTGTAAGAAATTACATGCACTATTATGAAACTCTACTGGATCTATTAAAATAGGTTCTAATTTCGCCCCTTTAGATCTAAAGCAGCTGCAAAATGGTTGCATAGCGCGTTATACAGCTGACTCTTGCAGCTTCTAACTGTAATTATATACGCTATATAGGTCTTAAGCAGACATTTTGTGCTAGTTGGGAGCCGTTCACGCGTGATGTCGTGACCAAGGGAAATAGGGATTCATTTTTATAAATATAGATACAGATAAAAGCTAAGTTGCGTGATGAACTTCGTGAGCGCGATGTAGGTTCTTTACTAAATCAGTCATTGACTGCTAGCGCCATCTATCGCTAGGATGGTTAAGCTCCGTGTTAAGCGCCGTCGTGTAGATGTCGCCACATAACAAAATGAGTCACCTGAGCACGCTGACGGCGTCGTTGAGCGCGGCGAGGATGGCGTCGCGGAAGCGCCGCGCGCCGGGTCAGCAAGTGTTGTAACTGTAGAAATAGTCGCAACTAGGAAAGGAAGACTGATGGTGTGTCTTCCTATATATATATATGTTAAGTTGCGTGATGAACTTCGTGAGCGCGATGTAGGTTCTTTACAAAATCCGTCATTGACTGCTAGCGCCATCTATCGCTACGATGGTTAAGCTCCGTGTTATGCGTCGATGTGCGCATCGCCTAGATGTCGTCGTAACAAAATGAGTCACCTGAGCACGCTGACGGCGTCGTTGAGCGCGGCGAGGATGGCGTCGCGGAAGCGCCGCGCGCCGGGTCAGCTAGTATTGTAACTGTAGAAATAGTCGCAACTAGGAAAGGAAGACTGATGGTGTGTCTTCCTATATATATATATATATATATGTTAAGTTGCGTGATGAACTTCGTGAGCGCGATGTAGGTTCTTTACTAAATCAGTCATTGACTGCTAGCGCCATCTATCGCTAGGATGGTTAAGCTCCGTGTTAAGCGCCGTCGTGTAGATGTCGCTACATAACAAAATGAGTCACCTGAGCACGCTGACGGCGTCGTTGAGCGCGGCGAGGATGGCGTCGCGGAACCGCCGCAGCGCCGCGTGCTCGTCGATGCGTGCCTCCGAGTTGGCCAGCACCAACGCCTTCAGAAGGTAGCACTCTTCGCGCATGGCCGCGGCGCTCTCCAGGCGCTTGGCCACGCCTGCCACCTGGCGGAAATGTTACGAAATATTAAAATGCACTAAAAATTAGATAGTACCTTAATAACTTGGTTAATGTTAACATAAAATGAAATGTCAATTCTTGTTCCCAAATTATTACTGCTTTTGATATCCCACAACTCTAGATTCCGTCATCAAAAAGTCCAAGGAAAATAAAGTTTTAAAACGAGTTTTTTTTTTTGCTTTTCCATACAAATCCCTCTATGAATGAACTAAGCAACGTGGGCAAAGCAAAAAGAACAACTTGTACAAAGCGCTAATAGTGGTATGAACCATAAAAAAAAGTCTTGAATTGGTGCAAAGGAGCAATGTTAGACAACATGAATAAAGATTATTTGAAATTGTTTTTACATTCTTGCATTCACAACGCAACTTTTATCATTAAAAATGAAGTATTAGAAATAAACGAGCCGTCTCACAACTCGTGTCCGATCGGAACTAGTTGTGAGACGGGTCGATTTTTTTTAAATACTTCATTTTCAAGATTTTGTTTTTTCAACTGAAGCCATAACTTTACCTGTGTGAATATATCGTGCGCTCCCAGTTCCCTAGCCTGCTTCTCGTCTAGGGCGAGGTCCGAAGCGAACCGAAGTCGCAGGGCGCCGCCAGCACCCGCCGGCATCGACCGGTACGCCAGCATCAGGCTCAACATCTCTGCCCATGTGCTTTGGAGGAGGCGCATCTGGTGATCCAGAGAAGGGAACGTTGTTATGGTACAGTTGGAAGCGAACCGCAGGCTCATCGTCATCACGTAACTTGCAAAAGCCAAGCGATAGCGAAAATCTCGCAATTATTGCTTTAAATCTCGTAATTATTTCGGGTTCTGGACCCACTAGTGGGCGGTGGGTCCACGAGCCCGGAGCGCTTTGTTTTTGCTGCTACATATAGTACGGTCGACAGGTAGTTGCAGTTAAAAACTTCCAACTTTGATAAGCATTAGCGTGAGAACGGGTAGTCAAAAAAATATGAATCTAGTCTTATTCTATGCAGGAATAAATGCCCTATAACTTTTTTGGAAGACAGTTTTCGATATTACAAGTACTTTACGAGTTATAACCTAAAATACCCCTTTTGGGGTACATTTTTACCCCTCCTCTCCACAGGGTTTCCTCGAGGTCCAAAACTTGACAAAATGTTATTTAACCATCCCTAAACAACATCACCAAGTTTCATTAAATTCCGACCTTTTTTCACCTAACCCCTCTTTTGCGATTTTAGAGCAATAATCGCAAGATTTTCGCCATCGCTTGGCTTTTGCAAATTACGTGATAAGCCATCCGGACTCAATGAATACGCAAGTAAATAGTACTATGGTACATCATATGATACAAAAGCGAGCATTATTGTTTGTTCGTAATAATTTTATTATATCCTAAGCTGTTCATCACTATAATCACAGCCATCTCTATCGTCTTCTACAAGCCATGCGCATAAAGTTGGCAACGTAGTTTTAAGTGAACCGATTTGACATCGTTTGCACCGTTTGACAGGTAAACAGCGAGTAAACCTCGAGTACTGAATCCTATGGAGATGGCATATCTTCTATACATCTATACAAATAAATAAAATTGGAGTGTCTGTTTGTAACATTAAATAACTGCTTTTTACTACGTGCATATGATTAAATATACGGTACATATAGCAAAATGACATGTTTTACAATTTTTGTCTGTCTGTCTGTTTGTTCCGGCTATTCTCTGAAACGGCTGGACCGATTAATACGACAATATTAGAAGAAGTTTAAAATTGAATTCCAAGATTTTCTTACATTGTGACTTAGTTACACCTCACTTTTTCGTAGGTATGCCACCTCCATAGGATTTAGTACTCAGAGGAGTAAACCGGTTCACAGCAATGTTGCCGTTCCGTATCATAGCATGGCTTGTGGAAGACGATAGAGACGTGATAGAGAAGGCTGTGCTATAATAAATTGCATAAAATGTTTATTGGGATAATCTAACATTTAAAATTAATCCGCATGAGGCCCGCATGGTAGGTCATGGCCCATTCTCCTTATCCATCCATAAGGAAGGCCAGCGCCCCAGCAGTGGGGACATTAAATGGCTGATGATGATGAACAAATAAAATACTATAAAATGGTAGTCCTAATAGTGTAGGATTTTGCCATCATTCATGACATGACAAACACCCCCGTTAAAAAAAAAAAATTGCCGCTCTTACTATGTTTCCATTAATTTCAAATGTAAAGTGCTCGTCAGATAAGTCTGCGCGCGGTAAAAATCGAATACTAATCTTTTCTATAACATTAGAACAAAAAAAATGCACTGTAACTAGCGCCAAAAACGCGCCAGGCACGTGCAGAGTTATCTGACACACACTCTATACTTCAGCTTACGTACCCGAGAAAAAAAGTTACGTCACTGAAAAACGATCCACTATTTTTCTTTTTGACAATGACGAAAGATTTGATTACTTCACAACTCTTCCTCATCCTTTTTGTAATGACACGATTGCTTATGACGTCGCGTTTTCGGTTTACGTTTGTTTACACTGCGTCATAAGCACGAAAAGAAACCGCGAGTACTTCTGTCGCCATGCGCGCGCGCGTGTGTCACGTGGGCCGCGCACACATGTCCTTGGAGCTATTTTTAACCCTATAACCGTACCCATGTTAGACTTTAATAAACAGTACCTAGCAGCGCAGGACCGATCGTTGTGGAGATCCTTGGGGGAGGCCTATGCCCAGCAGTGGGTGTCGGTCGGCTGACATGATGAAACAGTACCCAGGGGTACCGGAGAACCCCGGTAAATAAAACATTTTTTTTACATAAAAATTAACATTTATCAAATATTCAACTTGTCTAGACTTTTATTGCACTTATTTCAGTCTGAAATAATACAACAAGATCTATACAGGATTTTTTTTATCAGTGCACAAATTTTTAAGATCGACTCAGAATCGTTAAGTGAACAAATTTCTCCTAGAAACATGGGGCGAAATACGACAAAAATTTTTGGACTTTCCATACTAAATCGATCACGTGATTTTTTTGTCGGCCGGCCAGGGGGCGCAATCTTCATACATTCAAATGGGAACTACAATGCCTAAAAATTCGAAAATTGTAATCAGGCTCTAGGTGTAAATTTTTTATTACTAATAGTGATTATGTGTGTGTTTATACACCAAAAGCTGCTTGTACTAGACAACAGATAGCGCTAGTTATGCACTTCTAATAAAGGGGCCTAAGATTGGTCTTTATTTCCTATATATAAAAAGTTACTCTGTGGTGTGCATGTACATTTACACACACAAGCGTGGCTCACCCTCACAAGCGTCGTGAGATAAAATATCTGTAATAGTGTGTCACCATCACCAGCAAGTTTTAGTTCTCACCTGATCATTCAGCTGCAGATCCGTAAATCCTGGTATCTGCTTGGCCCACCCGATGACGCCGACCAGTTCCCTGTCATAAAGGTCTGCCAATAAGGCGAGGGTCTTCGCAGTAGGGTCTGTTACTCCGGCCGGAGGCGCCGCGCATGTTAGGATCTCTGGCTCGTATGACGATAGGGCTTCCAATACCTGCAGATCGGAATTACATTTTTAGAAGAACAGAATATTTTGACTATACTGAAATCACAAAGCTAAATAACTCGCGAAACTTTCATGGTCATTAACACTGTAAATATTACAAAAAGCGGGGTTGTAATGTAATGTGTGCGGAGTAACAGTTACTCCGTGATAATGGCGTGTGCAACTGCGCCGTAATATCGGGGACTCGACAACGAATAAAAACATGGCGACAATCCCGCTTTGCGTAACGTTAACATCAATAGTTAGTTATCATAAAGCTAATTGGAATCAAAGAGTGAATTATTGACTAAATTGAAATCTCAAAGCTAATGGGAATCATTTAGGTTATCTACATGTGGAAGTATCAAAAATGACAAACTTTAAACGATTGTCATTTTTACCACTTGATTGGTTAAAATTTCAAGCGAATCGAATGAGGAACGAAAATAGGAGGAGTTAGCGTGTCACTCGTTAACCTTGACGAGTGCTTAGCCCTGGCAACGGGTAGTCTTTCGGATATTCGTTTATATCTAGGGTGACCTAGGTATGCTTTAGGCTAAAGAAGGTCACTTTCAAGGACAGAACCATTGTTGTATTAGGTTAAGTACTTCCCTCTCTTATCTATTCCTGTCATTCTCCCCTTGTTCCTCCACCATTCCGCTTTGTATTATAATTATTAGGTTTCTGTAAATATATTAAAGAAAGTCACTGTCAAGGACAGAACCATTAGAGCCAACGCGCACTTGTGATTTTTAATCGGGCGATAGTTTTATCGTTCTCGGATTCAGTATAGAGCTATATGGCAGTGCGCGCACTGACGATTAAACTATTACAGATCAAACTATCGAAAATGACTGGCCGATAGTAATGTGCATGGAAGGACTATGTGAGCGCGCGCACTGCATTCAACTAAACTATCGCCCAACTATCAGTAGACTGCGCATTCAGTAACGAACTATCGAAAATGACTGGCCAATAGTTGTACAACTATCGGACAACTATCGCACAACTATCGGACAACTATCGCACAACTATCGGCATGTGCATAAAGGACTATGTGAGCGCGGATTCAACTAAACTATCGACCAACTATCGGTCGACTAAAAATCACAAGTGCGCGCAGGCTCTCAAAACCAAACTATCAGCCGACAGTTTGATCACGATCGTCTTACTATTCCGACTAAACTAACGCCCGACTAAAAATCACAAGTGCGCGTTGGCTCTTATACTTCTATACAGTGTCTAGGATTCAGTTGTAGTAAGGTTATGTACTTCCCTCTCTTATCATTCCTATCATTCTCCCATTGTTCCTTCATTTTTCCGCTTCCTATTATTATTATTAAGTTTCTGTAAATATATTATGTTCCTTCCTCTCCCAAATCGCCGCCGTTTCATTTGCTGTCCTTGACAATCATATACAATACAAGAAAGTTCAAGAAGTTTCAAGTAGCAAGTGGGCGGGGCAAGCGTAAAACAGTCTTTTGCTCAAAACAACAAACTCTTTACACATTTTTTACCTGAGGAAAATTTTGAATTTCTTCGAATTGTCATAACAAATACCTCGTTTTCAATTTATGCTTCCTTTTCTTCATACTCCTAACTTCTTTCGGGTGTTCTGTAGTGCTAGCTCACAGGTACCGACCGACCTACAGTACAGTAGGTACCTACTATGGCGAGTTGCGACGCTCCTAACGAGCGACTGCTTTAACAATTTTTATTATCGGACAATGTTCACGCTCGGCACCTACTACAAGAATCTTATACTTAGAAGAAAAGCAATGCGCCTGCAATTGGAACGCACACAGAATATTTTAATTATTATTACTTTGATAGCTCACTCGAGCAAGATTCCAACATTGCAGATGTAGATACTGGTATCTACATAACAGTACCATGATGTACTTCTAGCGGCCGCCCCGCACGCGGTCCAGCCGCACACTGAGCTCGCCCTCGTGGGATGCTGTGGGGAGTCGCCCTGTGCTACGTCACAGTACCTTGATATCGTCGAGCATGGGGCGCGGCGCGGGCGCGGGCTGGTCGGCCGCGCGGCGGTACTTCTGGCGGCCGCCCCGCTCGCGGTCCAGCCGCACACTGAGCTCGCCCTCGTGGGATGCTGCGGGGAGTCGCCCTGTGCTACGTCACAGTACCTTGATGTCGTCGAGCATGGGGCGCGGCGCGGGCGCGGGCTGGTCGGCCGCGCGGCGGTACTTCTGGCGGCCGCCCCGCACGCGGTCCAGCCGCACACTGAGCTCGCCCTCGTGGGATGCTGTGGGGAGGCGCCCTGTGCTACGTCACAGTACCTTGATATCGTCGAGCATGGGGCGCGGCGCGGGCGCGGGCTGGTCGGCCGCGCGGCGGTACTTCTGGCGGCCGCCCCGCTCGCGGTCCAGCCGCACACTGAGCTCGCCCTCGTGGGATGCTGCGGGGAGTCGCCCTGTGCTACGTCACAGTACCTTGATGTCGTCGAGCATGGGGCGCGGCGCGGGCGCGGGCTGGTCGGCCGCGCGGCGGTACTTCTGGCGGCCGCCCCGCACGCGGTCCAGCCGCACACTGAGCTCGCCCTCGTGGGATGCTGTGGGGAGGCGCCCTGTGCTACGTCACAGTACCTTGATGTCGTCGAGCATGGGGCGCGGCGCGGGCGCGGGCTGGTCGGCCGCGCGGCGGTACTTCTGGCGGCCGCCCCGCACGCGGTCCAGCCGCACACTGAGCTCGCCCTCGTGGGATGCTGTGGGGAGTCGCCCTGTGCTACGTCACAGTACCTTGATGTCGTCGAGCATGGGGCGCGGCGCGGGCGCGGGCTGGTCGGCCGCGCGGCGGTACTTCTGGCGGCCGCCCCGCACGCGGTCCAGCCGCACACTGAGCTCGCCCTCGTGGGATGCTGTGGGGAGTCGCCCTGTGCTACGTCACAGTACCTTGATGTCGTCGAGCATGGGGCGCGGCGCGGGCGCGGGCTGGTCGGCCGCGCGGCGGTACTTCTGGCGACCGCCCCGCACGCGGTCCAGCCGCACACCTTCGCGCAGCATGCCCGTGCGAAGACATTTCCTGAAGCGGCACGCTTGGCACGCCTTGCGACGCCGCTTGTTGATCTCGCACTCGTTTGATGCGGGGCACGTGTATTCTATGTTGCCCTGTTGAATTAATAGTACATTATTGCAAAGGACGTGTAATAGGCAGTTGCAGGGCGAGTATGAGTTTTACGAGACAGGCAATTGCCATTTCCGCCGAGGCATATATATAGTGCTATTCACAAAAGAATGCAGGGAAATAAAACATACCTTTTAATATTTTTATATTATTGAATTAATATTTAAGTTACATTAATCATATTGGGGCAATTACTAAAAGAAAATGTCAAGCGCCCCACAGATAATCAGTTCGCCTGTCGCCAACGACTTGTCAGCTGGCCGCAATCGACCACACACTTAAGTTTCGTTTAGAACTGACAGCTAATGCGCGGTTTAATGCATGGCCGCTGGGGCGCGTGGCCAATGTTGTCAGTTATCGGCCGGACAGAAACTACCGACTAATACTAAAACTGAGGGCTATCAACTACTAGTGTGTGGCCTCAAAGCCGGTTTTCGACTATCGACCGGTCTAGTGTGTGGCCGATGGAGGTGTCGAACGTCAGACGGCCGATCCGGTCTAGGCCGACAGGCGAACTGATCGTCTATGGGGCCCTTTATGCACGCCATTTCATACAACATTGCTAGAGCAGTGGAGCGTTGTAATGTTCCAAATTCAAATAACGCTCCTGCAATGGATTTGATTTTCTTTGTCCGTAAATTCGATACTCCGCGTGTTCTTCTTTCGAAAATAATGACAATATTTCCGTGCATGTTTTTAGAAAAGATTCTTTGTTATCACACATCTAATCTCGAAAGTTCTATTCAAATTTTAATAACATATGGATAACTGTATCGGTATTTGGTACCTAGTGGTGATACCATTCTTCACACTACGTCATATAACGATTTAACCTATGAATAAGTGCAGGAAAATAAAAAATAAAAACAATATAAGTTATCAATGCTCGCATCAATATACAACAGCCAATCAGTTATTATACATTAAAGTTTAAAGCTAACATTAACATAACAAGTGCATCAAACCTTTAACCTTTAATGTGATCCAGTTAAGGTCGAATTTTTATAAGCTACGAGTTGTTAACATACATTACAAAATAATAAATAAATATTTTCACTTAACTATAGCCAAATTATTTTAAATCGTTACAGTATAAATATTCAAAACTTAATCTTATCTACCTAATCATGATATAAAAAGGTGTGCTGCAGGTTTTAGTAAAGAAACAAAAAGTTGGACTTCCCCTCTTTCAATCAGAGAAATACTTTTTACCGGAAGAAATGCTTACTTTAGTTAAGTTTTTTCTTTCCTACATAGTCCTTATGAAGAACGCTTTGCACGTCTCACAGCTAGCGACTCCATAGTGGAAGCCTGCCTGAAGCCACCTCGCCACAGACAAGACACAATCTCCTCGGCGCGTCGTCATCGCGTGCGCCGCTGGCTATGGCCGCTGTAGTTGAAGAACAGTGCTAATGTTGCCTAGAATTTTTTTTGTCCACAACGGGTAGCACTTAGCCTTCATCACACCTGATGATAAGTGGTGATAAGGCTGAAGGTGGAAGCGCACTACTCCCGGGATCCTCAATCACTGAGGAACTGGCTATCTTATCTCTAACTGCCGGAAAACAATAATGCTGAAAACATCATGAATGTCTCATAGGATATGATCATAGGATGGTCTCGCCGGGAGACACGTAGAATTACACTGTAGTGATTTAAAGGTTAAGTACTGACCTGAATAGTCCTTTTGAAGAACGCTTTGCACGCCTCGTCCGTAGTCGAATCCTGAAGACACCACGCCAAAGACAAGACAGAATATCCTCGGCGCGTCGTCATCGCGTGCGCCGCTGGCTGCGGCCACTGTACTTGAACAACCGTGCTGCTGGTCCGGGCTGGTGTTGCCCACGATGCATGATCCAAGCTGAAGGCTTATTACTAACCTGAATTGAATAGTCCTTTTGAAGAACGCTTTGCACGCCTCACAGCTAGCGACTCCGTAGTGGAAGCCTGAAGCTACATTGCCACAGACGAGGCACAGTCTCCTCGGCACGTCGTCATCTCTCGCGCCGCTGGCTGCGGCCACTGTAGTTGAACAACAGTGCTGGTGTTGCCTAGGATGGTCTCGCCGGGAGACGCGCAGAATTACACTGTAGTGATTTAGAGGTTAAATACTGACCTGAATAGTCCTTTTGAAGAATGCTTTGCACGCCTCACAGCTAGCGACTCCGTAGTGGAAGCCTGAAGCCACATCGCCACAGACGAGGCACAGTCTCCTCGGCGCGTCGTCATCTCTCGCGCCGCTGGCTGCGGCCGCTGTGGTTGAAGAACAGTGCTGCTGGTCCGGGCTGGTGTTGCCCACGATGGTCTCGGCGGGAGAGACGCAGAACTTCACTTCTTCTTTGGGCTCTAAGTCCAGCTGCGAAGAAACAGTTCCAATTGAATGTGAAAACTTTTTCATTATTTGCAGTCTTATGACCACTAAGTTGATGTTTCGACAAAAAGCTGTTTTGCGTTTTAAAATTACTTTTTACTTATTTTGTGCACGAAGGACCAAAGGGATGGTAATTTTTGCCTTGCTTTTTTTGTTCATTGTTACTAGCTAAGCAATAGATTTAACTAAAATGTTCTCGCTTTTAAAATTTAAGGAAGCAAATTGTCACATATTACTACCTAGGTGTGATATCGATCGTTACAATGGAAAAACACTCGATGCTGCTGCCGACTGCAACGAGACAAATAATTTCATAACATTTTTGCTTATCTATATCTAGACTAATATTATAAAGAGGAAAGATTTGATTGTATGTTTGTTTGTTTGTTTGCATCGAATAGGCTCCGAAACTACTGGACCGATCTAGAAAATTCTTTCACCATTAGAAAGCTACATGCTTCCCGAGTGACTATAGTGGCTATACTTTATCCCGATATTCCCACGGAAACGGGTACAACGCGGGTGAAACCGCGAGGATCGGCTACTATTATCATAAACTTATCTGATTTAATAAATGATTTTATCGTTCCTGTGAAAGTATTATTTCCAACTTATTGGCAGTTGCATAACAAGTGAATTCGTTATCAAATCATTTTGAGAGCTGTTTTTGTTCGATTCGTGCATCACAATCGGAGAGCATTTTGTATGTGGGCCAAAGATTATTATTATCTTGTTATCGTGTATTTAATTCGAGCGGGCTACGTGTGCAAAATAATGAATTACTCTCCACTTTCACGCGGAAGCCATAATACATCCAAGGACGATTCGATGTTTTGCATTTTTGACGCACATTCCTGCATATCTCGAAATAAAACAAGCTGAACATTTCAGAGCCGTCTTTGTCGCCATTAAAAAAAAAAATTTAACATTAAAACAATGTGCCGACATAACGTAGCTAAACTACCTAACACCAAATGATTAGAACCTAATACTAAAATCTATTAATATTCTGATCCTAACCTAGGCATACCAAAATTGCCCGCTTAGCCTTGAGACAAGATGTAAAAAGTACCGCTTGCTATATAGGTATGCGATGTAACTATAGGCGACTTTGCTGCCGGCCCGCGCGACGGGAAGTAACCGGTTGAAATATTTAGCGAATTTGACTAACTCTTTGTTTGTATACAGCTTGGGTGGTGGTAGGCATCCAAGCAACGGCATCATATGCTCAGCTCTAAACGCATATATACCACCAAATGGTAACCACCTAGGGGGAAAGGAAGTACCTTAGTACATATTATTAATAAAAGTACATATCCACTAAAGTCGTTATCAAGTTTTTGGTACCAATAAGTGTTCACAACGTAAAGGTTGTCAAATTTTGTTCGGTGGAGACTCTGAAAAGGTGTTTATCCCCCGTCATTTTTGGCAACATTTTTCACCAACACGTGTTGACAACAGAAAAGTACGTACTTTTGTTCGGTGGAGACTCTGCTCCTCTAAAACTTTGACGCTATTAACCAGGTCTGACATTATTGACTTTTACTCTTGTAGAATCAGACCACACGAGCGACGAAGGTAACCATCAATTTGAATTTTAAAGCGAGGATTCCCGACCAAAATAGGCACGCTAACGCTTGATACACTTCGCGCGGACCCGGCGGCAGCCGGCAGTGAACTGTTAACTCGCGAGCGCCCCGCGAATGGAAAATCACTTAAAATTCAATTAAAAATGAAATAATAAAAAATAAAAATTATGACGGCCGAAATCCCTCGGCTATTCAAAGACAATTATTTTCATATGTTTTTCATTAACTAAAACCAAGTATACTGCAAGTAATATGATATTTGAATTATTATTAGACGGATGTTTGGGATTTTACTTGACACAGTAAAATATCACCAATAAAAAAACGGCCGGAAGCACTTGATAAATAACTGTAAAATAACATATATTTTTTCCAAATTTTAAGTACTTGTGATTTGCGAGTAATCCATAATTTAAAATACCCTATTTTGGGGAATCGGCGCCATAAGGCTACGCTAAGCTTGCAGTCAAAACCTAAATTGAAACAATCTCACACATTCACGGAGTTTTCTCTGCTCACTGACTAAATTCCTACGCGTACTGGATGATGGGAATAAAATCTTATTTATATAACACTTTTGTAAAATAATTTTATGTAATTTTCTAAATTTCAACAATACAAAGGATTAACGATAAATTCGTAAATTTTGAAGATTGTTTATTAATGAAATGAATGTTAATTATTTTACCAAGGTTATTACCTACTCGCAAAATCTTTGTATGGCAGTGTTTAAAATAAAATTAGTTCCTTTAATTTGCACGGAACACAGGTGGCATTTCTGTTTACATAATAATTAAGCACTTATCATAAGAAAACGTCGTCAACGAGGTGCCGACGTACATTTTCGAGGTGAATTAAAAATGCAGATTTAATTACGGCAGATATGTATACTGAAATGTGCGTTATTACGAAAGTTTATATAAAATCATATTATTTAAGTCACCTTTGGCTTCGTTCGTGTCGTGCCTAACAACAGACACGGCTGTAGTGTTGCCGGATAATCGATTCCGAATCGATTAATCGTAGATTATTTTTAGGGGCCCAAAATAATCGAAGTATCGATTAGTAATCAATAGTTTTTGTAAATCGATAAAATCGATATAGCTGATGCTATAAAATTTTAATCGATAAGTATAAGTAATCGATTATTGAAATTTTAAAATTAAATCGATATAATCGACCTATCCACATATTATATCAATTAATTTTGATAAAATCGGTTTAATTTTGAAAATTCAATACTCGACATAATCGGTTAAATCGTGTACTTTGTCGATTATATTAATAAATAACCAATTATAATAAACAATTTTATAGCATGAATTATATCCATTTAACCGATTTACTCGATGCAATCAATTCATAATCGATATTTAGATTATTTGAGGGTGAAGATAATCGATTAATTGATAATCGATTATTTGGCAACACTACACAGCTGAGACATCATCTGCTGTGGTCTGCCGTCATCCTTACCACTGAGGGCTGCATCATTTGCAACGGCCTGCTCTGGTGCAGTTGCGGTGTAAGCGGCTGCTCCGGCGGAGAGTACTACGGTGGTGGCTCTGCTTCTTGCTTCACGCGGCGCAACAGTTGGTCGCCACTCACAGCCGACATCATCTGCAGTGGTCTACTGTCATCCTTACGTCTGAGGGCTGCATCATTTGCATCGGCCTGCTTTGGTGCAGTTGCGGTGTGAGCGGCTGCTCCGGCGGAGAGTACTGCGGTGGTGGCTCTGCTTCTTGCTTCACGCGGCGCAACAGTTGGTCGCCACTCACAGCCGACATCATCTGCAGTGGTCTACTGTCATCCTTACCTCTGAGGGCTGCATCATTTGCATCGGCCTGCTTTGGTGCAGTTGCGGTGTGAGCGGCTGCTCCGGCGGAGAGTACTGCGGTGGTGGCTCTGCTTCTTGCTTCACGCGGCGCAACAGTTGATCGCCACTCACAGCCGACATCATCTGCACCTAAATCGAACAAAACGAGCAGCGTGAGCAAATCTTCTACAAACATTATTACTATTACTTCACAATGCGTGTGTTATGCATTGGCTATCTTATTGGCATTCGTATAAAGTGATGATGACAGGTTCTATCATCAGGCAGGCCTAAGGATGAGAGATCATAAGATAATTCCCCACATCCATGGTCAAGACATAAGTCAAGATGTAATCACGCAATGATTGCGATTGACTAATTGCGTCTTAAGCTAGAAGGCATGCTCCAAGGCTCCTTGGAAATTTATAGATATTATTTGTTCCACCAGCACTTACTAAATTGTACACACGAAATTCATTTATTTATCGTTCCACCAACATGTACAATAATGACTTTAATGATATCGATCTCTTTAATATTTCGCTTGGTAAGCTAGAGAAATCTTTAACACTAAAATTATCAAACAATTTATAATTCAGTATTCCCCTATTAACTAAACCAATTGATATTTTATCTATTTTTTCCAACTGAACCTGTAAAACTGTCTTAATTTTCCTTTTTTCATGTCATTAAAACATCTCAATATGTATTGTAAATAATACCACATTACTGGCACTATAGGTCAATCAACAATATTATTTTTTGTATACTACTATTTCCATGTACGACTGTTTGTTGCCATAAATAAAGAGAAAAAAAAAAAAAAAAAAATATTATTCATATCCCAATTATATTTATAAAACAATCACAAAAGGTCAAATTTGGATTAAAAATAGGTAGACTTCCAAGCAAGAATTATTTTTTAAAGAAACGATAAACAAACGCTCTATCTAGATTATTTATTCAACGCCCATTGGGAGAACAAAATTATCTATCGATGATTACGTACCTAAAAGTTTCAAGGATGCAATGGTCGAGTTCATCGTCCTCTTGACATTGCAATGTTATGTGTGATAATAGCCTAGTGACGTAAGCGACGTAAGTCTTAAATATATAGCTGGTAGGTATCACATTATGCATCGCTAAATAACGTCTGTTTCATAAATGAACGGTGTTCGCTGAATAAACAACTACAATACAGATTATGCTAGGCTCAACCACAACCTATCCCAATGGTTATTTCGTTAGAGACAAAACTATTTCGTCATTGGCTACGATGATTAATCATTATGACTCTATTTCGTCCGGAAAGCAAAAAATGCTGTTTTCATCCGTTCCGCTTCATTGTTCCAAACGGATGTCTGAAGATTTTATTGTTCTTGCACATTTAGAAAAAATACTAAATCAATGCACTCCTTAAAGAATTAAATACGGCTTGTTGTAAAATCAAGTTTACATGAGCATTTTTAACAATTGCCAAGTACCTATGTTACGCAATTTTATGTCAGTCCAGTACCTACCCAAGAATGTAACGCAATTGTATATCAGTCCAGTTCTGTCTTTTTTGTCATCCATGAACAACAATAAAAGAATAAGTTAGAATCAATAATATCGAGAGCCATGAAGGTCGGAGAAAACTACTCCAAAATCCAAAGTGTATTGTCGACGCAGACACTAAAGCATGAAAAGTTATTCCTTCTAAGCCCGAATCCGATCCAGAAAAATCGCTAGACAGCACAAACAAAATGGCGTTCACACAGCAACTAACAAGCATTTCAGAATTGATCAAGATGAAGAAGCGATCTTTATACCAAAGAAAAGAAAATTAAATGTGTGTGAGGGAACCTGATTCCCAACCGCGCCTCAATGCGATCGGTGTGCTAGCGTAAAAAATAGGTATTCATAATACGCGACAGCGGGTCGGCGACCGAATGTCCGCGGTCTCACCTTCAGTAGATAAACGTCAATTCGACTGTGCGAGCCGCCAAGCAACGCCACGTAACCGCCGCCGCGTTGAGGTAGGCACAGCTAATGTTACCGGGGATCTTCTAGAAACTACCCAAGGATATCAGGACTAAATTAACGACAGGTCAACATCGAATTGGGATTCAATTGGCGAAAACTCGACTGTCACAAAAGGGGGATCAACGGAAGAAACTGGATATAGCTTTTAGGATATTCGAAATTATTTTTGAGAAATAGGCAGCAAATTCAAGAGGATAATATTTGCTATTTGGAAATAAACTTAGGTTATGCTTTATCCATTGCTACTGCAAGATTTAGCAATCGGCAATTTAAAGGACTTTATTAGACACACAAGATTTAATATTAGCTCCCTAGATACTGATCCAATAAAAAGCCTCCAATCAAATTATTGTTAAGGTAGGTGTCTAGACGATAATGACGCTTTTCTCGGGACACATGACAAATAATTCAGGTAATTTCCACGGGCGCAGACATGTTATTACTTCGATCCATAAACCACATTACAAGTAGGTATACGAAGCTTTGAAGTAAATTAATCAAAAGGACAATGGTTTATGGAAATTTTTAATGCAACCTACTATGTTCCGCTGTTAAATACGACATAATTATGGACTGCAATTAATACTGTAGTTATTTTATTATAAAACTAGTGATTCGGTGCGTGAATTCAATAACAATAAGATAAGAACTCGATACTACAAAAATTATATCATTAAAATGTGAACAATGTAGTTATCGGTTTGGCTATACACGCTCGCCAGAAGATGCAAACTATCTCAAGTTATATTATCTAAAAATACATTTGATTTACATAAAAACCTAAACAGCAATATCGACAAACGTTCAAATACAAAAACATCGACATACAACAATAGGAGAATGACATGTAAAAATATCAGCGACGCGCGCAGTAACATTGACAGATTAGGCCCGGACCTACCGCAACGTTCAAATTGTGTATTACGTTGTTATCTAGCAACAGATGTATTTATTTTTATGATTGGATAAAACCTTTTTTAATTTTAACGCTTAATCGTTCGACCTCAGCAGACTTGATGGCAAATTTGCACAGTTGTGCATCGGTACATGAATCATTGCGATCCTTAAATTGATTATTATGTAGTAAGTTTAGGTGAGATTTGCCTATAAAAATTAAGAAAAGGATTCAATACTAAAAAAAGTTAAGGATATTATGTTGTTTTTAATGGCTACGTTTGTAGGGTTCATATTCACTATCTACTGAAATATTCGCCCAAAACCATATACTTAGGTACATACATACAACCACCTTACCTATCAACCGCCAGAAATAATCTTTCCGTTGCATATACATAGTATTCACAAAGAGTATTAAAGAACTCAAGGCTATGATGCTAGCAGGCGGCAGGTGACGTCACCTCAACAATTTTAGCAAGTCAAATAATGTTTAGAGCTTTTCTCTGGGTATCATTTAAAAGCCAACTTCTGTACTTCTGTTAGATCATCATAATCATTTATTTAAAACAGCGAATTGTGTGTACTGAAACGGCATTGGTGAGGTGACTAATCCTATAGCAGACAAAACAATAACTGATAAACATGAACCATTATTTGGTAGAAATTGTGGTAGGTCATGGTTGGTATCAGTACAGCTTTGCCCAGGCAAATTCGGTAGGCTGTGGACAAAAATAGGTAGTGGGGGAGTTTAGGCGTCGGCGCGTGATGGTAAGAGGGTAGGGTGGCAGGGTGTGCGGGCGGGGGGTTCGTCTAGACGACGGCCTTGACCGCCGCACGGTTTCCGCGCGCTCGAGGTCGCCTCGACCCAGGCACACAGACCGACTGCGAAGAATAGAGCAGTGCTCAGTATTTGTCCTATCCTAACATAAAATAACTAAGAGTTAAGCATTCAAAAACAATTTCGTCAATTCGTGCAGACTGCGCCAAATTTGTGAAGAATAATAGGCTGGAGCTTACTTTTAAATATTTGTATTGAAGTACTAGTATAAAAATAAACAATGGTCCTTCGAACCGGATTCAAACAAGAACTAGATCATTCCTGTATGACATTAGAAAAAAACTAACATAGGAAAAAACTTAAGCTTTCAGCAAAATGGAATTATAATTTGGGATCTCGCATATAAATAATAATTCCTAGGCCTTACAAATCCGATACCTAAGTATCTACTAAATTCGGGCCGAACAAGGCGTTTGAGAGGAACGCCGAGTAGCGGTCTGTGAACTCGGCGAGGCTCGACATTGCGCCGACATTGGACCGAGCTAAATAACGCAGATAGCGAAAGGTCGACGACCGACAGCGCCCAATATCACGCGGACGATCGCAAGATTCTCATCGCGGGCACCTGCCGCCTCGTGGCGCTCTTACGTAACAAGCACCAATGCATGCTCCACCGACCTACCCCAATAGCGCGGAACTTGGCTGTGATTAGCATATTCTTTTGTCAATTTCAATACGCAGACAGCACGGGCTTATGATAACGATAACATTACCATGTATTTTTTTTATGAATCTTACTGAATGCATGCATGAAGACGAAAAAATTGCTATGGAAAATAAAGAAAATTTCTCAAAGGATCTTGATAGAAGCATAGACTTAGTGAAAATTGGCGAATACCTACGCGAAAATAGAAAACAAATCTTAAGGTAACAAACATCACAAACCTCTCAAAAACATATATTATCTGGGAACAAAATGCTAGTCTTGAGAATAAGTTATTCGGAAATGGATTGCGTACAGAACGCCTATGTGGGGGGAGGTGCGCCGCCGTTTGTGGGGGGCGCCGAATATCTTCGTGCAGGGTGACATTGCGCGGGCATTGACATTATGCCCGACCTACGCCACGGCATCGGGGCGCGCGCTCGCCTGCGCCGCGGAAAATACTTCATCCGCAAGTCTATTGTCTACGCGCTACAGAATTCATTACATTAGTAAACCAAACCCAACGAATACACCTTTTCAGTTAAGAACAATGCGTCTACATTTTAAATCTGAAAATAAAGCACATGGGACTGTTACATACAATACTATTACACGCATGATGTAATGCTTTGATACATATGCCCCTTTATGAACATTGCCATCGCAAAACATTGCAATGAATTTATTATTATGATTTTTCACGCGTGCAATAAGCGGTCTTATTAAAATAATAACAAAATTAAAATATTGTAATATCTTTTTAAAGAGTTATTTTTATGTACGATTTTTTTTTGTAATACCAATGCGAGTCTAGAATACTACCTTGTGGGACAACTTTTCTTATAATTACTAAAGAAGCAGACGCTCAATTTTATTACTTTTGACATACTTAGCGTATTTGTATTTAAAATATCGAATCGGCGGTATTATTTTTATGGCAATATGGGATTATGTTTTTTTACAATATGTTTTCTTATGAAAGAGATATCGGGTAATGGATCGAAAGCTTCAATAAAATTATTTTCTTATAAACTATTTTAATCTTGTATATTTTAGTTATACGATCTTTAATTTCACCAAAATATTTCGTTTTTATTTTATACTTTATTTAGGTATACACGTGAATAACTAGTGGCACAAATTGATGATTTCTTGTTAACACTGCGTACAGGTCAGTAAGTTATCATGTGAGTTTTTTAGATAAGAGGAAGAATTTTAAAACTGCGTATCATACAAATATTTGTTGTAGAAATTTCGTTGTTTTATTTCTTAGTCGTCCAATAAAGCAGCGATATCTCTATCGATTATTCTATACATAGCTCATGTGAATTTTGCAAACATTTGAAATACATCATCAAATCATCATCCTACATCTTTGCTCAAAATTTTACCTTTTTTTCTACTAAAAAGTGCTTTCAATTTGGGGAGGAGTCCTAATCATAATATTATATTATAGTAATAATGTAATGTGATTAGTCATACGGTGTATTTTCTTTCATTAGAAAGATCTCGGTTACAGACAACTCTTACTATAGTGGCGTCAGAATTCCAGTCAGCATATTTTCGATATTGAGATGGTTTGGTCGTAGGTACAAATAAATAGGTAATACAACTGTCTTATCTTCATCATTTCTGTTAGGCCTCATATTTTGGGGGTTGTTAATGCGGGAGGTACCATACTTGTTTTTTTTCAATAAATGGAGTCTTATGCTAGTACAGTCAAGTAAGTTAATGTCCTACCCATTTTGTTGAAATGTTGTTAAACATTCGGAATGCTTTAAGGTCGAATACAGTGTGGCAAGGGTGGCAAGTCGGCCAAATGCCACGGACCCCGAACACAGCAAACAAATTTAGAAAAAAAAGAATACTAATCCTGGGGAGGGCGTGTAATTAGTAATGTATTTGCCTCAAATGGTATAGTTACGCCACTGGTCGAATTACGAACATGTGTCAGTATCAAGCGAGAAAATTTGTAGCTAATGGTGGGTCCACACAGCCCGGCGGCTTCTCTCTCTTCTCTGGTGGCTATTCTTCTGGTCAAGCCGCCGGGCGGTGTGGATGCACCCTGTGTGGATGCACCATAAGGTACTTTCCAGATGGCAAACCACCACGGGCAAAATGACCGCGCCGCGTATGAAAATATCTCTTGTATATTTTATTGCTTCGCGGTCAAAATGATGGCCCCTCCCCGCCATCTGCAAAGCGCCTTATGGTGTTAGTTTTCTGTAGGATATTGAATCATAAATGGGTTGGGAATTTAATTGTTTGACTGTACCTAAGGGCGTACGCTGCGTCAGGCAGAATCACGTCGTATACAAGAGCACCGCTAGCTAGCGTGCGGCGTATGATCACGTGGTGCTCTTGTATTTTGCTGAATTTACTACGCGCGCACGATTTAAAACTATTGGGATAGGTAAGAGTACAATCAGGATATAAGGCCTGATATGAATCCAAACATCTTAAGTCGACTAAATGCATTAAAATTGGAATTAATTTCACGTTAGGCACCATAATAGCTACAAAAAGTTGTAGCTCTAATGAAGGTGGGTTCAATGCTATGAATACCTAAATGATCTTTAGTGGCAACACAAGAGACTCACTCTAGTGATCCTAAGCAAAAAGTGTACCCTCTCGGATCAATGACTTCAAGTGACATTGAAATTTTGCTAATGATTATGTCCTTGTTTAGTGAATTCATAAACTATCAAATATTTATTGGGTGGATTAAGCATCTGAGATAATTGATCGATCTTGAGTCCAATTTTTTTTTTATATGAAGCTCATTTAATTTTTATGGATAACATATATTTTTTAATAATTTTAAAGTTTTTTTTTCATTCACAAGGAAATTTTTTATTGAAAAATTGTAAATGAAGGATTAGACCCGTCTCACAAAAGAACTAGTCCCATCGGAGCTAGTTGTGAGACGGATCGACTTTTTCTAATACCTACTTCGTAACTTTTTACCAACTAGCACTAAAGTCACTCTTGCTCAGTCTCTTATCCTATCCATCTTGGACTACGCTGACGTTTGTTACACGGACTTAACGGAGGAATTGCTTGACAAGTTGGAGCGTCTGCAGAATCTATGCATTAGGTTTATATTCAACTTGCGTAAATTTGACCATGTTTCTCATTTTCGCACGAAGCTTAATTGGCTCCCTATCCGACGGCGCAGGGACTTACACACTCTTACACTCCTTTATTCCATCCTTTTCGTCCCAACCTCTCATTTTTATCTTAAAGAAAAATTCTGCTATCGATCCTCATCTTCACTTACTACTTGTACTTTGCGTTCTTCTTCTAATCTTTCTCTCGCTATCCCTCGTCATTCAACTAACTTCCTTTCTTATTCCTTCTCTGTGCACGCTGTCCGTCTGTGGAATTCTCTTCCAGAGGGTGTCCGGAAAGCTCAATCACTGCATTCTTTCAGCGATCAAGTTAAAAAACATTTCCTCTCTTCTATATAATACATATTATCTTTTAGTACTTTTTACCTTTCATAACCATTATATATAATCATTTCCTTTCTATTTTATATTATGTATATCTATATCACATATCCTGTCCTAGAATTGCACCCACTTCCTTCTGTCCTCTTCCTTATTATTTCATCTACTCAAGGTTGCCTGGAAGAGATTGCTACTTAGCAATAAGGCCTTTTTGTATGCTTTCTGTCTTGTTGTGTTCTTTCTATGTAATTGATTTATATTTGTGTGCAATAAAGTGTTTTTATTTTTATTATTACTTCATTTGCAATTTTTCAATTTTATTAAACCGTGTCTAATCCAAAATCAAGTCTCATCAGACTTGACCTGATTCTAGTTTCAGCAGACTCTGTCTAAAATCCAAAATACACCTTTTTACTTGTTGAAACTATCGATTGCAATGTTTTAAAAAACCTTTTTTACTTATTTTTTCTATTAGTTTTATACGGAGAGATTCCGTTAAAGCGGATCTACAAATTGTATCTGTATATTTGTTGAACATTTGAAACCGAAGCAAATTAATGTAACAAGACTTCCTGTACCTACAGGCCCACTTCTAAAATCAATGCGGTGAAAAAACAAAATTCAAATTTCCTTACGTTTAAATATGACACTACATACAGTATTAGTTATAATAAGTGTAGGTACGTTAAATAAACGAAAATGAGAGTTAACGACCTCGAGTACGGTTGGTGCGTTTTCTCAGCGAGATAAATGATTCACACATAAACAGAGCATCTCGTAAAAGGTTGGTAAATAGCACTCACATCTTGACTCTCAATCATCTCTAAGGTACTGACGAAATTGGAAAACAACCAAGCATCTGCAACTGCGCACATTGTTTTTATATTCACAGCACTCGTTTACTTCGATGTTGTATTGAGTCCTGCACGCGGTTAAGTACTGAGCAAGCTACATACGAGCGGAGAGTCGCTCACGCACTGTCGCACGCAATGCGTACGCGCTGTCCACGCCTCTGCGCCCCTCCAGTACAATGCGCACGCGCCGCCCAGCGGTCGACCACGTGCGAGCAACCTTTCAGATTGGTCCCTTCGAGTACCTACGCCGAACGAAAAAGGCAAAACGTGCGTTTTCCTGAACCGTTGCCAAGCGCTGTTGCATGCAATTGGTCGGCGTTTTCAACGAATCACGTTTGTGCGTCTGTGTTTACGTTGAAGGGTTTATAGTATGTAACGTATAAGTTAATTTATTGTTAAATTAATTAACACACGTTGTGCATTGAAAAGTATACTTATGTGTTATTATGATCGTACAAAAACTGACTCAATCATCAAATTTTATGCAAACTTTCTTTGTATTGGAACTATATGCAAAAAAATAACCATTTACAGTCATATTACCTACCTACTCCTAAGGCCAGAAATTGGTGAAACTTGGTAATCTTAATAAGGACGAACAATCATCAAACATCTGCCAAAACATCTCATCCCTAACAAAGAGAACAGTTCAAGTGTACCTTATCAAGTCTAGATTGTAGTCCTTGAGAAGTTGAGATGATGTCATACCAGACAGACGAACAAAAACTATAACTGATCTATAAAAACTAACAATAAGATAATAATAGGGGCTTTGTATAAAATGTACATAGAAAAGGATAAGTCGGGCAGAACTAAATTTATTATGATAACGATTAATAAAATTATAAAAAATAATACCTAGGTACCTACTTGCATCCATTTAAACAAAGGATTCAATAGCTAAGCATAAGTACCTACCTATGTCAAATCTGAAACGTCATTTGATCAAAAATGAATTTAAATTAGGTACACCGATCATCGCCCATAAAGAAGCATCCTATATTTTCAATTAAAAATAATAGTGTTTAAGAAAAATATGTAACATGTAGGTACTTGTCAGACGTAGAATGAAATATATAAAAGGAAGCGAAGAACCTGGAAATGTAAGTATTGTACGAGTACAACAATGATGGGCATTGACGTAAGTACTGTAAAAGTGAGGCAAAAGGGATTGAAAAGAATTATGTAAACACAATATAAAACGATCAATACCGTACAGTTTCTATGTAGGTATGCAAGCAGTTAAACAATGACATTTATGTAATAAAACATCACAACTGAGTAAAGTTATATCGATACAAGAATTCATAAGAAAGCCAAAGAAAATTGCGATACAACGTAATGCATTTAAAAATACGTCAAAAACCCCTCCAAATCTTATAATAGAAAAACTGCAAAAGAACAGTGGGTGCAGGTGCACCAATACCGAGTCGTAAAGAAAAATCATCAACAAAAGAACCGAAACTTGTTTCAGTACAATTACTTAAAGGTGATATAATTGATGAAAATACAGGCAGATTCGTTGTTCATTGCCGTGGCGCTGAATGTGCGGGCTCTGTCGATAAACATCCGAAGGCCCTAGGGTGCCTATGTATAGGTTGTCTTAGGGCAGGCACGGCGCGTCGGCGCGCCGCCAGCCAGCCATTTGTTAGCTTTTTTGGCTGTAGGGTTATCGACTACTAGACTTCTCTCATCTTATATTTTAGTCGCATTGATTTTCAGTACCTAGTTCTGATTTAGGTAATTTGAGCTACTGTAAAAACATCTTCAAAATATATAGGCTTATTGTCCATTTCATCTCTACATCAGGAGACAACATCTCTACATCGAAATTCGAAATCAAATAAAAAGAAGTCAGTACCTACCTAACGCAAAATCTGCAGATCGGTAAATCTAAATCTTAAAATAAACCTAAGAAATGTAGGTACCAGAAAAAGGAATAACTGTAGATAATTTATATTTAACCAATATTTACCAAGGCAACAACATTAAATTAAAAACATTGTATGATAGATAAGATTATTTATTAGTCGAATTAAATAGTTTAATGAATAAGTACATTATTTTTTAAAGTCAATGCCTCAAATTATTTGAGATGCTAATAATGTCGGCTACAACGAAGGAGGTATGAAGTCAACCCTAAACTCTAATTGTGTGGGAGGAGGCAATTCGTGGAATAACTTCTAATGGTATGTGTGCGTGCGTTTCAAATTCGAATAAAATCTTTGTGGTGTGTGTGCCGCCGGTTCATTGTCAAGGCCAACTACCAAATCTCCCGCTCGTGCCCCCTCACTCCCACCTCGGTCCACTCATAGTCAATTATACGAAGCCGCTGAAGCTTTGCTATGTTCGCATTATATTGCTCCGGGTGCAAAGCCTTCACTGCATACGGTTTACATCGAGCAGCAACATAAACTGTACTACATAAAATATTGGCGTTCCAAATGAGATTTTTTGTGTTTGCGATCGTGGTACCAGCAATGCGGTTGCTGCCGACACGATAATTGAGTATTTTTAACGTTGCATATCGCATTCCGCCTGCTTTTTATCTACGGTGTGCTTGTGTGAAATCAGATAAAATCAAACATGGGCTTATGTAACCGACCTAGACTAACAGATTAGTTCAACAAAGCATTTTACTGCAATCTAAATTAGCATGGGTTTCTTCTTTAATTCGTATACGTACACGTAGTACGTATGTAGATTCTACTATGAAATTCCAGTTATCAGCATTAGGGTTTTAGAATTTGCGATAGGAATTAGGAAATTTAACTAATATAGATAATTTTGAACTTTTTGTTGATATTGAAACATACAAATTGATATTTTACCTATGCTAATTCATCGGTAACTCCTCAAAGTCAATAATCTCCATTTTTACTACTATTTAATCTTGCACTTAAATCAATAGCTGTAATAAATTCTTTAAAGAAGAATTATCGATTGTTGGTAATTGTATAAATACCATAAAGTGAACGCTTATTAGATATTGTTAATAGACGCTACTAAGTTTCAAACAGTGTTGATCTCTTAAATAATCATCAGTCAATGAGAACCGAAACTCTTCGGTTTCTTTAATAACTGTAGTGTATCAATTACAAAATAATTGAGTACAAATAATTACATAATTAATAAAATTACGGAAGTAGCTACAAAATAATTTGTGTTATCAACAACAGGCGCCTTGCCCATGACCATTCGGTCTTTTAACCTTATGTCGATGCAGATGTAGATAAAACATCGTCAATTAATATACTAAAGCTGCGAAAATAGATAATGCACAAGAATATACTAACAATTTGATTTCGATGCGAAATACAGCGAATAATTTGTAAGTTGTAACAAAATATGGCCATGAAACTCTAAAATAACGATCTAACCGTGACAATAACATAGTATAAATGCAGTAATTTTCTGTGATTCATTATTATATGCTTGGTATTTAAAAAGTAGCAAATGATTTATACCTATAATATAATCAACATTATGTCAGCCACACGAATTAACTAAAAAAATGAGTAAATTAATGTTACGAGACATGCTAATGAATAATTCTTCTATTTGTGATGCACAGTCTAATAAAATTAACATCTTTAACGAAATATAAAATAGAAATGTTTCCGCGTAATCTATGAAAATTTATAAAATTGCAGTATAGCAGATATCTGTATTTGTGGATAAATTTTGAAGCTTTTCTTTTAAAGCTGGTGTGAAGTACTCAAATTCGAATGATATTACAAAAAAATGTATGTCAGTCGGTAATTCTGCGATGCATGTAAAGATTGGGTCTGTGTAGATAGCGTTCAGTCAAGGCCGAATCGTATCATAATCATATGCATCGCGCATCGGGCTGTGCTGTGTTACCTCGATTAGATATAGTCGAAAACTCAACTGAAAACCTAGAGTCGTAGAACCTTTATTAATTTATTTTATAGCTGATAGAGCATTATTATAGTTTTGAAGTCGGAAAGAAAATATCCTATAATTTCTCTTTTTTTTTCAAAACTTGTAGTGTGAAAGCTTAGCTTCTTGGCAAATTTCAAAATTCAATGTCAACTTAACCCTGTCGTATAGTATAAGTTTGACTTACTAGCAAGATCTGAATTTGATATTTTTGATACAAAAAATATTCTATGTTGACCGACGGATGGACAGGTAGCCAAATAAAAAGTGATGCCAAGATGACTCCCCTTGGAGATACGAAAAACACTAAAAATGACTATCTATCTATCTACATCAGCCTGAATTGTCCTACTGCAGGGCAAAGGCCTCTCCACCTCATTTCCACTTTGTTCGGTTTTGTGCAGTTGTATACCAGTTCCTCTTAGTGTACAAGTCGAGATGGTCCCGCCATCGCCGTCTCGGCCTACCGCGTGAAAAATGAAAATGACTGAAATAAAAAAAACACACCAAACAAAGAAGCCACAATGCATGAGTCTATCTTATCACCCATCTTGAATCAGTTTACTGCAATCACTATCCATAAATTGCCATAAACTCGCGAACATGAACATCAATACCATACCATGACTTATTATGGCAGAGAAGTCTGTTTACATAGGAAATAACTTCATTGAATATTATGCATTTAAACTTTAACATCTGAATTTAGTGTTAAAGAAATATTGCCACAGTCATTCTATTACGCACGAGTACAAGGGAAAATAATCTTGCAAAGATACGGCGCATTGTAATAAAAAATAACGCCAACTGAACTATAAAATATTAATTGTATATTTATTCAATCTAATCTTAACTCAATTAACCCTCATTTTTGAACTTTCAGACAAGAGGAGAGTAGTAGAGCGGGAAAGAAAAAGATGATTCTCGATTTGCAACATATCATAAATTATAGAAGAGTCGTTAATTTGCAGAAATAAGAGATTATTATATTTTTAAGATATTATAAAATGGATAGACGGACATTCAGCGATTTTCTATTTACACTTCCGGCTAAAAATAGAATTGAAGACATGGCTAAGTGTATTAAGCATTTTCTCACCAGAAACTAATATTATACTCTTCCCGGACGATATAAAACGGAGCCTTGTTGCGTTATATATAAATAGTGTTTTATGAACATCCATATTACACAATAGGTACATGGCTTAGTGGGCACAAAGGAAGTGTTACATAAAGATATCAGAAAATCTAAAGTGTCATCCCAAACCTCAGCAATATTCGTGAGCTTACGTTTGACCCAAGCCATATACAGAGAGCCTATAGATATTCCAAACCCAACATTACGTGGTTGTTATATTCTGGAGTTCTTTGAAGCACCCCCAACTTTATTTTGGGATGCTGCGTGTGTACATACGTTCCCAAACAACCGTTAGGTACGCTAGAGGCATACTTCGTCGGCCTACGATCGATCACGCCTTGTTGAGGTAGGTCGTGGCACAACCCACGAATTCGTAGCTACGTAGTCTCCATGCTACTTTCACTTTCATTACGTCTACACTAGATGTCTCAAATCTTTGAATTTTGACATTGCAGTTATTACTTATGTACTTATCAATATTTATAATTAATATGTTTAAATATCTCTGTTTTATTTTCAGATTTGTTTAACTTGTAGTACTTACTCAAGTATAATTTTTGTCTTTATGTGTATTAATTATAACTTTGTCATTGTTTGGTTTTTTTTCTTGTTAGTTAATTTCTTTTTATTTGCCTAAACATGCAGACTTTGGAGTTGAATGATTATTTTTGAATATATCTCAGCCAGAGCCTCATAAGCTTGATCAAAAACTTTTGTTACAGATTTTAAAACTGTTATATATTTGTTTTATAAGTATAGAATTATTCAATTACACATTGACAAAAAATATATCATATAAATTCATAGACATACATGCGAGGAAATGAAAAAATACTTCTGATAAGTTTCGGCAATAAAGACCGGCTTATTGATAAAATGTTGGGATAGGTCAAGGCAAAACAGTTTTTAGTAATAAAATTAAATAATGATAATGAGAAAATTAATATTTACGCACCACATCTTCCATTTCCATCCAATCCATGTCGGCTTTGATGTGTTAGGTTAGCTCGAGTCTAGTGTCTAGCAAGTGCCGCGCGAAAGTACTGCGCGTCGCGACGATCAGTACACGAGTGCAGCGTCGTATCGTATATGTTGCACCGAAAATTCGTTCCCGCACCACATTTCCTCGCCCCCCACAGCACCCCCGAGCTCGCAAAATTTTCGAACTCTGATTCGAGCAGCGCCATCTAGGGACGGCCGGGTGCCCCTCCCTCGTGCGTGGCCTTGAACTTGACTACGAGCCGTCGCGAGCACCGCGGCGACCCACATTCGCGACGCACCCCCCTCAGCCCGCGTCCGCGCGCGCATTGTCATGGCCGAGCGACCCACCTGAATGGAACTATGCTCAACATAAAGCACGTTTTCGCCTAGGTACCGGTTTAACTAAGCACTTTCGATTTCGTTGCGCTATTACAGGCGGTGGATAAACTTGATAACAACACTTTACGGTAACCATGTATGACATAATAGCAGATAATCATAACATTTTTAACCGTACCTATAGGTAAGAAAATATAGAGTTCTCGAATATTTTAGATTTCAAGCAAAGAAATTGGCGTAAAATACAACATTGAATAATCAATCTTTTCACTAACTTCGAAAACGGTAAGTATATAACCGTATAAAGCCCATATAATGTGTACGGAAACCGTATTACTAAAAATCGTATACCTACCGCAGGGCTCGCATCTAGGACAAAAAATATATACTAACAACATTAGTTGAACAATGTTACAATATGGTTAGCATAACACCACCGAAGTTAGTAGATACTATACTCAACATTATACTACATATTAATTAATAAACAAATCTTGACTGGCACTAGAATTTTGGCAAATAGATACATGCAAAATCAATTAAAACAAAACAGTTAGTTTAAAAATTTTACAGAGTGTGTAACCTTTAATTTTTCGTTAATTTTAGATAACAAATATCTCCAACCAAATAATAATGTGTATTAATGGTTTTCTTTTTTCAGTGCATGGCTCTGGACAGACTAGATAAGCTTTTGGGGCTCAACAGAACAACACTGTAGGTAACTTTTATTTTACTCTTTTTTTTATATCCACGGGGTAGCCTTCATTACACCTGATGATAAGTGGTGATAAGGCTGAAGGTGGAAGCGCACTACTCCCGGAATCCTCAATCACTGAGGAACTGGCTATCTTATCTCTAACCGCCGGAACACAATAATGCTGAAAACATAATTGTTATGGCGTCAGACTTAGATAAGATGGTGGTAGCTAGCCAGGCGGACTAAGAACAAGTCCTACCACCAACCAAACCGAATACAATATGTACCCCCACTGGGAATCGAACCCAGGACCTCTGGGTCTGAAATCGGTGGTATGAACCACTAGACCACAGAGGCGGTTAAAAATACTATAAATACTCTACAACATAAAGTCTGATTATATATACTTAAACATATATTATTTCTTAATCACCATTGTTTTGAATTCTGCCTTTTTTCCAGAAAACTTTTCTTGAGCATAAGTTATATTCTATTGTATTCAAATAAATGTTCACTAACAAAAAATGCCAACAAATATTTTAAACAGAAAATACATTAGGTACATACATATTGTAATTACTGTCTTTACACTTGACAGCTTTCAGGTAGTTGTCCAGTCAACGAAGAGATATAGAGGGAAATGTTTGGAACACATTTTTTTACTTTGTAACTTTGTTTGGACTACTTAGGAGGTAAACATTCAAAAAGTCCCCGCCCGTAGCCCTGAAGTCGCAGGGGATGGGGTGGATTGAATGTCTAATTTTTTGGTTTTTGGATTATATCTTAGAAACTATGCGTGCCAGCGACATGTTTATTATGTGCAAAATGAAAGCTGATTAAATTTGCTACAAGTTCAAATTTGTCAAGTTTTTCGATATCTTGTATAGTTTTCGAGATGTCCGTTCTTGAAAGTCTGAAATTAGGTATGGAAAAAATATTTTGCTACACATTTCACCTTTTGACCGGATAACTTTCCAACGATACACCGAATAACTAAATGCTAGCCATAGAATTGTAGAGCATTAAATTCTCTTCAATAATATATTACTTTACTACTAGCGCTACCCCCGCTACTTCGTCCCCGTGGAATTGAATTCACAAAGTTTCATACAAACTTTGATCCCCTTTTTTACCTCCTTAGAGGGGGAATTTCCAAAAATCCTCTCTTAGTGCTACTCTACACTCCCCAAGGAACATACATGTCAAGTTTCAGCTTCTTTTGCCCAGTAGTTTTGGCTGTGCGATGTCTGTCAATCAGTCAGTAACGCAAAAGTTTTGTATATAGGTATACTAGCGGCCGCCCGCGGTTTCACCCGCGTGGTTCCCGTTCCCGTGGGAATATCGGGATAAAAAGTACATATAAACCTTCCTCTTGAATCACTCTATCTATTAAAAAAAAACGCATCAAAATCCGTTGCGTAGTTTCAAAGATTTAAGCATACAAAGGGACATAGGGACAGAGAAAGCAACTTTGTTTTATACTATGTAGTGATAGTGATGTACAATTATACAATTATTTGTGAATTTGTGCGTTACTGACTGACTGACAGACATCGCACAGCCGAAACTACTTGGTGCAAGAAGCTGAAATTTGATATGTGTGTTCCTTAGGGAGTGTAGGGTAGCACCTAGCACCTCCCCCTCTAAAGGGGTAAAAAAGGAGTTCAAAGTTGGATGTAACTTTTGTGAACTTAATTCCACGGGAACGAAGTTGCGGGGGGAGCGCTAGTAGTAAAGTAATATCTCACCAAAATCATCCTATAAAAACTGACCAACTCTCGCTGGAGCTGCTTATTTCTTTACAAAAAGCGTTGAAATCTCTCAATAAAGTCAAGCCAACTCTAATGTTCCTTTCTGCGATTTCTTTATTGATATAGTTACGTTTTAATTTTATGTGACTTTGGACGTTGAAGCTCTACATGTTGGTTAGTTTGGTGGGCACAAGTTAATGTATACAATGTGTCAATGTACAGGTATACTGTTTTTTTTACTGCAAATGTAACTTTGTAATCCTATATATTTATATAGGATTACAAAGTTATTTATGCAGTTGGTGTAACTAGAAATCTGGATGAATTATCCTAGTTTTTATAGTTTTCCCTTTATGTGGCCATTAAACCCTAACTCTGTACCAAATTTCAGCTCTCTGAGTTCATGGGAAGTACTAGTTCTATTTTGATGATCATGAGTGAGTGTCATAAATGCGAATCTTTGCTTTCGCTTAACTTCGGAACTAAATGACCTACAGACTTGAAATTTTGGATTTTAAGTATGTAATTATAGCTCACTGGATGACGAAAATTTCTGCGTTCTGGTCTTATCCAGAGGTTCTCAAATAGGGGCCTGAAAATGCGGCGAAATGGTTCCAGTAAAGGATGGTACGGCAGTGTTTGCTTCGCGCTCGACTTGGCGGGGGCACTGCCGTGCCCCCAGATATTATTAAAGAGAATATTTTAATGCTCTACAACCTTATGGACAGCATTTAGTTTTTAGGTGCATCGTTGAAAAGTTATCCGGTCAAAAGATGCAAAAATGTTTATTCCAAAATTACAGACTTTCAAGAGCGAATATCTCAAAAACTATATTTTTTTTTATTTTTATATTTCAAGGAAAACAAACAGCATAATTACAAAAATAAATATTAGTTAAAAAAATTTAGAACAAATTATGCCTTAATCGTTTTCGCAGGTAGAAACATCATTACTTAAAAATAGAACATTAATACAGTAAGAGTTAAAATCTTAGAATACATGCCTATTAATTTTCTAATTAAGTACAGATTTTTTTTATCTTTCCTTTAACTAAAGCTATTAAAAAAGAAGAAAAGAAAAGAAAGGAAAAACACTAAGCCATATCAACCCTAGGATATAATACGGTATTTTACTGATTTATTTTTATTTCTTTAAAATGTTTTTCGAAATATTAGCTACACAAAACAAGTTTTCATTTTGAATTATCTTGAATATTTTCAAAGATATAGGACTTCAAACTTTATAATTAGACAAGGACAGGACGCTATCTTAGTGACGTCAGTGGGTTAGTAGTGTCATAGTCACGCCATAGAAGATTTCGTTTTAGAAAGAGACAGCTATAGTCAAAATCAAACAGACTATAATTCTTTTATTATAAAACAGATTCAAATTATTTTTTCACATTTGGTATTCTTAATTGCAATATTTTTTAACGTCATCATTAAATATCTACATTTCAACAACAGTAAAATACCCTATTATATGTTATGTTATGTTATATATATAATAATATATAACATATAAACCTTATGTATACCTACCTATATTAAGCGCTAGGATATAACTACATGTTAAAGAAAGTCTTATTAATAAAATTTTTGAAATAATTCGGTTTCGCAAGAAGTATGTCAGTATATTCAGAATATTTACGATTAAAATTATCAAAGACTCTGTTAAAATATGAATTAGATCTATAGTTCGCAACGTATGAATTAACGTGGAATATTAGATGATTTCTCCTAGTATTTGACGACCGATTTGGCGCAGGGGTAGTCTACCCACCTTCTGCGCCAGTGGTCTCGGGTTCGATTCCCGAACAAGACAAATATTTGTGTGCATGAACATGTCTATTTGTCTTGGTCTGGGCGTTTTCTATGTATATTAAGTATGTATTTACAAACAAAAAGTATTTAAGTATATATATTTATCCGTTATCAAGTTTTCCATGATACAGTTTCTTAATGAAATTAAAATGGGCTTAGATAATTGGTGTGAATGTAAGAAGTTATTTATTTATTTATTTTATTTAGTATTAATACGCGGTGGGACCTGCATATTAATCATTGACAATAGTTCACCACAGTCAATTCTAGCATTAAGTAAATGGAGTAAAAGAGTGAGGTCAGATGCTTCTCTTCGCAGCGTCAAAGGTAAAAATGATGATGCCTGCAAATATTCTCATAGTTTGAGTCAACGTTTAATTTATGTTTAAAATTCAGAAACTTCAGAAACTTCTTCTGTATTCTCTCGAGTTTATGTGTATAGATATCATATTTAGGATTCCACACTTGGCTTGCATATTCCAGTTGACTTCTAACTAATGAACAATAGAGGAAATTGTGTGATTTAGCCATTTTGAAATGTTTTGTGGTTCTAATATTGAAACCAAGCATTTTGAAAGCTTTAGATGTTATAGCGTCAATATGCTTGTCATATAGAAGCTTAGAATCCATAATGACACCAAGATCCCTAACAAAATCAGTCCGTGTGAGAGACTGCCGATTGAATTTATAGTTAAAGCATACATTATTTTTAGACCTACTAAAAGAAATACAATTGCACTTGGAAATGTTTAAATCAAGTTTGTTTCTAAGACAGTAGATATGCAACCTATCAAGATCCTCTTGTAATAGTATGCAATCATGTAGAGTTAATTTTTTTTATAGATTTTCATGTCATCAGCAAATAATAGAAATTGAGAATGGTGGAAACAATTTACAATATCATTAGTAAACAAAACGAAGAGAAGTGGTCCCAAAATTGATCCCTGGGGAACTCCTGGAAACTATACAAGCTATAGGAAAATGGCTAGAAAACAATAACCTCCAAATAAATCTGACTAAGACTAATTTTATTAATTTTAATTATAATGCATCAATGACATTAAATATTAAATATAAGAATAGAAGTATTGACGAAATCTCTAAAACAAAATTCCTTGGTTTAACAATTGACAAAGATTTAAATTGGAACACACATATCGAAAATGTTTGCCAAAGAATTAATAAATTTGTATATGCCCTTAGGCGTCTCAGAAATATAACTGATCGGGGTACAGTGTTGTCCACATATCATGCCTACGTAGTATCTGTCCTTCGATATGGTCTCATTGTGTGGGGTAATAGTTCAACGGTTAAAAGAGCTTTTATTGCACAGAAAAAGTGCATAAGAGCAATAACAGGCAAATTCCCACGTGACTCTTGCAAACCATTATTTAAAGAGCTTGGTTTGTTACCGTTGCCATGTCTATATGTGTACGAAGTCTGTGTTTTTGTGAAACAAAATCCACACATGTTTACTAAAGCATCCGAATTATATACACGCACTCATCGAAATGTCGACAGACTTGTTTTAGATGAAATACCCAAATCAGAAAAGTATAACAGGAGTTGTCTCTGTATGTGCGTGAAATTGTATAATAAATTGCCAAACGAACTTAAATTGTTAAATTTAAAATTGTTTAAGACAAAATTATATATATGGTTAAATGAATACAATTTTTATAGCGTGAAGGAGTTTTTGGACATGTAATGTAATAATAATAATAATGAAATTCAAATTTAATGGTAATGCAATGAAATAACAATGTAATGACCTAATGACTATGCAATAATAATAATATGTGAAATTTATGTAGACTAATTTATCAAGACTTACTAGATTTTCTTTATAATAATGTAATGTTTCATATGTATTTGCATGCTATTTTGTAGCGAAACACGTTGTACCTACTAAACTTTGTAATGACCTTAAATACCGTGTTTGAAGCAAATAAAGTATATTCTATTCTATTCTATATTCTATTCTATTCCTGAGGGGATAGCAGAGAAGCACTGATGAGACGAAAAACCACTGAGAACAACAGTTTGGCTACGATTAGACACGAAGAACTGAACCATCTCAGGAGATCACCATGGATGCCAGCCAAATTTAGTTTTTTTGAAAGGATCACGTGATCAATTCGATCAAACGCCTTAGTATAGTCCGTATATATAGCATCTACTTGGCCACCTGATTGCATACCAGAAGTAATAGCCTCTGTAAAGGCTACAAGATTAGAAACCGTTGACCTTCCCTTTATGAAGCCATGTCATGTTGCTGAGGTAATAAAGTATGCTTGAGAGCTTCGTAAATTTGTTGATGTATCAATTTCTCAAATACTTTTGCATGTACACAGAGTTTGGAGATTGGTCTGAAATTTGAGATTTCACACTTGGGCCCTTTTTTATGAATAGGAGTAACTAATGCAGTTTTCCATTTTATTGGCACAGTAGCTTCTTTAAGAGATCGCCTGAATAAGATATCGAAAATTTTGACTTAGTAGAACTTGTTGAAAATTTAATCAGCTTTTGCACTATTTTGCACATAGTAAACATGTTGCTGGGACGCATAGTTTCTGAGATATAATCCAAAAACCAAAAAATGAGACCTTTAAACGACCCCCTCCCCCGTGACTTAAGGGCTACGGGCGGGGAAATTTTGATAATCATAATATGTATGTTTACCTCCTAAGTAGTCCAAACAAAGTTACAAAGTCAAAAATTGATTTCCAAGCATTTCCCTCTATACTGTTTTTGGAGCGTTCGTTGCCTGGACTATAGTAAGTATAGGTCAATTTAAATATTGAAAAATTTAAAGTGAAGTAAGTATTCATAAAAAAATCAACCCGCCTCACAACCAGCTCTAATGGGACTAGGTAAATATTTTTTAAATAGGCACGACACGACAGATGGATTTTTTAAATATTTTAAAGTATTTTTTTAAAGAGGATAACTAACATCAACAATAACAAACTAACAGCCTATAATTGACCGTAGCAAGGCACTGATAAGTTTTCTGACTGTCCTACTAATATTATAAATGTGAAAGTTTAGATGTTTGGATGTTTAGATGTTTGGATGTTTGGATGTTTGTTACTCAATCACGCCAAAACGGCTGAACGGATTTGGCTGAAATTTGGGACACAGATACTTTGTAGCCTGGAGAGGAACACAGGCTACTTTTTATCCCGAAAAAATGTCACATTCCCGCGGGACAACGTCGTGAAGTCCACGCGGGCGAAGCCGCGGGCGGAAAGCTAGTAAGTAATATTTTAGTGGTGGCTCTACTACAGTTTCAAGTCTTATCTACTTCAACACTAGGTACTGTACTGTAATTTATCTATCAAACAAACATAAAAAAGGAAGTTCTAGTTTGTTGGATTGGAACAGGTGAGTCCCACATTTCTTACGCCCAAATATTCAAGTTTGAAGGAACATGTGTCTTACATTTCTTACGCCCAAATTTTCTAGTTTGTGGGAACATGTGAGTCCTACATTTCTTACGCCTAAATGTTTAAGTTTGTGGGAACATGTGACTCTTGCATTTCTTACGCCCAAATGTTCAAGTTTGTGGGAACATGTGAGTCCTACATTTCTTACGCCCAAATTTTCAAGTTTGTGGGAACATGTGAGTCCTACATTTCTTACGCCCAAATTTTTAGTCTGTGGGAACATGTGAGTCCTACATTTCTTACGCCAGAATAATCGAATGCTAGTCAACTTTAGGGGCGTCTTAAATATTATGGTGTCTCATTCGTAACTTTGAAATTTATAACGCCCGATAGTCGAGTATTCGGGCGTTAAAATCATATGTATACAGCGTGTTAATGCAATAACTGAAAAGCCCATACACCCTAACGGATTTATTTTATATTAAATTGAATTCCTTTGAAAAAAAAACTTAAAGAAACTTCCAAGATATTCGTGCTCATAAGTCTCCGTGACTTTCTGACAGATTTTAAGCTCTACTATGACGTAAAAGACTTGTATTAGACACAAACATTTTAAGAAGCAGCAAAGAATGAAAACATTTTAATTTAACCACTATAAAAAAAATGTGGAATCGATTCTACTTTCGATTTTGAACAAACTATTTTCTAAGTTTCGCTAAAAGTATTAACACGTTGTATACAAAATCAGTCCTACAAATATACAAATATCCCTAATATCCACAATGGGGTGAAACGGACATCGCTTTTTGTAAATGGCGTTTTGTGATTGGGGGTCCACTTTCTACCTAATCTGTGGGATAATAATGTACTCTTTGGTCGATGGTTGGTTGTTGTGCGTCACATAACATCATGACGTTATCTGGATTTCTTCCGCCGATATGGCGGGTGCGGGTTCGAGCTTCTGCTCCTTCCCCGGGCTTCATCTCGTGGGGCTGCTGCCCCACGGTGCTTGACGCCGCTTACGCGGCCGTCTTCTAACGAGAGGTGTGCCCTACTGGATGTTTGCGGCCCTCGGCGCGGTCAGCCAGCCGGGTGAGACCCCATTGGGGGAGGCTGAGCTAGCGCCAGCGAGCGGGCGCGCAAACGAGGTAAGGGCTATAATTTAGGTGGGGGTATTGGGTAGGAAGTAGGAGTGGTAAGAAACGGCTAGGGAGATGGCGGGGGCACACTGTCACGGGGCAGCGCCCACTTCTTCTTAGCTCTGGTGTTGATGTTGGCGTTTGCGAGAGGAGCTGGTTCTTCTGGGATCGGCGGCAATGGTCTTGCGGGCGCGATGCCCTGCAGGTGCTGATGGAGGCCGGCCGTGGTCGGCGCAGTCGAACATTCGACGCGCCGTAGTCCTGTAGCGGCTCGATGTTGAGGTCCCGCGCAATGGCCTCGTTGCGGACCCCGCTTGAGTGATGATGCGGAGCGCTACGTTCTGCTGGGCTTGTAGTCGCTGCTTCCGCGTCTGCGAGAAGAGCGAGTACCACGCCGGCGCAGCATATGTAAGCCGAGACCGGACGTGGGATTTGTAGATTGCGAGCTTCGCTCGCAGCGGCAGTCTAGAGTTCAAGACAGGGCGGAGGGTGGCCCACGCGGCGCGGGCCGACGACGTGATGACCCGTGATGTGCTCGAGTTGGGCGGCTATAGTCAGGCCGCGATATGACGTTATGTCACAATAACAACCAATCAACGAAACTGTGTTTAACGTTCTTTACTTACCCATTTGTAATGGATTCTTATTAACTTTCTATTAAGTTGCAGGTAGTAGGTCTATAATCTCAGAGTAGTGTTATAGATAGGCAAAGTAAGATTGAGAACCTCTTCATTTAATTTCGTTATTTTTGTGCTATAAACCATTTGTAGTCATAGTTAAACATGAATGGTGTTATTTACTGAAACCAGGGGGGTGTCACTCCGCAGTTTAGGTTCGCCGTTCGCCCGGCGCGCCAGCCGGCCAGGCGTATGACAGAAGGATGCCGCTCGGCTCGTACGCTCCACGTTCGCGCGTAAAACAATCGATCATTTCTGTGATTTTTGTGCACCGAACAATGACTATTAACCGTTCTTATAATGCGTATATAAGATACTGTTGTGTTTACGGGTGTCTAAATAAAAGAAAGAACAAAAGAAACAACAAAACCGAACTCGCAAGTCGCTCGCAACCCTAACCAGCGAGTGAGCTGTTTGAGACATTCATAGAAATAGAAACGCTCGCACGTAGCTATTGGGTACAGTTTTGCTTGCATGCGCGAACTCTAGGTTATTATAACAGTAGGCAAGCGATGACAAAGCAACCGGAATTGGACTTTATTTCCACGCAGAAAGATTTATTTTTATTTGAATGAGCTTGCAGAGTGAGTCTTCTGTGCCTTAGCACTATTATTTATTCTGTGCTGAAACTTTAATTTTGTCAATAATATTATTATGAAAGTTGTTAAGGATTTATGATACAACATAATGTTAGTGAGGCTAATAAATAAAATTAATACATTATAGTGTTATTAAGAAATTATTTTGCTTAATTAGGTACATGAACTTACCCAGTCAGCCAAATATTACAGTAGGTGAGATTGGTTGTCCTTCACACATTTCTGAAGAATCTTGTGATACTTGGATACAATGACGCATGCTAAGGTTGACCTGTAAATTCAAAGCACAAAAATTGTCTTATAAATGGGAATATTAATATGTAGAGAAAATTATAGTCCCGATGAAAGTCAAAAGGTTGATGAAATAGTAGAAAAAGTAAGTAAACAAATCAATGTAAGAAGAATTTAAAAAATTTAGTTAGTATTTATACAATTTCAAGATTTTAAAATAATGACCTAAAACTACATATTATATTAATAATTTAATCACAGACAATGACAGAACATTTGAATTAAAAATTTGGAATTGTTTCACAGTTTTGGACACATATTTACAAATAGTGCCATGATTTAGGCATAGATAAGACATTAGATGTAAGCAAAGAAATTCTAAAACTTTCTTAACATTGTGTTATCCTTTCAAATATTAACCGAATGACGCCTGACTGGCCAAATAGGGCCGGAGAACAATGGAAAATCTATTGTCTCGATTCTGGGGAGTTGACGGATTAATTCACATCATCATCATCATCATGTCAGCCGAACGACGCCCACTGCTGGGCATAGGACTCCCCCAAGGATCTCCACGGCGATCGGTCCTGCACTGCCCGCATATCCACATGAAATTCATAATACATGCTCAAAATCCTTCCTAATTCAATAATGTAGCTTGCACTGCTTGCAAGAATTGAATCTTTCTGTTCCCGGAATTTTTCATGCATGTCATTTAAATATGGTAAGTTACAAGAATTCCTGGAACGGAACGGTTAAGTTTATGTAAATCCGTCAAACATGTAAAATGTTGCCAAGAACTGGCAAAAAGTTCTGATCTCATGTAGAGCCAATCTTCTAGCTTGACACTCTCTAACTATACAAGCCCTAACTTTACAGACTTTACACCTAAGTCAAAATATGTGGCTTTGCTGTTTTGCTACCATCACACGGGGGAAAGGTGCAAAATGGATTCACTGTTCATTACTTTTTCTATTATACATACTAATGTAATAACCCAATACCCATCTTGTAGTAACCCAATGGCCAAGACACAATATTTTGAGCAAACTTAGCATCTAACATAAAAAAAAAAAATATCATGAGAACCTACCATGTACTTCATAATACATGCTTATAATACATAAGAGAATGTAGCTTGCATTGCACTGCTAGCAAAAATTGAATATTACAACTATTATGTAAACATACTATCAAATGACAACACAATTAACTTGCCTGCAATTTGATGATTTGATATCAATCCAATAGTTTCTAACGTTTCACTGTAAAGTTTAACGTACTAAGCGTTAATTAATACGTTAAACTTGATGTTTTTCCAATGCACCCAATTGGTTGAAATTTCTCAATCTCGTAGTAATTTACATAGCCAAAGATATGATACAACACAAAGTAATATTGGTGGATAATTTGCTTCGTAAATAGCTCTGAATATATTCAGAATAAACAACAAGTACTACTTATGTATATTTATTTACAGAGGTTATAAAAATGTTGTTTTTCTTTCTTTCCACAATGACGTGCAATGACGTCAATGACGTTGTTTGTCATTTTGGTGGCATGTCAAAAATGTCAATGTAAGTCCCACGCCCACGGTCACAGACATGGAGATAGACTTAAGTCTAGCTCCATGGTCACAGATTACAACTAACATGCGCATGGCTTGTAGAAGACGATAGAGATGGCTGTGGCTGTTCAGTTAGTTGCTAAAGTGCTCGTCAGATAAGTCTGATCGAAGACTAATCTTTTCTATATCATTAGAACAAAAAAATGCACTGTAACTAGCACCAAAAACGCGCCAGTCACGCGCAGAGTTATCTGACACACACTATAGTCTATATAATTTGTGGATAGTTGAGTTTCTATATATATAATTTGTGGTTGAGTTGATGAAACTCAAACTCAAAGTACCTACCTCTATTTAATTTGTGGTGTTTTGTGGCTGTGGGTTTAATGAGAGATTTTCTGGCAGCAAATTAAAAAAAAAAGTTTATTTATTAGCTCGATAGATGACTCTGACCTGACATGAATCCACTCACCTCTATTGTTTATTACCATACAGAGATGGGCCTATTTCTCGAAAGATATAAGTTTACAAGTTCACAAGCTTCGAAATGTAACATGGACTTGTAAATTCTGTTTCACGAAGTAAAATAACAAGTGTTTTTTACGGTAACAAAAAAGAGTGTCATTGGAATACCTAATGACATATAAATGCATTGGCTGATAAATATTTTTCATCTCTCATATTCGAAAAGTGATGTATATTTAAGGCCTAATCAGACGAAGGACTTTTGTCCCCGTGGGACAAAAAGTCCCTGTACGTCCAAAATATTTCCTCCGGGTACTTGTCGCGGACTCAACGCATATAGCTGTTGTGTTAATGGACTCTGGGCTTACATTTCTTCCACATATTGATAAAATAGTTGATCAATCTTTTAAGTTGTGGGTATGGCGCAACGGGTTAAAGGAAGACTGATGTTGTGTCTTCCTTCCGGGCTAGGAGGTTGTTAGCCCGGGGACAACTGTCCGATGGTTGTATGTCGGAAGTTCTATATGTCTGAACTTTTGCTGAATAACTTTGCGGGCGCGATGTAGGTTCTCCACATAAGTCCGCCATTGACTGCTAGCGCCATCTATCACTACGAGGTTGAAACTCCGTGCTATGCGTCCATGTGCGCGTCGCCTAGATGTCGCTACAAAGTTCTTGGGGTTCATATTACGTATTGGTAAACGGTTCAAAAACGACGCTACTTATAAACTGCTTTTTAACAGTTATGTCCGTGGTCGTTTGGAATTTGCAAGCCCTGTGTGGAATCCTTACCATCGTATATCTAAGGATAAAGTTGAGAAGGTACAAAGGAAATTTGTCAAATCACTAGACTACAGGACTGGTAACCTGCATAATGACTATGTACCTTCTCTAGCCTTTCACAATATAACATCTCTAGAGAGTAGAAGGGATCTTATTGATGTCACTTATCTGTATAAGGCTTTGCATGATATGGTCGACGCTCCCTTTATTTTACAAAATATAAATTTCCGTGTGCCCAGAAGACAGGAGAGAGCTACTCGTAACAAGGCATTATTTTTTGTCAAGCCAAGTAAAACTTGTTATGAGAGTAATAGTTTCATAAAAAGATCATGTTCTTTATATAACAATTCTTTTAGTGACATTGATATCTTTGAGACATCATTAAATAAGATTTTATATTATTTTTATGCATTCACAATGCAATTTTTGTATGTATAGGAAAAATGTGATAGTAAAAAACCACGAGCCCTATAAGTAGCTTTCAGGCGGGATTCGAACCCGCGCCTCCGGGAATCCGGCCCGATGCTCTGACCAACTAAGCTACCGAAAGGCTTACACGACTCGTCGAATTTTGCTATCACTTGTTACGCTGTAGGCCAGCGTTGCTTCATCAATGTGATGAAACCCTCGCATCCGAAAGAAACAATTTTACAAATGTTTAACAATCGATTAAGATGAAACAGCCATAATGAGATTTTATATTATTTTTATGCATTCACAATGCAATTTTTGTAAGTATAGGAAAAATGTGATAGTAAAAAACCACGAGCCCTATAAGTAGCTTTCAGGCGGGATTCGAACCCACGCCTCCGGGAATCCGGCCCGATGCTCTGACCAACTAACTTTTTTCCTATACTTACAAAAATTGCATTGTGAATGCATAAAAATAATATAAAATGTCAATATGGCTGTTTCATCTTAATCGATTGTTAAACATTTGTAAAAATGTTTCTTTCGGATGCGAGTGTTTCCTCACATTGATGAAGCAACGCTGGCCTACAGCGTAACAAGTGATAGCAAAATTCGACGAGTCGTGTAAGCCTTTCGGTAGCTTAGTTGGTCAGAGCATCGGGCCGGATTCCCGGAGGCGCGGGTTCGAATTCCGCCTGAAAGCTACTTATAGGGCTCGTGGTTTTTTACTATCACATTTTTCCTATACATCATTAAATAAGTTTAAACGCTGCATCGCTGAACTAATAAGCGACCAGAATAAGTAAATACTTAAGGTATATAAGACTGGTTTTTCTAAAGTATGTACCGATTGTGATTATAACTATTCTGATCCTTTTATTATGACAATCATTTGTATTTGTTAATCGTTTTAGGTATGAAAATGTATTTTTGGAAGAAAATACTAAACTATCTATAGTTATTTTTATTTTTGTACAAATACATATTATGTTTGCAATATTGCTCGAATGTAGAAAAGCGCAGTGCGCATCATAATTCAAAACTTTTTACCAAAATTATTTTTTTATTATTTTTTAATTATTTTTAGTTCGTTTTCGTTTACCTAATCCTTTGTTAATTTAGGGAAGTATAGCTTATATTAAATGATTTTTTTTTTTGTGTCATATGTATAAGTGTAACTGTTTGTTCCTAAATAAAGAGAAAAAAAAAAAATAGCGTGCGGTCATTTGTTGCCCAAAGACGTACTTCACTATCGGGCGCTCAATGCAGACTAAAGTTCGTTGTGTGCGTTGTTACGCCTATTTACGTTTGTTCTATTTTTTTCGGGGACTACCGCGAACTTTTGTCCAGTCCAGTCTCTCGGTGTCCGCCGTACTTTCGGGGACTTTTTGTCCGCGGTACTTTTAGTTCCTTGTGTGCGTTATTCGATACAATTTATAAGAGATCTATATCGATGGACAAAAAAGTACTCGGCGGACAGTCCCTCGTCTGATCAGGCCTTTAAACTGAGCAGCGGGTTCAAAACTCTGCGTTGCACCCTAGGGTGTAAAAGTGTTTTTAAAAATAGAAATGAATTTGGTTACAGTCAACCATAGAGTTATCTCATCGGCAATGAAAAAGTTTTCTACTGATGTTGTACGGGGTGGGGGGGCCGGAACTGTTTCAAAAATGAATTTTATAAAAATGAGAATATCTCAAAAACGGTGCGTCGAAGCTAAAATCTAACAAAATTTTCAACCCCCTATGGTACCCCGGAGTATGGTATACATAGGATGCATCTGATGGAAATATTATTTTTTTTATTTTTTGTTTAATTGAACTTCAAATTTTTTAAATATAATAGAAAAAATAGAGAAGGCGATGCCCCCCGCCACCGTTCTTTTATTTTTCTAGGTAGTTTTAGTTGTTTTTGTTGCTTTTCTTTTATAGGGGGATGAAAAGCAAAGTGTATTTACTTTCCATAAATTCGAAATGAAGTAAATATGCTATTTTTCTCCCTTGTAATACAATCTACTATTATCTTAATGTCAATGTCACTGACATTACACGCGTTATTATAGTGAATGATTTCTTCTAAAATGGCCGCCAACTTGTGATTCTGATGTTCTACTAGAGTAAAAATACAAGTACTTCACTAGCTTTCATACATAATTGTAGACTTGTAAAAATGGTTAAACAGGGCCCTTGCCAGCAAATTTAAAAAAAGCAAACCCATGTCTGATGAACGCCATCTGTTGAGTTTTTTGGAACTAACTTTTTTCTTTTTTAGTCATCTGTCAGAAAATCCCTCATTGCTGTGTTTGTTTGCGTCTAGCATCCTATAGTCCACAGAACATATATACTCCATTCGTGACTATAGTCTGTGGTTTGTTGTGCTGCTGCCAAAGATATTATAATATAACCAAAGATATTATAATATAACAAGATTGTGCACTATGAAAATAAAAGCAATGTCAATTCGATTCTATGCAGTTACAATAAGGTTTATTTTCGTATGACATTTCGATAAACGGAAAAACGAGCCGAGCGAGAGGCTCCTAAATAGGATTGCATCCCTGTCTACTGGGCTGCCACCATTAAATATTTTTGGTTGTAGTAGAACTTAATTCAAATTCATATTTCCTCTTCTCGAGAATTTTCAAAATATTAATTAATTAAAAGGAATGTTCAGCTGATAATAATAAAGTCCATATCATTTGTATTATTTAAAACTTTGAAAAACTATTTTTTTAATGTAAGAGTCGGTGTTATGGTAGTTTTAATAATAATAAATTTGCAACACTTTGCGTCTGGACAATTTTAATAAAAATAAAAACATCATCAATATGGCGACGGCAAATTAGTTTGTGTGTAAAGTTAGTGTGTGGATCTTAATTATCATTTTAAAATTACGTTTAAATCAATAAAAATGGTTCTCACTTGATGTGTGAAAGGATGCAAAAGCGAATCATTTAAACGGAGCGGTGTATCTTTTCATAGGTAAGTATTTAGCCAAACTTTTATTCTTGCGTATAGTAGGGTGTCCATTTCGTTTTTAGTCTATAGACTGGAATTTACTTTCTTACTTAGCCCATACATTAATTTTCATTGTTTCAGATTTCCTTAAGATGAAGAAATTAAAAAAGGTTGGCTTAACCTCATATCCGAAAAAATTACACAATACTCAGCGGAAGAAGAAAAAGAAGAAGAACTTTATCAGAAAATAGGCATGAAACAAAACTTATTAAATGTATTATAACATCTGTATCTTAATTTAAGGTTAAAAAAGTAGGTACGCAAAAAACGAATCTTTAAAATTAATTGGACACAAAGCCTCCATGCGTCAAAATATCCGCAAGAAAATTTTGTTTAGCAATGTATAGTCTAACTAATAAACAGATTTTTATTACTGTACGTGGACTTTTTATTTCTATCCATTTTAGCAAAATACGCCTATCAGAAATACAGACATACATTTCATATAAGTACATACAGGTCAAACTGACAACCTCCTTTTTTGAAGTCGGTTCAAAAGTAAGTATGCTTATAAAGCATATGTGTATGTGTCGATTGTCACATTATTGCCTCATAAGTGACTGAAACGGCTTACAATTCGCCAACGTCGGGATTTACGTATTCTCTCCACTCTCTTTTCAATACTTAACGATCCACATGCTCCTGGATATCTGAAATGCAAATTTCAGTATTTGGGGGCCTCCCACAACCGAAATCTTCGCTCAGATAGCAAACTTACTCTTAGCACTCCCTCTCACCGTACTGGTTTCGTTTCAAACTCTTTCAGTCTTCAAGCAATACGACTCTGGAACGCACTCCCGCCCCACATTCAAAGAGCCCCAAATAAAACCAGTTTCAAAAGATTAATCCGTGATCAATTTTTAAACTCTCCACCGACATCACATTAATCTGACAAAGCTATTTTATAATACCCTCTAAACTATACTGATATAGTGTTTATATAATTATATTATAGTATGATATATATTTATGTATTTATATATATGTATATTGTATATATGTATGAATGTACGTATTAGGTAAAAGTAATTTATGTATATTTGTGTCTTATTTAGTATTTATGTTTTCAGAACATGCTGTTAGTATGAACATTTATATTTTAATTTGAAATTATTCTCCTATCAGATTTTTGCACCGCCTCTGATGATCTCGGTACCCAGCTCTCTGGTTGAGTGGTAGAGAATGCCTTATGGCATTAAGTCCGCCTTTTGTACCCTTTTGTGCGATAAAGTTTAAATAAATAAATAAATAAATAAATAAGTGGTGCAAATGCTTTGCCTCGCGGAGTCCTCATCTTAACTAATATTATAAATAGAAAGTGAGTTCGGATGTTTAAATGTATGTTTCTTTTAGCTACAAGAGCTCCCTAGGAAGCGTGATGTTCGAATCCTACGTGAGCCAAGTCTGGTTAACTATAAATTGTCCTCGAAAAAACCAAATCGTGTAGTCACTCACGTCTCTCTCATTAGAGAGGGACGCACACCATAATAGGCCTATCTCGCTCGGCTCGGCTGTAACTCATGAGTGCGCAATCTTGTTATATTATAATATCTTTGAATATAACAAGATTGTGCACTATGAAAATAAAAGCAATGTCAATTCGATTCTATGCAGTTACAATATGGTTTATTTTCGTATGACATTTCGATAAACGGAAAAACGAGCCGAGCGAGAGGCTCCTAAATAGGATTGCATCCCTGTCTACTGGGCTGCCACCTTTAATAATTTTTGGTTGTAGTAGAACTTAATTCAAATTCATATTTCCTCTTCTCGAGAATTTTCAAAATATTAATTAATTAAAAGGAATGTTCAGCTGATAATAATAAAGTCCATATCATTTGTATTATTTAAAACCTTGAAAAACTATTTTTTTAATGTAAGAGTCGGTGTTATGCTAGTTTTAATTATAATAAATTTGCAACACTTTGCGTCTGGACAATTTTAATAAAAATAAAAACATCATCAATATGGCGACGGCAAATTAATTTATGTGTCTAAAGTTAGTGTGTGGATCTTAATTATCATTTTAAAATTACGTTTAAATCAATAAAAATGGTTTTCACTTGATGTGTGAAAGGATGCAAAAGCGAATCATTTAAACGGAGCGGTGTATCTTTTCATAGGTAAGTATTTAGCCAAACTTTTATTCTTGCGTATAGTAGGGTGTCCATTTCGTTTTTAGTCTATAGACTGGAATTTACTTTCTTACTTAGCCCATACATTAATTTCATTGTTTCAGATTTCCTAAAGATGAAGAAATTAAAAAAGGTTGGCTTAACCTCATATCTGAAAAAATTACACAATACTCAGTGGAAGAAGAAAAAGAAGAAGAACTTTATCAGAAAATAGGCATGAAACAAAACTTATTAAATGTATTATAACATCTGTATCTTAATTAAAGGTTAAAAAGTAGGTACGCAAAAAACGAATCTTTAAAATTAATTGGACACAAAGCCTCCATGCGTCAAAAGATCCGCAAGAAAATTTTATTTAGCAATGTATAGTCTAACTAATAAACAGATTTTTATTACTGTACGTGGACTTTTTATTTCTATCCATTTTAGCAAAATACGCCTATCAGAAATACAGACATACATTTCATATAAGTACATACAGGTCAAACTGACAACCTCCTTTTTTGAAGTCGGTTCAAAAGTAAGTATGCTTATAAAGCATATGTGTATGTGTCGATTGTCACATTATTGCCTCATAAGTGGTGCAAATGCTTTGCCTCGCGGAGTCCTCATCTTAACTAATATTATAAATAGAAAGTGAGTTCGGATGTTTAAATGTATTTTTCTTTTAGGTACAAGAGCTCCCTAGGAAGCGTGATGTTCGAATCCTACGTGAGCCAAGTCTGGTTAACTATAAATTGTCCTCGAAAAAACCAAATCGTGTAGTCACTCACGTCTCTCTCATTAGAGAGGGACGCACACCATAATATGCCTATCTCGCTCGGCTCGGCTGAAACTCATGAGTGCGCAATCTTGTTATATTATGGCCCCAGTACAGGTTGGCCGACCATGGTCGGCGACCATGACCGGCGATCATTTAGTAAATAGTGTTCACACGATCGCCGGTTTCATTCTGCGTTGGACTGGCCGTGAGGATGGATGTGTATGCAATGACGGCTTATGCAATTTATATTTACAGCGCTTTTAATTTATTACGAGAATGATTCTATATTAATATTCTGGATCTTGTATAATATGTCGAGATAAATGTAATTATGCATTAAAGTGGTAATAGACATATTTATCATAACACCCAGACACAGAAAAAACAAATACTTACATCATATCAATATTTCTTGGGCGGGGATTGAACCCAGATAATAATAATAATGTATTAAAAACGTTTTATTCATTTTATTTTTATTTACTTAATTTTAGATAACAAAACAGAATACTCCTATACATCTTGTGAATTAAGTATATTTTACTATCATTTGAATAAAAAATATATTTTATCAAAGATATACAACATCAAGGATATTTTTGACAATGTAATATGCTTCACAAAACGGCCTGATTGCGAAAAAAAACAATAAATCTTAAATATCCTACACGTCAGTCAACGCAGAAATATTCAGATGAACTGAATGATCGGCCAACGTGTGAACGCTCTTTGTGGCCTGCGACAAACTCCCTTTGAATCGTGCACGAAAAACCGACACGGGACGGATCGCCGGCGATCACTGCTCACAGTCAGCAATCACACGCAAACCGCCCCTGTACACGATGGCCCATCATGGTCGCCGACCATGATCGGCCATCGTGTACTGGGGGCTTTATAATATCTTTGGCCAGGCGTTGGAATCACCCATAGATTGGGTCAAAACTTAGTGACTGCAATTTCCCCGGTCCATTCATTGGCTATAATTAAGACCGCCATTTTGTTTCTGTGCCGCAAGTGAATCCCATTGGCTGAAATTGATACGGTCACTTTTGACGTATAGTTTAAGCAGTGTTGCCGGATTGGGGTGAATACCCTCCAAATTCGGGGTTATTTTAGGCAGTGGAGGGCATTTTCAGGAGGAAGAGTTTTGACTTTGGGGGGATGTGGGGGATTTTTTCATGGCAAAAATGTTATTTTAAGTGTGTTTTAGCGCTTGGAACTGATTATATATAGCAATCAGTGTTCTTGATGCAAGTGATCTACTCTGCCACAATCTAAAAAAAAGCTTATCGAGTAATCAGTGAGATAGAAGAACGCCTTTTCAAGTGTTTCGGGTTGTTGTGGGGCTTTTTCTTAAAAATCAGTGTTTTGGGGATTTCGGATTTTCGGGATTTCGGAGAATGCAACACGGGCAACACTGAGTTTATGTTTTTTACAAAATTCATTTCGGTTTTCTTTATTATTATTGCGTTCATTAACATTTCATTTTGTATTGTTTTTAGAAATAATGTATACGGTATTCGAAGGTGCCTACTACGGTACGTGAGTAAATACTATTTACGTAGTTTTATGTATCAATAATTCTGTAGGAACTTATACCTAAATTTGAGTTTGTTGTTTCAGGCAAATTCCAAGAGGCAACTTTGTATTTCATAGAACAAACCATAAGAAAATACTCAATACTCAATCATTTATTGCTAACTATAGTGTACATAAGGTGGTAAAAGCTTATAATCTAAAGATCAATATGGATCCTGTCGGTCGGGTACGCAACTTTGTGGAAGAGGAGAGGAAGCGCCTTTAAAAAATACAAAATACAGTTCATAATCCGGAGCAAAGAAGATTTTCAGAAAGTTATGAATGAAAGGTAATGTTTGTTTAATTTTTATATAAGAATGTACCTAACCTATGTATAAAATTAACTACTTATTGATTAGTTTGTTGAAAAATCTTTATAATAATTTCAATATCCATTTAGCAGTGATATCATATTGAGATAGACTATTAGGTACTGCTTTACAGAGGTAACAGTATTAAGGTAACAATAGTAAGGTAACCTTGGGACACATTTAACTAGTTTCAATTGTGTGGAGTTAGTAAAGTTGTTAATACTAAATCGAGAGAAAATAACAATGTAATTCAATAAATTTGTCGAAGCATTTAAAACTGACTTATCAGCAAATTCATATTTCTGACAAACGGAACAGAACTATAACAAGTGTTCCGGCAGGATAAGAAATTATTGTGGTGTCGGTATGAATGATGGTTTATTGTGATTGTCTTATGACTGTGTTATTATAACTGTTACTGCTACTATCTTAGATCTTACTTATACACACTATACACATCTTATAAGTCTAAGCACAAAGCTTACCTACTTATTTACTATTATCTAGAAATGTTGATTATCCATAACTTAATATGTGCATACCGGCACAACAAACAATGTGCTTTAGCCACACTACTCTTTCTTGATTTACAAACTATTCAGCTTTCACTTATTTGTTTATGAAATGTTATGGCAGTAAGAACAATATCTAAAATCTATACTTAGTAACAAAATCTAATCTTTTCAGATAACTTGAGTGTCAACGAGGTTCATGGAGTGCTGCGAAGATACCCGTGTCTGCCTATTTCTGTGGTAATAAATTATCAAAACAGAATAATTATGGTGCAAATTACTACTGTTAGTTGCTATATTATTACATACTGTATTATATTGTTTAACTATTTTAAGTTATTGTGTATTGCATTGAAAGCAATAGCGTTTGTGCGTAAAAAACATTTGCAAGCAGTTTAAGTTTTCTTTTATTGGCTATTAAAGTGTTTAGTACCCAGTTGCAGAAAGCTCCATTAAAGTTAATGCCTCACTAAATCTATTGCTGTCACTTTTTCGTTGTCAAGAAAATAAGTAGCAGCAATAGATTTGATGAGAGCTTTCTGCAACTGAGTGTTTAATATTCTTAGTTTATGTATAAATTCAATGTAAGTAAGAGTAATAATTTCATTACTCTCATTCTTTGCCTTGTATAAGTAAATCTTAATATGTACTTTGTATTAAATAAAATAAACTATGTAGAGTAATAAACGCCTTTTTTCATCAACAAATGAGTTTTTTTTACTTGCAGAATTTATTTAAAAATTAACATCACTAGGGTTGTTACTAAATGTCGATGATTTACACATTTATCGATAACGTATCAAGGGCGTCGATAGTATTGACAGCACTATGCTGTCAAAATCAACGGGGAAAGCTGTCATTCACTAACAAACGGCCGCTATAGGGCTTGATTCCTATCTGTACTAGTCTATATAATTTGTGTCTTTGGCTGCTGCCACCTGCTGCCACTGATGCAAGTGTTGTGTTTTAAGTTTTGTGCACAAAGACTACAATATAATTTGTGCACAAAGTGCACAAAGTACAACAAAAGTTACAAGACAAGACCGACAAGACTAGTCTATATAATTTGTGAAGACAAGATAACTTTGTTGTACGATACCTAGTTTTTGCGATTGCGAGATTTGCGATCTGCTAACAAATATGAGTAAAAATGCTTTTTATTTTTTCATGCAAGATTTTAGAAGAGATGAAAGTGCTAAAGGTATTTCCTACAGCAATTTGTCTGAGGTTGCTCATGCTGCCAGCCCATTGTGGAAGGTATAAAAAGTTTTATTGTTGTTATGTATCTAGATGTGTTACGGTACTTTTGGTCTGGCTTAATAAGCTAGTTTTAAATACATTAATTTTAATTTTAATTTTATTTTTTTTAACATTTTTATTAATGTTAAACAAAAAACCAATATTGATAATACCTATGTTTCTTCTGATTATTCTGTTTCTACACTGATTAAGCGATTCAAAATAATCCCTATTGTAATCAAAATTCATATTTTCCTCATAATTGAGTATCATCATTCATTTAAATATTTGCATTTATAATATTATGAGTATCATGGAGATAAGATTGGAATATACAAGTAAAAAGAGACATAAAATATTTGAAAGACCTAGGACTTATTCCACATGCCTTAATTAGCTTCCTAATTTATAAAGGTGTTTTGCTATCAGTCAAGAAAAAAAGCATTCAAAAGCTTGGAAGTTAAAGTTTAAATTAGGAAATTATGCTGAAAATCCTGGCTGCCTAAATGATATTTGACTTGATTGAATTCTTATTTAAGAAAGTGTAAATCCCTTTAAAGCATAGATATAGTATAAGAGGGATTTACACTGTCTTCTAACTATTTAACCTACACAAAACATTTTGAAAACAATTAAATTTAAGTCATTATTATGTTTTGTTTTAACTAAACATTGCATTTAAAATTTAAATTACAAAATTTGGAATAGATTTTCAAAATTCCAGTTGACAGTGGGTCAATATGCTATTTCTTGTGCCTAATCATGACCCTGCCACAAACATTTTTAAATCTCTAATTTAAATTCTCTATTCTATATAGTTTGCTATAAAATTTATAACTTATCCAGATCCTTATTTATAAAGATCACTAGAATACATTACTTTATATTCCTTCAATAAAACAATAACAATTATATTGTTTTATTGGTAACTGGGTACATCATCACGGTTCTATACCAAACGTAAGTCCCCTAAGTTACCAATAAAACAATATAGTTTTGGAGATTTAAAAATTAAATTTCAGGCACATGATTAGGTTCATACAAGAAATAGTTGATTGAATTGACCCCGGACCGATTTGTGGTTTGAGTGGCTAACAACTCATTCATTCAATAATGTTTGTAGGATGCATCTCCTGAGGTAAGAAGTAAGTATCAGGAAATGTCCAAGAAAGAAAAGCAAAAGAAAAATTCTCCAGAATCTAAACTGACGTCATCTGGAATCTCCCTTGCTGAGCTTGAACGGCAAAAAAGGGAACATATAGAGGAAGAAAGGGCTGAACTTCAAGACATTCAAAGTACAATAAAACAAAAGATCAGTAATGGAGGTACATCTATCTTTATTATAAATTAGTTATTATTGAAGAATATACTTAAGTATATTATAAAATTTTAATGACATTGTAATTAGTGAAAATATCCAATAATTTAGATTGAATATATCTTTTCACAACTAGAAATTAAGTGCAAACAGTTATAGTGCTTTCACACTGTACTTATATGGAAAATGTTCAAAACATTTATACTAACTAACAGTTTATACATTCTCTCTCAAATGTATGAAATTGTTAGATTTAAGAAGTGCTCTTGCACTTTTAGTTTTGAAAAGTTTAAGTATACACTAAAACATTGCTAAACATTTGTGGTCAAATGTTTGTTACTTAATATAACAAATGGTTATTTATTATTTTTACTTTTTGACATTCACAAACCAATTTTTATTATTGAAAATGAAATATAAGTAAAAATCAACCTGTCTTACAACTAGCTCCGATGGAACTCGAACCCACAACCTTTTACTGTCCAGATAAATGCTCAGATGACATGCAGAACAAAAATAGTAATTTTATATTTATGGCGACATTCATTTTTATGGGATATGGCTTCAATGATGTTGTACTAACTTATGGTAATATATTTCATCTTTTTTTTCAGAAATTACAGATGAAACATTCTTTTTAATAGATGTAAACTGTTTCTGCAAACTAATAACAGAAGATTATATCATAGCTGAAGTTACTCTATTACAATTTAATTTAAAGGATGGTATTAGAAATTATTACCATGAAATTATCAACCCTGGTGAGAATGTACTATATGATATTACTATTAATATGTTCAAAAGTTGCACCTAAGTATATAGAAAATTACTGACCTTAATAGCTAAGCCATTAGTAACCCTTTTATCAAAAAAGAAAAAAAATTAAGTTTATTGATTTGCAGGCAAAATTCCAGTCGGCTATACATCTGATGTAAAACGCGGCAGCAAAGAGATAGGCCTTGAAATGCCCGATGAGAATCTCCCCATGTCTGACTACACCAGGATATTGGCAAAATTCATTAAATTTCTAAAGCAAAATGACCGCAATACAAAAGCTATTCCACCATTATATACTTTGCCTAACAAAGTTCTTCCAGTAAAGAACTTCATTCTTCAGATGTGTGCTGCAGCAGGTAAGAGGCTACATTTATAAGGATCACTGAACACGAGAAAGGTCGGAAGGAGCATGGGTAAAATGTATGGAGGGTTTGCTTCTTTTTTTTAATTTTTATTTGCAATCAGTCACCAGACCATAAGCAAATATGTTAGGAAGTGGTTGTCAAACAGAGCATTGCCAAATCAAGAAAAATCAGATCATGTGGCCTCTTTTTAAGCGCTTCACGTTTGCTGAAGTGTCTAGTATAGCTCTTATAGCGAAAATGTAACAATTAGTAGTGAAGGGGATTTTTTTATTCACTAGGTAATTCTATTATTGAGCGAATCATTCACATACATTTTAATCCAAATAATTGTATTTTGTCAAAAAAAATTCGAAAATAATTTTGGCCAGCCTTCCAATACAAGGTAGAACAGTGTGCGAAGTGGTTAGCACGCTCGGCCTGCGATCGTTGAGGCAACACTCGCAATGGTCAATCGCTATAAGATATAGATTAAAAAAATCACTTCAGAATGCATGTTAGGCAGTAGTTGGTTTAGTTTAACAACTATCTAAGATTACTCAATGGGAAGACTCAGCGCAAAATATTGTTATTACGATTTCAGGAAAAAATGATTTTTATTTTATTTATTTATTTAGTTGGTCCCGGCGACGATTGCAGTCGTCAATACCCACCAATAAGCCCGCGTGGTGGGTCATGCATGGCATATTCTCCCTGTTCATCCATGTTGCTGATGATAAAATAACATTATATTATTAAACTAGCGGCCGCCCGCGGTTTCACCCGCGTGGTTCCCGTTCCCGTGGGAATATCGGGATAAAAAGTACATATAAACCTTCCTCTTGAATCACTCTATCTATTAAAAAAAACGCATCAAAATCCGTTGCGTAGTTTCAAAGATTTAAGCATACAAAGGGACATAGGGACAGAGAAAGCGACTTTGTTTTATACTATGTAGTGATAAATTATATGTATGTCCTTCAGGTGAGGTCGATAATATCTTCAGAGTGTACAGACTGGACACGTTGCTGTTCACGCTGACCAACGCCGTTAAGACGACGAACGATGATGGCTATGCGAAGCAGCATGTTGCGCTCGCTCAACTAGAACGGGAACTTTTGATGTTTGTACCGGGACTTGCTTGTGACGTAAGTTGTTATTAACTATAGTTTGTGCGGTGTAGCATGGTACCTATGACAGCTTATTCGTGCAAAGCAAAAAGTTCTTTATGCTATTGGAATAAAACCCAAGAAAAGCAGCATAAGACATTTTTTAATGCAGCTTAGGCGGTTACCACACTGCACCACACACCGATCCGGTTTGTGGTAGTGCGCTTTTTAACTATGGCCACTGATTACTAAATAGTTACTATGTAACAGATAGTTCACTCCGCTAAGTCATTTAAATAAATATCAAATCTAACTATAACGCAATAAAGTAGAATTCAGCTTGTAAGGCTTAGGCAAATTACGAACGGCCACTCGTTGTCGTTGTATCTCTTTCTATCGCATATATTCTAGCTCTTTTGCGGACCTAATTTCTATGGATTTACAACGCCGGCGTTGCCGCCGCGTTTTCGAGCCGACGCGGGGAGTGAAATAGGCCTGCTATGGCTGTAGAATCTTGATGTGCATACAAAACCGGAGTGTATGACAAATCACGCCGCATCTCCGTCCGGTAGTGCGGAAACCGGAGGTAGTGTGATGGAAGCCTTATGCAAGAAAATTTGACCCTATTCCATGTGCAGAAGCAACATTTTGCTTTACGCGAATGAGCTGTCATAGGCACCATGCTACACCGCACAAACTATAGTAATATATGTCCGTATTAATTTATTTTCTGATGGAGATTTCAGTAATGAATAAAATTAGTGAACTTATTTTGCAGTTCAGCCAGTTTTCTTGCGAGCGGAATCCGAATTTGTTCATCACTTAAGAAGACGCACACGCACGCTCTTACGCCCATATTATAGCGAAATGCAGCCCTACGCAATTTTCATTAACATATTCGAGATTAATTGTGTTGAAATAAAGTCGGAAATTGATAAAAGCACTTGTGTTCTGGATAAGTAATACCTAACTGATGAACTTAACTAAAATACATACTTAACTGCTAAAAGTCATACTTTACAAAGGTACATAGAAAAATAGCCTGGCCATTAAAAAAACACATGTTCATTAATACTCACAAGTATTTGTCTTATACGGGAGTCGAACTTGCAACTTCTAATCAGTAAGTCGATATTCCCATCCTTGTGCCGTCAGCAGGGCTAGCATGACTGCAACGACATAGTTTGCGTTACTTTCGACCAATCAGATCGCTCGTAGATAGCGCGCGTGACTTAAGGCGACGACGACGCGAGACGTGCTGATTGGTTGGAAGGACCACGACAAACTATGTCGTACTAGTCCCGCTGGTGGGTTACTCTTGGACGAAATTGTGTTGGACAATCTTGCGCTAATGTCAAACATCAAAAGTAGGACCTTAATCCGTATTTCCAAGTAATAAGGTTCATAGATTTAATGTATTTAAGATTTAAGTATTGGTAAGCTTATTGTTTGTCAGGTGCACGACGCAGCAGACCGCACCCTGGTATGCACGGAGTCTCGCACGAAGCGGTGGGCCTACACAGTGTTAGACAGCTGCTGCCCTCTTCTCGCCATAGAGATGATACCCGGCACTCACGCGCCATCTGAAGACGACAATGTAAGTCATTAACACATAAATTTTTCTTATAGACCACGCGGTATCAACTATGTCTCTCGGTATGCACGGAGTCTCGAACGAAGCGCTGGGTCTACACAGTGTTAGACAGCTGCTGCCCTCTTCTCGCCATAGAGATGTTGCCCGGCACTCACGCGCCACCTGAAGACGACAATGTAAGTCATAAACACATAAATGTCTCTTATAGACCACGCGGTATCAAGTATGTCTCTCGGTATGCACGGAGTCTCGAACGAAGCGCTGGGTCTACACAGTGTTAGACAGCTGCTGCCCTCTTCTCGCCATAGAGATGTTGCCCGGCACTCACGCGCCACCTGAAGACGACAATGTAAGTCATAAACACATAAATGTCTCTTATAGACCACGCGGTATCAAGTATGTCTCTCGGTATGCACGGAGTCTCGAACGAAGCGCTGCGCCTACACAGTGTTAGACAGCTGCTGCCCTCTCCTCGCCATAGAGTTGTTACCCGGCACTCACGCGTCATCTGAAGACGGCAATGTAAGTCATGAACACATAAATGTCTCTTATAGACCACGCGGTATCAAGTATGTCTCTCGGTATGCACGGAGTCTCGAACGAAGCGCTGCGCCTACACAGTGTTAGACAGCTGCTGCCCTCTCCTCGCCATAGAGTTGTTACCCGGCACTCACGCGTCATCTGAAGACGGCAATGTAAGTCATGAACACATAAATGTCTCTTATAGACCACGCGGTATCAAGTATGTCTCTCGGTATGCACGGAGTCTCGAACGAAGCGCTGCGCCTACACAGTGTTAGACAGCTGCTGCCCTCTCCTCGCCATAGAGTTGTTACCCGGCACTCACGCGTCATCTGAAGACGGCAATGTAAGTCATGAACACATAAATGTCTCTTATAGACCACGCGGTATCAAGTATGTCTCTCGGTATGCACGGAGTCTCGAACGAAGCGCTGCGCCTACACAGTGTTAGACAGCTGCTGCCCTCTTCTCGCCATAGAGTTGTTACCCGGCACTCACGCGTCATCTGAAGACGGCAATGTACTATGCGATTATTATAAGAATAGGACGGGTTGTTGACAAACTTCACTCTGAAAAGGTACAGTCCGCAAGAAAGTGCAAAACAAAATTAAAATAGTTTTTTTTTTATTTTGGCAGAAGGTGGTTTGGGCATTGCCACTTTCAAAACATTTTTTATTTTATTTTTTAAATTCACCTAAGTACTTGTTATGGCGGCGCCAGACATAGCACAAACATTTGAATAAATGTTTGGACACATGTGTAGCACGGGTATTTGAGTATTTGTTCAAAGCTTTGATAAAATACTAGAACATATTTCTACAGTACTTTGCAATGTCAGAAGGAAAAGTCTTCAATGTCTTTGTAGCAGTAGCAGCTCAGACTAGCGGGACGATGATTCTCAAATGAGTGGAATATAAGAAGTGGAATAGCATTAGCAAGCATAATGTGTTTTGATTTACAATTGGCGGATTCACCAACGTGCATAATCTAGCTGGCCAATCCTTTTACCATGATAGACCAATACAATTTTTCACTAGACCCCCTATTTACCAATTTTATTGTAAAGTTGATTATTAAATTATTTTCATAACTTGAAGTCCTGTTTTATTAAAATACTTAAACCAGTAAATAGAATCAAAATTCAATTTATTCTGTGTTATTGAAGCATAGTATTAAAGTACCCCGCAGAAGAATAAGTATGAAAAAATGGGTTCAGTTAAATATCACAAAATTTTAATTTGATTGAGATTCAAATTACCTGAAAATATAGGACCCATGAAAGCATACTTTCATGGATCCTATATTTTCCGTAAAAATCAAGTTAATGATTTGTATTTATTTGCAAATTTTTCATGTTTTGGTTTGCACGAACATCATTATTTATCGTAAGCTAATGATCAGCCCCCTGATTCACAATAAATTTCTTTTTTTTCACACCATACTGAAGTGAAGTGAAGTTAGTTTGACAGCACTTTGACAGCTTGACGTCACAACATGGCGGCGTCCCTATCCTATTCTTATAATAATCGCATAGTAAGTCCAATGTTATAGACCACGCGGTATCAAGTGTCTCTCTGTATGCAAAAGAAGTCCGGAAAAGATGACAGTGTAAGTCACAAACGCTTCAATCTCTTTTAGACCCCACAGTATCAATTCTGTCACACCAAGAATGTCGCGATTGAAGCGCTTCACAGTGTTAGACAGCTGTTGCCCTCTTCTCGCCATAAATAGTAATGTAGCCGGAACTCACGCGTCATCTCAAGACGACAGTGCCATAAATACTTAAATGCTTATTAGTCCCCGCGTTATCAAGTCTATCTCACTAAGAATGTCGCGAGCGAAGCGCTTGTGTGTGTGTTACACAGTGTTAGACAACTGCTTGCCATAAGAGATGCTGCCCGGCCGGCACACACGCGCCACCCGATGACGACATTGTAAGTCGTAAACACTTTAATGTCTATTAGACTCCATGGTATAAAGTCCATAGTATCTCTGCCGATGGTGGTCTCCTGTCGAGCAGTTTTTTTGAAGATTCAAGGTATTCAAGACTTAAAGTTACGTTATTTACAGTATTTATATATCCTTACAGTAATAGTACAGGTAAGTTAAGTACTGACAGTAAAAGTCAGTTTTTTTTTTATTAAAATCAGGTTTTCATAACAACATTTATGGACGTCAAAGAAGCTACGCCAACGGTTCGCAAATCCTACGGCCGGCGGCGGGAGACCTTGTAACGAGAAGACCCGGCAAGAAACTCTCCAAGGGCAATTTTTCTCTTCATAGGCACCTGTCAATAACAACAACCGTAAGAATCATATCGGTTGATATGACTTCGCCAAATAGTTTTTAGAACTTTACATTTGCTTTAAAATATAATCATTGTAATTTTGTCAATTTAGGTTCCACCGATACCAACATATCCGTTGTGCAGCCCCGGGCAAGACGCGATTGGCCGAGGGCCAGCGCCGTACAATGCGCAAGTAAGTGTAGCACAGAATTAATTACAGTACATTTCATATCATAATATTGTCATTTCATTTGTATTTTCAGTATATGAAATGTAATGTTTAGTTGCATAAAACTTGGAGTTTTATGCATTGAGAAATATATATACTAAGTTTTGTTAACGTTTAGTGTTAGTAGATGCTGATGTACTTAACTATTTATTTACTACATTGAAGCCTTGTTGTGCATATTTATATAATTCTATCGAGTTTCTGGAAAAAAAGTAGAGCAATGTCATCGGCATATGAGATGATCGTTTCACAATGCATTTTCAGGTTACAAAGGTCATTAATGTAAATTAAAAATAGCGTGGGGCCTAATATGCTCCTCTGGGGGATCCCATATTGGGGGGTATTCGTCAGATCAGAGCTTATAACATTTCCTATTTTTTTACATTGTGACCGCTCGTCTAGATAACTTGTGAATAGTTCCGGCTGAGTACCCATACAAGTGATTCAAGCTTTTAATAGGATGGGTATAAAAACGGTATCAAACGCTTTTGCAACGTCAAGGAATATAGCCAAAGTCTTGTTACCATTCAAAACTTTTTTTTTATTATTGCGTCGCTAATTCTAAGTTTAATTACAGCATACCGCCCGCTCCAATTCTTCATATGCATCCAGCCGGTCTCCAAATGAGTCTGCCTGCGGTTCCACTATAAATAGTAGAGGTAAGTAAAAATATTATTATTATTTAATTTTTTTATTGTTCTTAAGGGAAACATACAGCTTCTATTACATATATTGGCGTAGCTTAAATGACAATGCAATCGCCAAAACAGTTTCCACAATAAATTCTTTGTTCTCTTGGTTAAGTGCATGTGAAATAATGATCATCTTGAGCCCTTTTTAATGTATGGAGAGTTTGCTGCTTTGAACAAAGAGCTTTCCAAGCGCCCCGCCCACTTTACTACTTCTATCTAACAAAATAACAAATTTCTTGCTTTCTGTGGCATGAAGTATTAAATCTTGCTCCTAATACCAAAGACATTGAACCAACCAATCTATTTTGCTCGCAGCTACAGCGCCTCCGCAGTTCGCCCAAAATAGGTTCTCTAACGAATTTATTGCCGCCTTGAGTCGCGGCCGGGGTAAGTGTTACTACGCATTTTAAAATGGTCCCACACTGATGGGCAACTATGTTTTCTTATGAATGGATAAGGAGCATCTGCCACACTGATACAATGCGAGTCGACTGGTGTTGGGGCATAAATACAGCTTCGCTTCGCAAGCGCAGCCTTAAATATTGATAATGTAGCTTAGCTAGACCAACGATTGAACGTGCGTTTCTAATCATGGAGGTGTTCGTGATAATAAAATTTTGATCACTCTTCCCGTGAATGAGGGTCTACTCTAAAACTCGTCATAACTGGGACGGTTCTAACGAGTTTTGGACCAACTAAGACTTTTGGACTCACCAAGGGCGGGGCTAGAAACTCAAAACTCAAAATTACGCAAAATTCGTAGTTTTATCATACACTTTGTCTTCCATACGGACAGCAGGCGAGGAAACGACTAATAAAAGGTATAAGTCGATAACGCAGTCTGTTCAGTACACCCCTGCTAAATCCGCGGAATCGGCTTAGCGCAGTGGAAGCTGGTATTACTAATATAGACTCCGGACAAAAAAACTAGGTTTCAGCGGGGATGTAAACTGAACAATTGGACTGCGATACACAGCGCTTAATTTAAATTGTGAAGTAAGGTGAATTTTACATACGGGTCCATGGTGTCGAAGGTCTCCGGGGCAGAAGTGGTGAAGGGGGCGCCCCCATGTAGTTCTTCTTCTTCTGCAGACCTTACCAACTCGTCACCCTACTCACAACACATACAACACAGCGGTCCCAAGACACTGGGCGCTTCAGCACTACACGATAACACACGCGGGGCTTGCTTATCAAGATATATATTGCCCCTGCAACAACGCGTGGTAGAAACGTATTCGCGACCGGCCACTCGTCAAGGTGGCGTCAAATCTTGATCGTACAACACGGGATCAGATAGATAATTTAAGATTCAATTCAAGCTCGATATGCCAGGCATATTCAACACGAGCGATTTTTTAACAATTCAGCAATATTAATCCGACATCTTTTGTTACAAGAATTCCAATCAAGAGTCACTGTCAACTTCAAGAGACAGCCAAATGTCAATTTGACGTGACATTAGAGACGCGTTCAGAAACGTCGATCTTTTCCGAACATCCCCCCGCCCCGGACCGTTAAGAACGGTACGTCAATCTACGGGTAATCGGGAGAGCCCACTAACTGCTCTCTTCAAAACCGAATCTCGAACCAAAACCTCAGCAAAACGAGGAACTCCGTCAGTTCCGGGGTAGAGTTTAACAATGCGCCCCCTTCGCCAACATAGGGGCGGCAGGTTAGCATCCTTAATCAACACGAGGTCGCCAGTCTGGGGTGGGGTGGTTTTATCTGTCCACTTCACGCGCTGTTGTAGGATATGCAAATACTCCATCGACCAACGTGCCCAGAAGTTTTGGGACATCTGTCTCAAAAGTTGGTATCGCGACAAACGATGGGATCCTACATCCTGAATCGGATATTCAGGCAACGCCAAAAGGGGCTGTCCGATCAAGAAATGACCTGGGGTCAACGCTTCCAGGTCATTCGGGTCCGAAGACAACGGGCACAAGGGTCGCGAGTTGAGGACGGCCTCAATTTTACAAAATACCGTATCAAGTTCCTCAAACGTGAGAATAGTTTCTCCAATCACGCGACGCAAGTGTGTCTTGGCAGCCTTTACACAAGCTTCAAAAATTCCTCCCCAGGTCGGACAAGCTGGAGGGCTAAACTTCCAGATTATCCCACGCCGGGAGAGGGTGGTTCCAATGTCTATTTTATTATCAACAAAAAACTTAACTACTTCCTTAAGATAATTACACGTTCCCTTATAATTAGTACCACAATCGGAACGTATCAATGACGGCAGTCCTCTACGGGAAACAAATCTGCTCAAGGCGGCGACAAAGGCTTCGGTAGACAATTCCGAGACAATTTCCAAATGGACAGCCTTGGTGGACAAACACACAAACACGCACAAGTACGCCTTATAGGTTTTAGCATTACGCAGTCTCGAAGCCTTTACAGTAAAGGGACCGGCGAAGTCGGTGGCGACTCCGGCAAAAGCTCTACATTCCGTGACGCGATCAGCAGGCAAATCACCCATCTGGGGCTGCATGGTCTCGGCCTTCAATCGATAACAAGGCAGGCAACGGAAAACCACAGTGCGAATGGCTCGACGAGCAGACAAAATCCAAAATTCACGCTGCAAAATGGCCAACAAAGCATTACAGCCAGCATGTTGTGCATTCACATGGCGATCTGTTATTATCAGTTGAGTCAAATGTCCGGCTTTAGGTAACAAAAGGGGGTGACGAGCTCCATACGGCAGGTTCGCATTTCGAAGTCTTCCGCCGACTCGCAAAAGCCCACTCTCGTCCAGGAAGGGATTTAATCGCGATACCGCGCCCTTCAACTTGCGACGGCCTAAACGCAAAATTTCAATCTCGGACTCAAAACTATCAGCTTGTACTCTCCGGACCCAAAACAAGAGCGCGTCCCTACGCTCGTCCGGAGTGAGAACCGACGAATCACGCCTCGCGCGTGGGTTTCTGCAATTGTACACAAAACGTCTGATCCAAGCGGTAACACCAAGCAGCTTCTGTAAGGAGCTGTACCGATCCAACAACAAATCCTTTTTCCCGGCGGGGTTAGTCTCCAGGACGCATGCCCGCATATCAGGAACGGCTACGTTCGACAACGCTGGAGAGGGCGGCCACTCCGACTCAGGCCGCATCAACCACTGTGGGCCCCACCAGAGGGGGTGGTTAATTAGGGTTGGGGCTACACAACCCCGAGACGCACAATCCGCGGGATTCATGGTTCCCGGCACGTGTCTCCAAATCAACTCGATGTCGGAATTACAAATCTGCGACACTCGATTGGCCACAAACACGTCCAAGGTGTGCGCCGGAGCCTTCAACCAACAAAGGACGACCTGACTGTCCGTCCAAGCATAAACCTCTTGTATCTTAATAGATCGACCTAATGTGAGCCATACGTGGTTCAACAAACGCATTAGGAGGGCAGCTCCACACAATTCCAACCTCGGGATCGTATGACGAGTCCGAAGGGGAGCGACTTTGCTTTTCGCTATCACCAGATGCACAGCAACAACTCCGTCAACAGTAACGGTGCGGAGGTACACGGCCGCAGCAAATCCACGTTCGGAGGCATCGGAAAAGCCGTGAAGAGTAACTTTACAATTTTCAGAAGGGAGGAATAGCCTCGGCAAATGCACTTCATTAATCTCGGGGAGGGATGAAACGAAGCTCGACCAATCTCGGAGTAACTCGTCCGAGAGGGGTTCATCCCACGACACACCCGAAGCCCATAACCGTTGCAAGAAACACTTGGCCATAAACAGCACGGGGCAAATCCACCCATTGGGGTCAAAGGTACGTGCGACAGTAGACAATACTGAACGCTTGGTCCAGACTTTCGGTGGTCGTAAATCCACACAATAAGTGAACGTGTCAGAGACCGGTTTGTACTGTACGCCAAGGACGGTCACCACATGGGGATTATCAACATTTTCGAATAGGTGGGGGTCCTGCTGGTGCTCTTCGGGCAAACCTACCAGTACATCAGGCGAGTTGGATATCCATTTCCTCAACTCGTAACCTCCCGACTTCAAAAGGGCGGTGAGTTCGTCTCTCAGGACAATCGCCTCTGAGACAGATGAGGCGCCCGTGCAAATGTCATCCACATAGACGTCACTGGCCAAAATGGCGGAGGCGCGAGGATATCTCAAGCGCTCCTTCTCGGCCAACTCCAACAAAGAACGAATCGCAACAAACGGGCTCGAAGCCAAACCGTACGTATTCGTATTCAATTCATAAATCAACAAGGGGTCCCTAGGACTCTCTCTCCACAAAATCAATTGGTACCTCCTATCCTCTGGATGGATGACCGTTTGTCTGAACATCATCCGGATGTCAGTCATAAATACAATTTGGTGCCGCCGGAAGTTGGTCAAAATGTCTGAGATCTCCGTGTGCAGCTTGGGACCTACATGCAGACACTGGTTCAAGGACGCTCCAGTAGAGGTGGGAGCCGAACCGTCAAAGACCACCCGAATCTTTCCGGATTTCAAAACGGCGTGGTGCGGCAAAAAGAAGTGCTCAACGGAGCGCCAATCCAAATCGCTCACGGACATGTGCCCTAACTCCTCATACTCCCGCATGAATTCAACATACTTCTGGCGGAAGACCGGATCCTTGCTCATGCGACGCTCCATCGCCACTAGCCTACGTTCCGCTAGCGGTCGGGATTCGCCCAGAGGAGGTCGGCCGGCACGAAAGGGGAGACGGGTGATCAAACGACCAGAGCGGAGGCGACCAGTGTTATTCTGGTAATACAACTCGCATTCATCCGCTACTGGGTCGACCCGCGGGGCTGGTGGAGGTTCCTCAACCTCCCAAAACTTCTGCACCACTTCGGAGAGAGACACATTAAAAACAAGACCGCGATCCTCATCAAGGGAATCCAAAACGCGGCGAGCAGGGCCCATCACAACTGTACCGAGTGTCGTCTGCAGAGCTACCAAGCCATCTGGCTGCAAAACTCGCTTCCCCGTCAACAAAACTCGCCCCAGGACATCGGCTCCAAGGAGAGCATCAATCGGGCCTGGGCGGAAGAAATTTGGATCGGCGAGTGGGGAATCAGACACCAAAGACAACATACTCGGTCCCAAGTCAACTGAAGGTTGACGGCCAACAACTGTGTCCAACACAATCGCCGAGGTCTTAATGCCTGGCGTGGACTTATTACGTGATGTAAATGTGAAGTCAACATGCCCTAACAACCCGGGGACTTTCACATCGCCAACACCTCTCACGCCTTCCGTGTGGGGGTGCACCTTGAGGCCCAACCGCCTAACTAACCAAGATGACACAACACACCCCTGAGCACCGGAATCCAACAAGGCGCGAACTTACACAAGGTCGCCATTCAATCCCCTGACAAGTACAGAGGCCGTGGGCAACAAAACGGTCTCTGGAGGGGTGGCTACAATCGACCGTAAACACGTTGATTGCTAGTATGTGGGGTCCCCAGACGTCCCCCCATGGTAAGGGGGTCGCTCATAGCGATCCAGTGGGTCCCAATCTCCCACATACTGCCTACGTCCAATTCGCCCGGTATCAGGCGGGTTATATCTCCCGGCCCCTTGAAGACGGGGCGGGCGCCGCTCCAAACGCGGGTATTCGGCGAGCGGCGGCGAGAATCGGTGCCTAGCATCCACCGTGTACGTCGCCCCATAGTCGCGGGGGCACGGTGACCGATTTTCAGAAGGGGGGTCCCGGGGACCCCCGGCTGTGCGAGGCTCAACACGTTGCGGGGGGCTTCTACGACCTCCCGCATCGCTCGCAAAATCGAACCCCCTAGTTGGGGACCGATTTCTCATGGGGGGGTCCGTGGGACCCCCGCCCGTGCGAGGCTCAAAACGTCGCGGGGGGCCTCTACGACCTCCGGCAACGCTCGCATAACTCATCCCCATCCTTGGGGATCGGTTTCCCATGGGGGGGTCCCTGGGACCCCCGCCCGTTTGAGGCTCCAAACGTGGCGGAGAGCGTCTGGGGCCACTCTGGTGGCCACTAGAACTGCTGCGGGATGCAAACACCGCGGGGGGTCCGAGCCCCCCACCCATACGAGGTGATCCTGCAGCGACGCGCTGCGGCGCTCCGCCGCCCTCTGGGCTGTTCATGCAGAGGAGGGGATGGTGGTTGCCCTTACAAAATCGGCATGGGTGCGCTTGGGTACATTCGCGCTGCATGTGCAGGCCCAAGCACGAGTAGCACCATGTCCGTTGTCGCGCGATCGCTCGACGGCCTTGGACGCGCTGGTCGAGGAACTTATCACAACGGGTCGTGCTGTGACCCGGTTCCCGACAGTACAAGCAGCGGGCGGTCTCCTGGACGGCGGCATAGCGGCCGGGCGCGCGAGGGGCCATACGCCCCCTACGGGGGGGTCCGGTGGGGGATCTACTCTGTGCAGGGACTAAAATATCGATAAAAAAATATATCGATATAAAAAAATATCGATAAAATTTATCGATATTTCTATTATCGATAATTATATCGAAAAAAATATCGATAATTAATAATCGATAAGGTCTTGCTGCGTCATATCATGTATGCATGTTGCCAACTTTACGTCCGTCTGAATATTGATTGTCTGGTGTGGTGTGGTGTGTGTGGCTCACACACTCACATGCCACACACATGGGGCGCGCCGTTGCTGTTATTTATCTTTTACTTATATTCTTTTAGCGTACTATCGTTATGATTAATAATTATGTTAGTATTGTTTTATAATAAGTGATTGACATGCGTTAGAAAATGAATCCTTATAACTAAATAAAAAAATTACCAGATAGTCAACCATTTTTTTAAATTTTTTAAAGTCGTTTTTTTATTTTACTTAGTGCTACTTTTGGCGGCGCATCAGATATTGAAGATGACCATAATTACATTATGACGTGCCAGATTCTTTGATGGTAGATTTTTATTGATGATATCCACCATATTCCATCCAATCATCCTTAGAACGTATGAATCTGCTTGGGGGTGAAGCTGATTGCGAAAACTGAATAAAAAAATTACCGGATAGTCAACCATTTTTTTTTATTTTTTTGATGTCGTTTTTTTTATTTTATTAGTGCTACTTTTGGCGGCGCATCAGTTATGCCAGAGCTTCTCCTGCGTCTAATGCCATTAATTAGCGCGCTATTTGATAAAATACGCAGTTGCAGCCGGGTCTTAGCGCACTAATTTGATACAATTAGCGCGCTAGATTCTGCATTCTGCTAGACGCGCATGCCCCAGCATGATTGAAGATGACCATATATTGGGAGTGAAGCGGATTGCGAAAGTGATGTTTATGAAAACGGTGTCCCCTTCACTCCTGTGTGGTGCAAACTGTATCTATAGTCATAAACGAAACCGATTATAATGCTTTACTCTATACTTACATAAATCAGGTACGTATACAAGTACATATCGCGAACTTATGCGATACCGCGTTGTCGGTACGCGATATCGCTGTCATCCTCGGTAGCCTCACCGCTATACTGTAAAAACGTACTAAATGACATTTTACCGAAAAATGAATTAAATACATGTCTGAATTTAAAATTTTGTTCTTTCGTCTGGTAAAATGGATTGTAATTTATATGATCAAAACGATAGTTTAGAAGTTATGTAGAGAAAATACGTACTTTACCTCAATTCAGTTCAGCAAAACGTACAAAACAGAATTAATTGCATGATTGCCTTATTCCTAACAATGAGTAGGGGAAGCCTAGTGTGGGTAAGACGAATACTCAATTTTATTAAAAACCTACAATAGATGGCACTATTGGACGAGCTCGGGTCGGTAAAACAGTCATTCTAAAGCGCCATGACAACCAAAACAATAGTTGCGGTAATTCGTTGTCAATGAAAAGAAAAATAAAGGCTTTTTGCTGTTTTATTACGATTTTGTTGCAAGGGTTGAGTATTTATTTTTTGTATTATCCACTCAATGGCTACGCACGCTTAAATATGCTTACAGGACAATGGTTGCTCAGCACAGCTCCGCTCCGCTCCGCTTTGCTCGCTTGGCTTTAAATTAAGTTTTACTCAAAAACTGGAAGGATTTTCATTCTGGAAAATTCCCATCCAGTAACTCTGTTACTCGTTGGGACAAGTTAAAAAGAAAAGCAATCCCTACCAGTCACACAGTGACTCGTTGGGACAAGTTTGAAAGAAAAACAATCCCAACCAGTCGTTGAGTTGAGTGAGCTAACAGACATTAGTACTTTATTGGCTATGCATGCCGGCCAGGGTCTATACAAAAGTGCCAATCATTCTTTGGTTGGGAGATTAAAATTAAAATATGTTTTATTTTAATTAATAGTGTCACGGAAGTATTCATTTAAACTTCGTGTCCTAAACAATTAATAATTGTCCTATTACACCAAAAAATTTATTTAAATTAATATTTTAAAACATAAAAACCTACTAAACTTTATTTTAAAATTTCGCTTTTTATTAACCGGTAAAAACGCTCTTCGCCATGTTCTGACGTCATAAAATTTGTAACCAACCACTTGACAGTGTTGACAGTGTCAAGTGGTTGTTTACTTACCTTAGGGTAGTTCCACTTAACAAAGATCTTTCTCCAATATGCATTTGATTAAAGAAATTGGACGACTTTGACATTCAAATTTATACATTCAACATCCATCTTTGATAAGTGGAATACACCCTTACTTATATGTAGAAAAAGTGAAAGTACGTTTATTTGTTTGCAAATTTAGAAATCCAATGACGTCACAACATGGATGATAGTGTTTTCATCAGTTCAAATGAAAAATTAAAAAATATATTTTTAAAATTATTTTTACTTATCAATAGATATTGTACTTTTAGATACAAGCGGATTCATGGTCGAAGATATTGTCCGAGTGTCTGCGTTTTTGTGAGAGGATATGTTGAATGCAAGGGAATGTAGATTAATATATTAATTTTGTGTTTTTTTTTAATTATTATTGTAGTAGTAACGCCTAATTGAATTGAATGATGTCTTTAATTAATGTTATTGGTGTATGTAACCGTTTTAATTAAAGTAAATAAATAAATAAATAAATGTATTTCATGATATCGCTATATTACGTTTTCCTAAGCTAAATACTAAAGGAAATATTCATTCGATGTATCAAATTCAGTATGAGTCAAGTAGCCTATTAATAAATAATTTTTTGTTTTAAGTATTAATGATGACATTGAAGTATTCATTTAAATTGTAATAGCATTTATTTATTAGAATTTTTTGATTGGTTAGTAAACAAAGAATACTTATTTTCATTAATTATTGAAGGAGGTAATTTATTATATATTTTAATAGATGAATGTTATGTACTATTAGATGTAAGTTTTAATCTGCAACTTGGCAACATTAATTTATTTTTGTATCGTGATGGATATTTCAATGGAATATCTTGTCGTTTTGTGTAAAATTCGCTATGTTTGCGTACAAATTTGCAAACTTCGTAAATATACAAACACGGCAGGGCCAGTATTAAATAAATATTTTCTTACAATCACACCAATTATCTAAGCCCATAGTAAATTTCTTGAGAAACTTTGTCTATGTGAACTTGATGACGGATAAATATATACCTAAATATTTTTTGTTTGTAAATACATACTTATTATACATAGAAAACACCCAGACCAAGACAAATAGACATGTTCATGCACACAAATATTTGTCTTGTTCGGAAATCGAACCCGAGACCTTTGGCGCGGAAGGCAGGTAGTTTACTCCTGCGCCAAATCGGTCGTCAGGTATCGTCAGGTAAATATATTTTAAAATACTGTTTGCAGCTTTCAGTTTCTTCGATGTTGGCTATAATGCGAATCAATTTCTTTTGCATGGTGAGTAGTACCGCCGCGTCCGTACTGTGGCCCTACAGCACCACTCCATTCAGGCATGTATTTAACAAATTTTTCGGTAAATTGTCATTTAGTACGGTTTTGCAGTAGGTATAGCGGCGATATGTCCTACCGAGGATGACAGCGATATCGCGTACCGACTCGGTCTCGCTACCGAGCGCGAGAGCGATATCGCTTATATTTGAGCAAGGCTTTAACCCTCCGTGCACCAGGTGACTTAAAGTCTCGTCCCATACTAGGTGGGGTGTGACAAACCCCAAATAAAAAAATGGTAAAATTGACATATTTTTTTATGTTTTTCGTGAATTTTATTATTAGGTATTTATAAACACATTGTAATGTTTAGGTTTAAGTTAAAGACCGGTTAAAAAGTATGTAATAAAATATTTATTTTTATAAAAGAACAAAAAAACACAACTTCTGTAATTCACTTATCATAACAGTCACTTTCTTATAAACTAATTTTAAATGTCACATTTAATTATTAGAATCATGTTTAATTAACAAACTAAAGTATATTTCCTTATAATTTAACATAAATTGAACACAATAGAGGTACATTTTAATTGAGATCATTGTCGTCCAAGCGACCACAGTCTTGACAAAAAAAACAATGTGCTCCATACATGGTACATAACATCATCCTGGGGCAACTTGAACATCTTCTTTGGGTATTTGGCTGGAGGTTCTGGCATATTTTCAGGTAGGTATCACTATGAACACTCAAGTGTTCTGATTCCACTGAAGTGGAATCAGAACACTTGAGTGTTCAGACAACACACACAAGGATTCTGGATTCCGGATTCTAGTTCGAAGTCATCTCCTGCGTCCAAAAGTGCTTTTAAAATATTAATTCATGTAACTATAAATCTGTAATAAATATAAATCCATTTAAAATGCTGAACAAACATAAATTAAACTCATAAAGGCAAAAAAACATCAAATAGAATGCTTACTTTTTGTCAACGTGCCGTACGAGGTGGGGTGTGTGACGCCCACATGCACTTTAAGAGCATGTAGCTCGCTTGGCGGTGGTCGCCAGACTGACTTGTCGACGCGAATCGGAGCAGCAACTTCGCAATTCCAGCTACTGAGAATTCGTGCGGTGGCGGGTTCACAGTTTTAAAGTTATTGCGATATTTCAAGGGCTGGGGTTTATTAAACCCCACCTGGTGCACGGAGGGTTAAAAGGGTTAAAATTAAGGATATATCGATACCGTAGTACCTACCGTATAGTAAATTTTTACGATCATTAGCTATCGTCAACATTACGATACGATATGTTATGTGTACGATTCATTCTTTTTCCATATTTTTTCAGTTTCGAGTGAAACAACGTGGTACCTATTTGTTTTCTCAATAAGAATTTTTGATCACAAAACTTCTAAAGTAAATGAAACAAATTAGTTTTACTTTCACATGCTAAATAGACCTTTTAAAAAAATTTACGTTATTATACATTTAAATAAATAAATTAATCAATTTAGTTTTTGTTTTACTTAGACTTAATATTGATATAAAAACATATAGGTATTCAAACAAAGCTTCAAATAAATTCAACAAAATGCTATCAAAAAGAAGTCGTAATGCATTCGTATCGTAATTTGTTATCGTATTGGGTCATAACGATGTATTCGTCATTCGTATTGATATCGTAATAGCCACAAATAGGGTAAATTACTAAAATACGCAAAGAACGCATTATACTTGGCAACTATCTGCCGCTTGCCAAACAAAACTCAAAACAAAATCAAACGCTTGTCGTCGTGCGCCGTCGCGACGTTGTCGCTCCGACGGTAATCCCCTGATCCGATCCTCTCGCCCTGCTAAGTTTGGCAACGTCGCACTCGCACGTTTCGTACATTATCGATATTAAAATATCGATAAAATTATCGATATTTTAATCGCTATTTTGTATCGATATCCAACTATCGAAATTTTATGCTTATATCGATATTTTTCAAATATCGATATAAGTCCCTGACTCTGTGGCACAGGTCGTTCGGGTCCCATAGGACCGGCCAGAGAGGAATTGTCTGCCAGTCTACTTTCTCCTTCCAGGAACGTCAAGAGGTCCGAGAAGGGTGGCAGATAAGTCGCACTATCCCCACCATACTGCTGCTCAAAACGGACCTTAACAGAGTCCGGCAACTTTCCCAGGACAATGTGCAGTAACAAAAACGACCACTGCTCCACTGGGAGTTTTAAGTTTTTTAATGCGTTGTATGCAACCAACAGCGGATTCAACAAAGCCACTCTCAAGTGCATCACGCTGGCAACGCGGGGTAAATTCAAAACGGCGGCAACATGGTTGTCCGCCAGACGTCGTACGTTCTGGTACCGACGGGCAATCAAATCCCTAGCAATAGGGTAGTTTTCATCCGAGGGGGCCAAATGTTGAACCGATTCAAGGGCCTCCCCTTCCAACACGGATAACAAATAAGCCAACTTTTGGCCCTGGGTCAAATCATCCCGGGCATGTACGAGACTATCAAAAATATTAATAAAGCCCTCCCAGTCCTCTAGACGACCAGCAAAACGCCTTAAGTCTAAGGGGGCCAATCTAGCAAAGAGAGGGGGCATACTCTTAGATGTGACCGGGGACGGGCTCGGATCATTCTCTCTTGCCACTTGCAAAGGTCGAGCCACCTGTGTAATTCTGTCCGCAAAATCATAACACTGGTCCACATCCAAACCGACTTCTTGTCGCATTTCCACCTCGGCCTCAACAGTCCTTTCCAAAAATAAGGCATACTGCTCATCAACAACAGCCAAACGTATGGGCAGATCTACGTATCTGTTCAACAAGGCCTCCGTTCTATCCGGTCGATCCAACAACGCAACCGCAGAAGCTAACCACCGTAACTCAGAACGTATTTTGGCTTTAGCAGAGGAGGCCGTCATTGTAACGTCACAAATTTATCAACAAAAACAACAAATTCAAAATATTCACTATAACACAAAATCTCCAATATTTGGAGGTTACTAATAACCACAAAATTCCAATATTACAACAACAAAGTATTTATAATGACACAAACTCTTAAATATCTGGAGGTTATCAGAAAACAACAAAACTCACTGACTATTGAAATTCACTCCAAATCACTGACTATTGAAATTCACTTGGATATCAACACAACAACAAGTCAATTTCAATTATTTCAAAGCACAAGTTTCAATGAGTTTCAATGTGTAAACAATGTCCCAAATCATTTAAGTTTCACTAAGTATTGAGTGCAAACTCATTAGCTAACCTTTTATTAGCTATTATTTTAGCAACAAACTTGTCAATATTCACAACTCAAATTTGCTAACAAACTAAATAATAATTATTATGAGCAAAGAAAGGCATCTGTTTACATTTTGGAACTTCAATACATGACAATTAATTACAAGACATGGAACCAATAACAAAAGGAATGCCCTTTACTTTTCAAATGCAAGTTAATTACCATTTACAAGTACAAATTAATCTAGTCCGGACCAGCTGGTCATCAAAACGGCACTGATTAATGGACAAAGTTTTGGCGTGGGCCTCTCAGGCCTTCAAACTACGCTACTGCTGCCAAGAAATGTTCAGTACACCCCTGCTAAATCCGCGGAATCGGCTTAGCGCATTGGAAGCTGGTATTACTAATATAGACTCCGGACAAAAAACTAGGTTTCAGCGGGGATGTAAACTGAACAATTGGACTGCGATACACAGCGCTTAATTTAAATTGTGAAGTAAGGTGAATTTTACATACGGGTCCATGGTGTCGAAGGTCTCCGGGGCAGAAGTGGTGAAGGGGGCGCCCCCATGTAGTTCTTCTTCTTCTGCAGACCTTACCAACTCGTCACCCTACTCACAACACATACAACACAGCGGTCCCAAGACACTGGGCGCTTCAGCACTACATGATAACACACGCGGGGCTTGCTTATCAAGATATATATTGCCCCTGCAACAACGCGTGGTAGAAACGTATTCGCGACCGGCCACTCGTCAAGGTGGCGTCAAATCTTGATCGTACAACACGGGATCAGATAGATAATTTAAGATTCAATTCAAGCTCGATATGCCAGGCATATTCAACACGAGCGATTTTTTAACAATTCAGCAATATTAATCCGACATCTTTTGTTACAAGAATTCCAATCAAGAGTCACTGTCAACTTCAAGAGACAGCCAAATGTCAATTTGACGTGACATTAGAGATGCGTTCAGAAACGTCGATCTTTTCCGAACACAGTCGATGAACCGCATGCGGGGATACACCACAGCGGGCGTCATCGACCAATTATATGAAAAATTCATTCAATTCACGCGAATCCGAAATCCAGGAAAATGGTTCTCCGCGGATATGGCATATGTTACAGAAATCTCCCACACCCTGCATACTAGCCCTATCGACTAATGAAAATGAGCCTTGAGGGTGTGTTTCCACTGAAGCGTGGGCTACCGCCTAAAAAATATGGATATGACTACTTATAGGCTTCAGTTGACGTTTGAGGTCTTTAATAATAATGTCCATATAATAATAATAATAATAATAAAAAAAAAAAAAAAGTCGTCAACGTGACAGGACATTCTTTCTCCATTATAACAAATAATATTTTATTCAGAGTTACAATACTTCATTTAGACTGCAAGACCATAATTACTCAATATTACCATTAACCATACCATATTACAATACCAAAAAGAAATACCTGAAATATAGAAATTCTGCTCAAAAATTCACAATGAATACTCATATGACATTTGAATGTCATCACCATAGTACCAAAACAATCAAAATTATTTAATGGAAAAGGATGAAGAAATAAAATATGTTGACGAGAAGCAGAGCAGCACGCTCAAGACCTCCGGACTCGTCACCTCGCTCCGCCTCGCAGTTGTCGGCAACTATATCAGTGCCGTGTGTCCAGCTGACATCTGCAGTTGCGTCGAGCGATAGTGACGAGTACTTCTCTCCGCCGTCGTCGCCACCACCTGTACGCCGGAGGAGGGGCCGGCCACCGAAGAGTTTGGGGCTTCTGGGACAATCGGCTCCGGTCAGGGCCCCCGCTCCCGGTGGAGTGCAGCGCATGCGATGGACATTATCCATTAACGAAAATGTCATGCGCGCATATTTTGAGGCAACAGAGGCAGGAACTAATCTTACTGCGTATCGTGTTCGGATGCTTTCTCTGTTTCAGGCTCTTGAACCATCAATCAACGTTTCGGCTCAACGACTGTCGGATCAGGTGCGAGCCATTCAACGGGGTCACTTGTTGGATGACTCTGTACTTGATCGGCTCCGTACAGAGGTACAACGTAACCGTATCATTACTACTGTATCGCAGGCGGCAACTCAAGCTTCTGCCGCGGCCACATTGCAAGCTGGCGTTGCTGATAGTGATGGTGGAGATGATATGGTTACTACTGTAAGTCCCCAATACAATGATATATTGAGGAGTACTCTTGAAGATGTGGTTCGGGAATTTCGATCGACTTCGGTTCACCTTAGACCTCGGCTTCCGCGTTTTCCCATGCACAAAAAAAATAGGGCGCTGATGTGTGCTTTAGATTTGCTACTACCAAATTACTTTGATAGTAGTGAAGACCTGGCTGATACTCATTCGATCCTGTACTGTGCGGCTATTACAGCTTGTCGTGTTGCTCATGTCAAATTTCCAAATACTGACACAGCAACACGCCCTCGCCTGGCTGTACCAGCCTGGCAGTGTAGGATTGAGCGTCGTATCAGTGAGGCTAGGGTACTCATCGGTAAGCTCAGCTGCTTTAGGGAGGGCAACATGCGCCCTAGGGTCATGCGCTTTGTGAAACGTGCATTCTTGGGAACTGGTATTAGTCCTCAAAATTATATTTCATGCGTCACAGAGCGCATCGACTTCCTGAAGCAGAAAATTTGTGCATGGGCTAATCGTATTCGAAGATATAGGGTGCGAGTCGATCGCTTTACACAGAACCGCATTTTCGAGAGAGATCAACGACGTGTTTATGCATCCTGGGAGCGATCGGATCGGAGTGATACTGATATGCATCGGCCGGATGATGATGCCATGATTTCTTTTTGGCACAACATCTGGTCCGTGCCTGTCACTCACTCTGAAGGCGCGTGGATGGAGGATGTTGAGCGTTCGTGTGAGCTTATACCTGATATGAATGAAGTAACCATTGACTACCAAGACGTAGTTTGTGCAGTTCGCTCCTTACCCAACTGGAAATCTCCAGGCCCGGACGGACTGCACAATTTCTGGTATAAATGGTTACCTAGCTCGCACGTTTGCTTAGCATCTCAATTTCAATGTGCTTTATTATCTCAGTCGCTTCCAGAATTTATGACAACAGGCATAACCCATCTGCTCCATAAATCTGGTAGTACTGCGGACCCCAAAAACTATAGACCTATCACCTGTCTGCCAACAATTTATAAAATTCTTACGTCCATTTTGAGGTCGAGGATTAATAAACACATTGATCAAAATTCTATTATGTTCGCCTCTCAAAATGGATGTAGGAATGGGGCCCGTGGTACTAAGGAGCTACTCCTCATTGACATGGCTATTAACCAACAGGTTCGTCGAAACCGGAAGAACCTATCGACTTCCTGGATAGATTATAAGAAGGCCTATGATTCCGTGCCGCATTCGTGGCTCATGAGGGTGCTGGAGTTGTATAAAATAAATACAACTCTACGCACTTTCTTGATATCGTGCATGCGAAAATGGAGAACGGTCCTTTTCTATCCAGGATCTCGACGGATTCTAGGTCAGGGCGATCCTATAAAAATAGAGCGAGGTATCTTCCAGGGTGACGGTTTGAGTCCATTGTGGTTCTGTCTGGCCTTGAACCCTCTGAGTACACTTCTCGAGAGTTCAGGGTTAGGCTATTGTTTACGGAGAAATGGTCAAGTAATATCACACCTGCTGTACATGGATGACCTGAAACTATTTGCCCATAGCAGTTCTCATTTGACAGCGTTACTGAAGGTTACTCAAGCTTTCAGTAATGCCATTAAAATGGAATTTGGTGTGGACAAATGTGCAGTCATGCATGTAAAGCGTGGTCAGATAATGGAATCTACGGGTATACAACTCTCGGATTCTATTCATCTTAGATCTCTCTCCGTAAACGAAACCTATAAATATTTAGGTATGTCACAGGCATTAGGCATCAACGATGCTGACATGAAACAGTCGTTGCGTGAGCGTTTCTTGGGGCGCCTTTCAAAAGTACTTAAAAGTCTTTTGTCTGGCGGAAACAAGGTTCGCGCATACAATGGATGGGTCATGCCGGTACTGATGTATTCCTTTGGCATACTTAAATGGACTCAAACTGAACTGGATGCCCTGGATAGAAAAGTTCGTACATTGCTAACAGCACACCGCATGCATCACCCACGTTCATCGACCATGAGATTGTATATCCCGCGGAAGTGCGGTGGTCGTGGCTTCTTAAATGCTAAGACATTGCATAACCGCGAGATATGCAATCTTAGGGAGTATTTTCTCCAAGTCGATATGGGGTCTCATAGAGATGTAGTTGCTGTTGACAATGGACTGACTCCTCTATTTTTAGCAAAAGAAATCTGGCGCAAACCTGTAGTACTTAGTACGTCCGACCGCAGCACTGTGTGGCAAAGCAAGGAGTTACATGGCAGATTCTACCGGGCTCTCCATGGGCCCGACGTAGATTTATTAGCCTCAGTATCCTGGCTCCGTTTCGGTGATCTTTTTGGTGAAACCGAAGGTTTTGTCTGTGCAATTATGGATGAGGTTGTGATGACGAATAACTACCGAAAGTATATCCTAAGGGATGGCACAGTGGATATTTGCCGAGCGTGCCATCGTCCGGGTGAATCCCTTAGGCATATAATCTCCGGTTGTTCTCGTCTCGCAAACGGCGAGTATTTGCATAGACATAACCAAGGATAATACACCAACAACTTGCTCTAAAACATAGTCTTGTGGCATCCGAGGTGCCGTACTACAGGTATGCACCAGAACAGGTCCTTGAAAATAGCCATGCCACATTGTATTGGGATCGATCTATCATTACAGACAGGACTATTGTAGCTAATAAGCCTGATATTGTATTGATAGATCGACACGAACGCCGCGCAATAATTGTTGATGTTACTGTTCCCCATGACGACAACCTTGTGAAAGCTGAAAAAGATAAAGAAAACAAATATCTTGATTTAGCTCACGAGATTGTTGACATGTGGGACATTGATTCAGCAATTGTTGTTCCGATAGTCATATCTGCCCATGGGCTGATAGCCAAGAGCCTCGATAAACACCTTAAGAGGCTCGCGTTAGGTGGATGGATCGGGAGTCAGATGCAGAAGGCAGTACTTCTGGACACGGCCCGTATAGTGAGAAGGTTCCTGTCTCTGGATCCTTAACCATCGGTAGCCGGGACCCTGATCTTGCTGCCGTTGGGGAACTGCATTTTTGTATTTTTAAATGTTATATTTTTTAGTGTTATTCATTGTAAAAATTTAATGTTTAGAAATATAATTTTGTAAGTATTTAAAATGTAATAAAGGGAATAATAATAATAAGAGCCTCGATAAACACCTTAAGAGGCTTGCGTTAGGTGGATGGATCGGGAGTCAGATGCAGAAGGCAGTACTTCTGGACACGGCCCGTATAGTGAGGAGGTTCCTGTCTCTGGATCCTTAACCATCGGTAGCCGGGACCCTGATCTTGCTACCGTTGGGGAACTGCATTTTTGTATTTTTAAATGTTATATTTTTTGTGTTATACATTGTAAAAATTTAATGTTTAGAAATATAATTTTGTAAGTATTTAAAATGTAATAAAGGGAATAATAATAATAATCATTTATTTCACGCATCATAAAAATATTACAATTTAAGGCCCATAAAATAAATACTTTACAAACTAACATAGGTACATACATTTATATAAAACTTAATAATAGACAATTTGTTCACACGTATTGTAGGCGGCGACGTGTTGCGCAAAGCAGTGTCCGGTAGCCGCCCTCGAAACCGGCGGAACATGACACCCCGCGGCCAACAAGTCCTCTTCCATGAAGGTCGACAGATGTTCAGTCGGCACCCTCACCACAAATGAGTCGAAATTCACGAGAACTCCAACCGCTCGACCGTCAGAGTAAATTTGGTTTTTACTCTCATATACTCCACAATATCTTCAGGTTTTGTGGAGTAATGCAAGCGTGACACGTAAACCAGCGTCGTCGGGATAGCCGGCCGCAGCAGGTGGTTGTGTCCAGTCAGGGCGGTGCCACACATGTTACGATGGGAGGTCTTCTTCTTCCGTTCCACTTTTTTGAAGCCATCATCATCGGAACTTGTTTTCTGTCTCCGCGGAGCTGGGTGCACAGCTTCGGAGTCTGGTCGTTGTTTATCCCCCTTGTTTGTAACCGGGGCGGCTTGATGTTTAGCAGGTTGGCTTGCAGCGGTGACAGCGGCGTACGCACGTTGAGGGGTCGACGTGCTCTCCCTGGCCGAATTCTGCCCACGGCCCTTAAACACCTGGGAGAGACGCTGCGGGAGTTGTTTTCCGACTGTTTGGAGTCAGGGGAGTTTCCCGATAGATGGAAGGTCGGGCGCCTATGTCTACTTTTAAAGGAGGGCCGGCCGCTGGACTCTCCGTCAGCCTACCGTCCGGTCGTCCTTCTGGACGAGACCGCTAAGATGTTGGAACGGATCATCGTTGATCGTATTGTCCAGCATCTCGAAACGGTAGGTCCTGACCTGGCGGAGAACCAGTATGGTTTCCGGAGGCAGCGGTCCACAGTGGACGCCCTCCTGGCGCTGAGGGAGTGGTCGGAGCGAGCGGCGGAGCGAGGGGAGGTGGTCATTGCGGTGTCCCTGGACATCCGCAATGCGTTCAACACACTTCCCTTCAGTGCCATCAAGGACGGGCTCCAATACCACGGCCTGCCGCCGTATTTAGTAGCCGTGGTAGAAAGTTACCTTCGGGATAGAAGGGTGATCTACCCTGCCGGCGATGGGGACCTGATTGACCGGGAGATGGTGTGCGGTGTTCCACAGGGTTCGGTCTTGGGACCGCTCCTGTGGAACATCGGATACGACTGGCTCCTCAGAGGCGTTTTACTCCCCCGGATGAGCGTATTCTGCTACGCGGACGATACGCTCGTCACTGCCCGGGGTGAATCCTTTGAGGAGGCTAGGAGGCTGGCGAACGTGGGGTCCTCCCTCATCGTGGAGCGAATCGCATTGCTCGGGCTCAGCGTTGCCCTAGACAAGACCGAGGCAGTGGCCTTTTACGGGCCACGCAGGGCCCCACCGGCAGGAGCCACACTGACAGTCGACGGCGTCAGAGTCCCCCTGCGCCCGTCGATCAAGTACTTGGGGCTAGTTTTGGACGGGAGGTGGAATTTCGAGGCCCATTTTAGGGAGCTAGTCCCAAAGGTGGCGAAGGCGGCGGGTGCGCTCGCTAAAATTCTGCCGAACCTTGGGGGTCCTGGGGACAGGTGCCGCAAACTATACGCGGGTGTGCTTAGGAGCATGGCTCTCTATGGGGCGCCAGTGTGGGCCGACAAACTAAACGCCGCAAGCCGTCGTCTGCTTCGTCGGCCCCAGAGGGCCATTGCTACCCGGATAGTCCGGGGCTATCGGACAATGTCCCACGCGGCGGCCTGCATTCTGGCGAGTACCCCTCCCTGGGAGCTAGACGCTCGGGTCCTCAGGGAGCTGTACCTCGAGCGTCGAGTGCTGCTAGCAGGGGGGGATCGGGTAACCCTCGAGGAGCTGTCCGCGGCCCGGCGCGTAGCCAACGAGTGGCTCATGTACTTATGGGAGGAGAGGCTGGAAGGGGAGACAGCTGGGAGGCGGACGATCGATGCCGTCCGCCCTCTCCTCCGAGAGTGGTGTAATCGCCGACATGGGTCGCTGACCTTCAGGCTGACGCAGGTGTTTTCCGGGCACGGGTGCTTTGGAAAATACCTGTGTCGGATAGGAAGGGAAGCGACCACACGGTGCCATGATTGCGGCGATGGGGTGGACAGCGCGGAGCACACCTTACAGGTGTGCCCTGCCTGGGCATCCCAGCGTCGCGGTCTGCGCACCGTGGTAGGGACGGACCTCTCGCTATCAAGCGTGGCACGTGCCATGCTTGATAGTGACAGGTCCTGGCAGGCGGCAATCTCCTTCTGCGAGGATGTCATCTCGCAGAAGGAGGCGTCGGAGCGGATCCGCGAGCAGGAGGCTCACGCGGACCGTCTTCGACAAAGGCGGCCGGGGCGAAGGTGGCTGCGCTTTGCGCGCCTCATTCCCCTCTAGCGGGGCGGTGCGGTCCGGGCGGGTTAGCTGGCCTAACGTCCGGTTAACTGCCGTCCGGATCGCGCGGTCCCCCCCCAGTTGTCTTGGGAGATGGCCCCGCTTGCTCGGCCATCTCCCGCCGCGCAGGGGCCCGGAAACGGGCCAACCGTCAGGCCGCAGGGGGTGCATACCACCACGGCCCCCCCACAGCCGGTGTGCTTAAAACTGACGGCGGAGAGCAAGTAGTGAGGGGTTTAGTTGGTAGTGGTGCCTGCTCTCGACCACCCCATCTGGTCAGCCCACCTGGAGTGGGTAACCTTATGGGGAGATTGAGAGGAGGCTCTCTCCTCCTGCCCCGCCTCCTGTCGAGCTTTCGATCTCGTCAGGGGGCGGGGCAGGGGTTAGAACCACCCAGCCCTGACGCGAAACCTATTAGGCTTGGCGGGAGGGCTGGGCGCGGCGAGAGACAGGCCTTGTCTGACTGAGTCTAACATGCCGTTAGTGGTATACGAAAAGACCGTATTTGCCCTCACTATAAAAAAAAAAAAAAAAAAAAAAAGGGGTCGACGTGCTCACGCGTGACGTCTCCGGCGGCGGGGCGGAGGAGCGGGCGGTGGGGCGCGGTGCATCGCTAGCTGTAGCGGCGGCCGGTGACGCATCCATATGCGCCGACTCGAAACTGCCGATGGATGCATTTTGCGCCCCACGATGAGTGTTCACATTTAGCGGTCTCAGGTGACCACATACCGCAGCAGTGTTGCTTAACAACACGACTTGGGCACGCAACTCACAGATGGTATTGTCTGAGGCCGCCAACTTGGACTGTACTTCGCCCAGGCTCGCTTTCAAGGAGGTGATGTCCTTGAGAAGTCTGGTTACGTCGACGTGGTCGAAAGTGACAGGCGGCAGCTTATGCAGCTCCTTCGCCACGAATGTTGGCACGTCGGTCGTCCATATAAGGACATGATGATGATGATGATGATGAAGGACATAATATAGATAGAGTTCAAATGTCAAATGATGCTCGTATCCATATTTTATAGCCCGTAGCCCAGGGGGTGTAAAACAGTCTTTTAGGGTTCCGTAGCCGAATGGCAAAAAACTGAATAGATCATATTTTTTCTCATAGTCAATATTTTGAAAGATAGACACTTTCAAAGTGAAAAAATGTGTGTTCCTCTAGCCCTTCTAACTTTTAAAATAAGATAGTGAAAATCTAAAATAAATCTAATATGCTGTAGACCTCAACAAACACATAAAACGAAAATTTGCTCAAACGAGATATAGTCAGCCCTTTTTGAGATATGTAAATAAATAAATAAATAATTTCTAACATTCACACCAATTATCTAAGCCCATTTTAATTTCATTAAGAAACTGTATCATGGAAAACTTGATAACGGATAAATATATAAGTACTTAAATACTTTTTGTTTGTAAATACATACTTAGTATACATAGTAAACATCCAGACCAAGACAAATATACATGTTCATGCACATAAATATTTGTCTTGTTCGGGAATCGAACCCGAGACCACTGGCGCAGAAGGTGGGTAGCCTACCCCTGCGCCAAATCGGTCGTCACCTAACATATCATACACTTTGTCTTTCATACGGGCTATGGTCTGACGACGCCGCGGCCTTTCATCTCGCTCTGCACACATGGGCATGGCAGAATCTAGTGAAGCGCATGGCTAACGAAGTTTTGGATTTTGCGTTTCGAAGTGCAGTTCCTGAAGCCCCAACGAAACTTCGTTAGTCGATTCTGTCATGCCCGGAGACTGAGAGGGACGGGTATAACGAAGTTTCGTTTTTCGTTGAATTAGAGTAGGTCTGCGAATCATTTCGAAAGTTTTCCGCCACAAAGGCTGGGAAATTAGATATTCTCTTTACCATTTAACCGACTGTGCAAAATGGCAAGTGACCAACATATTAAGTGCCCTTAATTGTAGGTAATGTAGTATGATTCTAAATTATTTTAGGTAATTATTTCCATTTCTCTGTTCTAGGTCGCCGACTCGCCGCTTCTCTGGCCGGGATGGACATAAATAAGTAACTAATTAACTATCATAATGTATTATTTAAGATAAGCCATCCGAGTTGATTCGAATGTATGAATGTTTATTTGTTTAGTTTATGAATTATAGCCCGTTTCAATCCAAAGCTCAATCAGTTAACCGCCGCGCCCGGCGCCGTGGTTTTGAATATCAGAAATTCCCACGCCGCACCGCCGCCGTCGCGTCGTCTGATCAGACAATTTTTCTAATCGGATCTATCTTCATGTACTATTCCAAGCTGATAGTCCCTGCACATAAACAAACATGAAGTTTGTCAGCTTGCCAAAGACTGTAGAAACTGATTAGTATGAAGCTTCTATAGTAGATTTCAATCTGAATCCTCTTAAATCGAAGTGATTAAATAAACGCATCTTAATAAATATGACTATTAACTTCTGTTAGAGGTCGAATAAAAGTGAGAGTTTAGAATGAAAACCAGTATCGTTAAATACAGGATCAATTTTAAAACACTACACAAAGTCTTAATATCGACTCGGAATCGGTAAGTGAACAACTTTCTCCTAGAGACATAACATTGTTCACTTACCGATTCTGAGCCGATGTTAAAAATGTGTGTAGTGTTTAAAAATTTACCCTGTTATACCATACTATACCTATTACCAGTATCGTTATATACATTTAAATATTTGCACGTCGACATATTCGTCAGAATATGCTGGAAAATTATACAGGATGTTTGTGGTGAAAGTACCTACCCATCAATACAAACAACTTTTACTATGGGACCAAGTGCCACATTGCGAAAAAGAATCAGGTTTCCATACATTTTGGTCCATTCGGTATTGCACTTTTGTATGAAACGGTAGATTTTTTTCGCGATATCGCACTTGGTCCCATAGTAAAAGCAGGGACCGGAACCGCTTACCCTAACCCGGGTTTTTATAGGGTATTTTAAAGACTTGTTTCTACAAACCCTTTCAAATTGATAAGCATATCATCGACTTACCGTATTGACAGGGTAACCAAATGAATCAAGTTAATTCGGGTAAGCGCTTACCATAAACGAAAAACCCTTTTAAGTCTTACCCTGCGACAGGGTTTTGAAGCGTCAAAGCAATTTTAACTTCTGCGCGCACTACATTAGACTTATTATTGTATAACAATTTCAAGTGTGATCGCGGCATCGACAAAATCTTCGCTACGTCAGATAATAACGAATCATGCGTCGTTCACGCTAAAGGTCATTTTCGCGTGATCCGTCGGTCGCCGCCGCTCGCTATTGTTTATCCGAGTGGCCGCGGCGCCCGGCATTTAAAAACGGAAGGAAGGAACTTGTTTAATATGACCGCTACATTACACGTGTTTGTTTGTTTTTGTTACTGACGATCGTTTTTAATTATTTGTAAGCAGTGAATTCTTTATATATATAACTCTTCTGTGCGTGTGTATGTAACTGAAGACCTCCTAAACAGTTTCGATTTCAATGAATTTTTTTGTGTCTTCAGGCGGATTCCAGAATGATTTAGATTTACAATTGGACCCGGTAGGTGGCGTGCTGTCGATAAGGCGGTACAAATTTCGCCGATCGAGCAGCTAGTAGCTTTTTTTTTTATTTATTACAGAACCATGAACAAGTTTACAATTTGCTTAGGTCTAGTAAAATACAAAATTTTAACAAATTATAATAAGTTATTGTAAACTCAACAATATGGCTACATTTTAAGTTAATAATGTATAGTTACAATTTACAATACAAGACTCGAAGTAGGTACCTATAAAAACTTATAAATTTAAATATTGTACAAAAACTCTAGCGTGAGAAATAGTAAGCTTTATAAAATAGCTTTATAAAAAAAGTAATATTTGATATAATGCTACTTTGTAGAAACGTTTTTCATATAAATTTAACTGGCTATGGCTTCTGAGGCCTGCAACGTTATTAGTCATTTGAAACAAAAATTATCAAAATGAAATAAAAAATCACTTAATTTTTTGGATTGGCCTATTTTTGTTAATCTACGTAGGTACTAATAGTATTTAGCCTTCTTTAACATGTGATGCAATCTCGACGCAAACTAATATTTTTTCATACAAAAAAACTAGTTTTTTCTCAATAACTGCGCATTTGTCAGTTTTTTCATATAAAAATTGTTAGGAAATTCATTATCTGTCATGAAAAAAAAACAGTTCGATAAAGCGATTTTGGTGGACTTTGGTGGCCATGCACGGTGTTTTCAAAACCCTTAAAATCGGACATCCCCCTTTTTTTCAATAATTGGAAAGAGTTAAGCTTTACAAATGCAAGAGTAGAACTCCCGTGTTTCAATTCCACTTGGTTACCGAGTAATAAATTTAAAAAAATGGGCATTTTTTAACACCGGTAAATCGAAACTTATTTGTTATTAAAAAGGTACACGCTAGAAATTTGATTATTTGAAAAGTTCGTTTTCAATATTTTGCCGACCGAGGATCGACTGTAAAAGTTGTTTGTATTAAGGGCAGGATCTTCCAAAAACTCTGTCTTTGTCTTTATTCTTACGTGTGAAGAGTAATGAAAACAACCTCACTTTTTCATTTTTTCAATGTTTATGTTGTTATTTTGAGCATAAATACACTTTTTGAAAAAGTAGCCTGAGAGTAGTCTACAATATGTCATTACCTATTTTTCTATATATTATTCGTGAATTAGAGATTAATAATCTAAGTATAAAACCAAAAAAATATAAAAATAATGAAAATTTTCTTTGTTTTTGAAATTTTTTATTCTCGAGTTACGATACGAATATCGTGTTTCTAGCCACAAAATAATCAAGATCGTTTATCAAACTTCAACATTATATTTTTATCTGCTAATAATAAAGAATATTTGATTGTTTACTTTTGAATGAAAAATAGGTTGATTTCGATAATTTGGAGGTACATGCCCTTAATGGGTACTTTCACCCCCTGAAGTATGTCCCATCTTTAAACAAACAACCTGTATATATAATATCTTGCACAGAATGTACCATATTTATGCAAATAAATAAAATTTAATTGATTAAATCGAATTTGCACATCACTTATCATTTTCTATATTTTTTGTTAAGCTGATAAACTTCATGTTTGTACATACATAACGTTTTCCCGCCAATCCTGTACAAAATTGTGTTAGCGTTACGTAAAAACTAGCACGAACTAGCTAGCACTAGCACTCTGGTCATCGAAAAAGCAAGTGCAAGCAAGTTTATTGAATTGTTTTAGGTAAAAAAAACGATATGTTTCTTGTATACTTTACCATCTTTGGTTGAAATGGGCTAGACTTTACAATGTAAGTGACAAAGTTGATTATTTTAGTAGTTATATTTAAAGAAAAATAACGAGTGCTTATCTAATCACTTGTTATGAAACCTCATTGACGCAATTTGCGAAAAATGACTGTGATTAAACATTGCCATTGTTAAATATTTTAGTATTATGTATAATACAATAAATAGGTACTTGAACCAAATTTAAAAGTTCTAAAGTTATTTTCGCAGAATTACAGGTAATTTCAACATATTATTTTTAAACGAATTTGTTGTATTTTACAAAAATACACTTTAGGCATAGCCTTAATTAGATATTAAGCGAATTGGATATAAATCTCGTGCAACTAAGTAAGAGCAACTACCGCATATAGACTCATGTTCACTGGTCGATAACTTGGTCAATATACGTACAGACGGGCACTCCCTGCAGGAGGAAACGATTAATTAAAGTTCTAAGTCGACCCCAATAACACCTATGCCCTCTGTCGTGATAGAAAGTTACTTTTCCTCCCCATTTTATGAAAAATTCATTCAATTCTAGACAAAACGCCAACAAAAAATAACTATGAAAAACAAAGTTATTTTTTGTTGGCGAAAAATGGTATTGGTATTTTGGCTAGGTGTATCTAATGGGGAGGAAAACTAACTTTTTATCACGACAGAGGGCGTAGGTGTTATTGGGGGGTGTTTTGTTGATTGGTTGTTATTTGTGACAGAACGCCATGACGTTATGTGACGTGTCACAATAACAACCAATCATCGACCAAAGGGTACATTATTATCCCACAGAGTACCTATATATATTATATTATATTATAGAAAGTGGACCCCCAATCACAAAACGCCATCTACAAAAAGCTTTGTCCGTTTCTCCCCATTGGTACGGTCAGTGGGTACGGAACCCTTCATGGGCGAGTTTGACTCGCACCTGGCCGAGTTTTTTTTTTGTTCTAAGGTTTTGGTAAAAGAATCGTTTGGATTTCAACCGCCCTCAGACGCGCAAATTAGAAATGTGCCACCTTATTTGACATAAGTAACTGGTTATATTATGCTAAGATGATATTATATTACTTACAGTAAGTAGGTATTTGCATTTTTATTGTAATGTTTTGAAAATGTTACAATTTTAATCTAAGACTTGAAATAAATACTTTGTTTGTAAATAAAATCTTTATAATTTTGAGCGTATCCACCACCCTCTTCGTTGAACTTCGAACAACAGAAATTTAAAGCTCTATTCAAATACCATACATACATATTTTGTAGAAATTATATTATTATATGTTAATGTTGATCGAAGATTATATGCTAAAAATCGCTACTCCAAAATTAACGCATAACATTTTTCGACATAAACATGAAACGCATAATGTTGAAAGGCATAAAAATGCATAATTCTTAAATGCATAATTTCATAACGCATACTTTTTTTTGCCAGAATTTGAAAGGCATAATTTCAATAAGCCTAATTATCTAAAGGCATAACTTTTATATTTCAGAATACCTACTTAAAAGGCATAATATTATTCAAAATGCATAAATTTAACGGGGTATTATGTTGTTTTTTTTTTGAAGTTAGGTTTGTGAAAAAAAAAAATCTTTTATGGCGCTTCGCCGACCGCTGCCGCGGCACGCTCGCTTCGCTTGCTCGGCTCGCGCGGTGTTTTGGTCACTGTTCTAACCTAAAACGACTGTTAGGATTTCTTAAGCGGCGGGGGGCTGGGCCCCCCGTCCCCCTGCTTCTGTTTTTTTTTCATTTGTACTCAATTCAGAATTTATAAAGTAAAAAAAAGTTTTGTTTGAGCCAACAGATCTCAAAAAAAACCATTGGATGTCTCTCTAATACCTCTGCTCTGGGGTTACTAAAAGAGTATCAAAGATTTCGTTATATTTTGGCTACGCTACAACGACGCACCGTTTTAGAGATATTGACATTTTTATAAAATTAATGTTTTTAAAAATTAGTTATGCTTGTTATTTTAATTTTTAGTTTTTTGCATTCACAATGCAATTTTTCTTATTGAAAAATGAAGTATTTAGAAAAAATCGACCCGTCTTACAACCAGCTCCGATGGGACTCGAACCCACGACCTTTCGCTTTCCGGGCGACTGCTCTTCACGAAAGGACGTGAAGAGCAGTCGAAATTCATATTTTAGAATTTCGAAGATTATGCTTTTTAATATTATGCCTTCAAGTCTTATGCATTATCATCATTATGGGTTATGCCAAAGATGCCTTATGCCTTTTCAATATTATGCCCTATGATGTATGCCAAATGAAATTATGACAATCAACTGTATGCGTTTATGTGTCAACCCATCTACAGTGCCACAAACTTTGCTGTGCCTGTGGCCAAAATGTGAAACTAAAGCCCCCAGTACAGGTTGGCCGATCATGGTCGGCGACCATGACCAATACATCGTACATTGACACTTTTGAACGAACAAGTTTAAAAAGGTTCTTTCAAAACTCGGCCAACCTGTACTGGGGGCTTCAAGTGATTTTTTTTAATGTCATTTTGCTGTCAAGTTGATGTCCAACCCATAAACTTATTTATACTATGGTCCAACCATAGCGCTGCAGCTGGCGGCTGAAGTTCTTAGAAGTCAGGGCCGGTTAAATTACTACAAAAAAAGAAAAACGTACGTAGCGCCGCTGTCACCGGCACAGAAGAGGTTGTGGCACTGTACCTACATATTGAAAGTCCTGTATTTTACCGTCGCTTGCCGCGCCGCCGGCCGGCTGTCTGTACCTGTCTGTACGTATAGGTCTACGGAGTGATTCGAGAGGCATCGGTTTGCTGTATAGTAGAGTAGGATTAGTATGGCGCGAGGCCCAAAATACCTTATTTTTGACTTCTGCGCAATAACGATCGGCGCTAGAGAGATTCGTGCCGCTACTTGTATTGTATGTAACTGTACATTATTACATACATTTAGGTATAGTTTGACCAAAAGCGCTGTACCGCTTCCGTTATAGCAGCGCCTTCCTAATGAGCGGTACAGCGCTTTCGGTCAAACTATAGCACAAATGTCGATTTCCTATCTATCTCTAAAAGCAGGGGGCTACCGGCAAAAAATATGGATATGAGCATGGAAGCCCATGCGCATATCCATATTTTTAGCCAGCAGCCCCAAAACGCAGACTACGATAATGCTTTACTATCGTGTGATTTTCTACGGTATTTTGAACTTTGAATTTGGTACCGTGTTATGGTTTTTTTAAACATAGCCGAAATTATAGTTGCGTAAATAATGGCAATACTAGTTTTGCTGTAGACATCCCTAAACTTAGCAGGAGCCTCTCGCTCGGCTCGTTTTTCCGTTCATCGTAATATCATACGAAAATAAACCTTATTGTTACTGCATAGAAACGAATTGACATTGCTTTTATTTTCATAGTGTACAATCTTGTTATAATATCTTTGGTCACAGCCGTCTCTATCGATAGAGATGGCTGTGCTTTGGTATATGGCCCGCTATTATTTCTCGGCTGCTTGCGCTCCTACAGTCACAAATTATATAGACTAGTACCTACAGTGCAACGAGTCTGAAAGAAGATGGCTTTGGTCAAAGATGAAGTACATCTTTGGCTTTGGTATAATACATGAAGCTCGACTTAATACTGAGGTAACTGGAGAGTGCAGTACGAACAATTTTTGTCCACCACAAATTACACAGTGGCTGTCTTTCGTCTCACCTACACTTTAAAAAAATACGTATGGTCATATGAGACAATTGACAGCCACTACATACATAAATGTCAAATTTGCTGGGTACACTTTTTTATTCAGGGTGAGAACTCCAGTTACCTCAGTATTAAGTCGAGCTTCATGGTATAATACCAGGAAACTTGTATGTTGTTATGTATAATACATAAGCTTTTTTTTTTAAATAGCCTGTCGGAAAACCGCTCGGGCGATTTTCTGAAAGCTCGTTGTGCTCACTAGATGTCCTACCTACCTATGCAGTTAGAAGGAACGGAACGTAAAGCCCCCAGTACAGGATGGCCGATCATGTTGGCCGACCATGATGGGCCATCGTGTACAGGGGTGGTTTGCGTTGCTCGCAGACGGCAATCACACGCAAACCGGCCCTGTACACGATGGCCCAAAATGATCGCCGACCATGATCGGCCATCCTGTACTGGGGGCTTTATAAATTTTACTTTTTGTTTGAGCCAACAGATCTCAAAAAAAACCATTGGATGTCTCTCTAATACCTCTGCTCTGGGGTTACTAAAAGAGTATCAAAGATTTCGTTATATTTTGGCTACGCTACAACGACGCACCGTTTTAGAGATATTGACATTTTTATAAAATTAATGTTTTTAAAAATTAGTTATGCTTGTTATTTTAATTTTTAGTTTTTTGCATTCACAATGCAATTTTTATTATTGAAAAATGAAGTATTTAGAAAAAATCGACCCGTCTTACAACCAGCTCCGATGGGACTCGAACCCACGACCTTTCGCTTTCCGGGCGACTGCTCTTCACGAAAGGACGTGAAGAGCAGTCGAAATTCATATTTTAGAATTTCGAAGATTATGCTTTTTAATATTATGCCTTCAAGTCTTATGCATTATCATCATTATGGGTTATGCCAAAGATGCCTTATGCCTTTTCAATATTATGCCCTATGATGTATGCCAAATGAAATTATGACAATCAACTGTATGCCTTTATGTGTCAATCCATCTACAGTGCCACAAACTTTGCTGTGCCTGTGGCCAAAATGTGAAACTAAAGCCCCCAGTACAAGTTTAAAAAGGTTCTTTCAAAACTCGGCCAACCTGTACTGGGCGCTTCAAGTGATTCTTTTTAATGTCATTTTGCTGTCAAGTTGATGTCCAACCCATAAACTTATTTATACTATGGTCCAACCATAGCGCTGCTGGCGGCTGAAGTTCTTAGAAGTCAGGGCCGGTTAAATGGGCGATTTTCTGAAAGCTCAGCCACTAGATGGCGCTGTCCCAACTATGCAGTTAGAAGGAACGGAACGTTATAAATTTTACTTTGACGCGACTTTTTTACGTAAATCGGAACGTCAGACAGATGTTATTTATTTACCTAAATCTTTAAATTTACCTATTTCGTTTCCGTTCCTCACAGTAGTACTTATTTAATATATTATTAGTTTCCTTTGGGTTTTTAAAAAGTAATTAATTTAAATATGTTTCATACCAAAATATACCATAGACATGTACATACTTATTCAACGCCATCTAGTGAAGCAATTGGAAGCTTTTTTTTTTTTAAATGGCCTCTCAGAAAATCGCTCATTACTACAAAAAAAGAAAAACGTACGTAGCGCCGCTGTCACCGGCACAGAAGAGGTTGTGGCACTGTACCTACATATTGAAAGTCCTGTATTTTACCGTCGCTTGCCGCGCCGCCGGCCGGCTGTCTGTACCTGTCTGTACGTATAGGTCTACGGAGTGATTCGAGAGGCATCGGTTTGCTGTATAGTAGAGTAGGATTAGTATGGCGCGAGGCCCAAAATACCTTATTTTTGACTTCTGCGCAATAACGATCGGCGATAGAGAGATTCGTGCCGCTACTTGTATTGTATGTAACTGTACATTATTACATACATTTAGGTATAGTTTGACCAAAAGCGCTGTACCGCTTCCGTTATAGCAGCGCCTTCCTAATGAGCGGTACAGCGCTTTCGGTCAAACTATAGCACAAATGTCGATTTCCTATCTATCTCTAAAAGTAGGGGGCTACCGGCAAAAAATATGGATATGAGCATGGAAGCCCATGCGCATATCCATATTTTTAGCCAGCAGCCCCAAAACGCAGACTACGATAATGCTTTACTTTGCTCGTGTGATTTTCTACGGTATTTTGAACTTTGAATTTGGTACCGTGTTATGGTTTTTTTAAACATAGCCGAAATTATAGTTGCGTAAATAATGGCAATACTAGTTTTGCTGTAGACATCCCTAAACTTAGCAGGAGCCTCTCGCTCGGCTCGTTTTTCCGTTCATCGTAATATCATACGAAAATAAACCTTATTGTTACTGCATAGAAACGAATTGACATTGCTTTTATTTTCATAGTGTACAATCTTGTTATAATATCTTTGGTCACAGCCGTCTCTATCGATAGAGATGGCTGTGCTTTGGTATATGGCCCGCTATTATTTCTCGGCTGCTTGCGCTCCTACAGTCACAAATTATATAGACTAGTACCTACAGTGCAACGAGTGAGATAGAAGATGGCTTTGGTCAAAGACATGAAGTTTGACTTAATACTCTGAGGTAACTGGAGCTCTCACCCTGAATAAAAAAGTGTCGCCAGCAAATTTGACATTTATGTATGTAGTGGCTGTCAGCTGTCTCATATGACCGTACGTATTTTTTTAAAGTGTAGGTGAGACGGAAGACAGCCACTGTGTTATTTGTGGTATTCAAAAAATTGTTCGTACTGCACTCTCCAGTTACCTCAGTATTAAGTCGAGCTTCATGGTCAAAGATGTAGTACATCTTTGGCTTTGGTATAATACATGAAGCTCGACTTAATACTGAGGTAACTGGAGAGTGCAGTACGAACAATTTTTGTCCACCACAAATTACACAGTGGCTGTCTTTCGTCTCACCTACACTTTAAAAAAATACGTATGGTCATATGAGACAACTGACAGCCACTACATACATAAATGTCAAATTTGCTGGGTACACTTTTTTATTTCATAACTTAACTTTCATGACTTTTGTTTCATAAAACGGAACGTCAGACAGATGTTATTTATTTACCATAATCTTTAAATTTACCTATTTCGTTTCTGTTCCTCACAGTAGTACCTATCAGGTGGCCTACCACAAGCTCTTAAAGCAGTTATTTTTAAGTCACTCTCTCAACTTAAAAATAACTGCTATAAGAGCTTGTGGTAGGCCACCAGTACTTATTTAATTTATTATTAGTTTCCTTTGGGTTTTTAAAAAGTAATCATACCAAAATAAATATGCCATAGACATTACATACTTAGTTCAACGCTCAGAACAATAACTAAAGCTTGTTCTGAGGTTCAACGCCATCTAAAAGTGATACCCATGAAGTTTGACTTAATACTCTGAGGTTACCTCAGTATTAAGTCGAGCTTCATGGTGATGCCATTGGAAGCTTTTTTTTAAATGGCGTGTCAGAAAATCGCTCATTCGAATGACAGTTGAAGCCCATACCCATTCCCATATTTTTTTGCCGGGGGACTCCCCCAGAAAAGACTGTGGCACTGGCACTGTATCTATTTCACCAGCCGTCCCATTTTGTCCAAAAATCTTCCCATTTCAGCCTTTTCAGCTATCGTATCGTCCGAAACTCGTCGCAGGTACTGGCAACACTGCGTAGTACGTTTGTTTATGGTTTCTTTCTTTCTCTCTCTTTTCGCACGGGCCAACCATAGAGAAAGATAAATATGGGGCCAACTCATCGGTCTTTTGACGTAAAATGATTATTTTCGGTACATGAATAATGTTATGAATTCAGTTAATTTATTTAATGCATAGGTTGTAATATTGAACAATAACTATGGAGGTGCATTATTTGTTGTTTGTGCTTAGTGTATTTTGGCATTGCACCGATGCTATCATGTGGAGTTTGGCTCCCAACACTCAGAAATGTTTGAAAGAGGAATTACACGCTCATGTGCTTGTGGCAGGAGAATACGAAGTAACTGAAGTTCCCGGACAGAGAGTTGATTATATTGTGAGTATAAAACTTAAGTTTGAATCAGATTTTCAGTAATTTGTGTCATGCTCAATAATGCCCATTGAAATTGCACTACCGGCTGTTTCTTCACCCTATGAAACGTTACTTTATTCACTTACTGTGGCTTCTGAATATTTACCATATGTTTTAAAAGTTTTAAGTTAAATTATGGCTTTAGAAGTTTGTGTATCTCTTCATAGATAAAATTAATGTAATACTTTTCATTTCAGATTCGTGACTCCAAAGGAAACATTCTTTCACAAAAAGACACTATAACCAAAGGGAAATTCACCTTTGTTACAGATGTTTACGATACTTTTGAAGTTTGTTTCATATCCAAAGTGCCACCAGGTAAGATATTACTTTGGAATCAAGTTCTTACTAAGCACTAGCTTTCCTGGACTACACGACGTTATCCCGTGAGAATGTGACATTTTTCCGGGATAAAAAGTAGCCTATGTTCCTCTCCAGGCTACAAAGTATAAGTGTCCCAAATTTCAGGCAAATCCGTTCAGCCGTTTTGGCGTGATTGAGTAACAAACATACAAACATTTAAACTTTCACATTTATAATATTAGTAGGATAGTAGCAAGTAGGATGATGGTGGTGATACTAATTTAATCAAGTGTAATGTATAATATCATTGTTTTCAGAACGCCGTGGCATTAGTCATGATGTAAATCTAGACATTAAAGTTGGAATTGAGGCCAAAAACTATGAAGGTGTAAGTATTTTCCATTCCATGTTTCTGATTTCATGGTTGCAAGTCTTCTGTTACCTGATTCACAACCATTCGGAGAGCGAACTAGATTCAAATCCTGTGCTTTGTCCATTCTAAAATGAGCAGCAGTGATAATGCATAAGCGATAAGGTGTGGGGGAAGGGAATGAGAGCAGAAAAAACAACAATTGAAATTAATGTTCAACCTTCCTCGTAGGGGCTGTCCATTAAATCACGTGAGGCCGAAAGGGGGGAGGGGTGGTCCAGGAAAATCTCACCAAGTATCACAATCACATAGTAAAAGGCCTCAAAAGTATCACCTGGGTTGATGGGGTGGTCTAAAAAGTTGCTAAAATACATCATGTCATGATAAATGGACAGCCCCATATTCAAACCTCCAACTTATCACATCAATATGTCTCTTCACACAATAAATATTTATTTTATTTACTTATTGCTTTCTGTATGTAACTATTAGCTAATTTAAATTTTATTTATTGTCGGTGGGTCATCTTCATCAAACTACACTTCTAGAACTCTTGGGTAATAACTTAAGTTTATAAAAATGACCCCTTATTAATGTCTTAACATTCTGTGAACTACTTTGAGAGGAAATTGTTAACAGCTGTTTGAGAATGAATGTATTTATTAATGTTTATTAATTGTTTTTTTGTTTGTGTTTGTAATTGATGTCATCCCTGTTGACAAAAGTTTGTTACCTGTGTGTGAAATTATGGAAGTGATTTGTTATAATATAATTTAATCTATAAATTGTATTTAAATATCTACAAAAAACCTCTTGTCTGTATGGAGCATGTAGAAAATGGTTTTCAACTAACATGAATGAACAGTCTCTCGTTTGTTGAAAAGGTAATCTTAACCGACTCTAATGTTGCAGATTGCGGAGGCTGCGAAATTGAAGCCAATGGAACTTGAACTGAAAAGATTAGAAGATCTTTCAGAAGCTATTGTTCAGGACTTCACCCTGATGAGGAAGAGAGAAGAAGAAATGAGGGACACCAATGGTAGATTTAATTAAACACTTATTTTACGCATTTTGTTTTCACAACAGAGTATTAGTTGTCAAAAGCTCAATAGAATAACATTCTGATTTATGAAATGGCTAGTATTCAGGTGGAAAAGATTTAATTGCTAAATTGAAATACAGTTGCCAAAATTTGGTTCTGTATACAAAATTTCAGTCAGCGTCAGATAAGTCTGAGCACGGTAGAAATCAAATACCTACCAACTAATATTTTTAAAAACCTTATGAATAAACTGTAATTAGCGCCAAAACTCTAGATATTATGTGTGTTGGACAGAGTGAGAAGGCTCTATACTCAGGGACTGGCTTAGTGACAAGAATTATAATTTGTGTTATCAGCAACCTCTATTGACCAACTTATTAGATTTACTTACATCTTTTACAACTTATCTTAAAATTTAACAGATTTACATTGATCCAGTAGCTGGGGTTATCGCTGGAAATCCAGCGCTGGCTTTGTGTAAACGTTTTTTCGTGCCAGCCAGTGCTGGCGCCAGTCCTGGTACCTATGGAGTTAACGGCTGCCTACTTACTAGCGCAATTTCATGTCGCCAGCTTCTAGATCAATGCAAATCTGCTGCATCTTTAGTCAACTCATATAGTCACTCAAGTTGAATTCCTAGAATATTGAGGATATTTGTAATAAAAATAACAAGTATAATTAACCAAAGTGTCCTTTGTTATTCAATTTCAGAGTCCACCAACAACCGTGTCCTATTCTTCAGCATATTCTCAATGGTCTGTCTCCTTGGACTGGCCACTTGGCAAGTACTCTACCTACGCCGGTACTTCAAGGCCAAGAAACTTATTGAATAGTAGTCTATAAGTAGATAGAGCCACGGATGGAGCGACATGTGTCTCAAGAGTTGTTTTTTTGTAAAAGTGTACAACATTATGTACATTTCTTAGATATCAATATTACTGTTTTATCAAGCGAGATCTCAAAATATTACTGTTCTCATTTTAAGTAGTGTTGACCTTGTTTCCTATTCATCAATGCAACTTATTAAGAATGTTTTTTTTTTTCATCACAATCGCTCATGTAACTTTATCCGCGGATATAAGATCTTCAATTTACTTTATATTTTAATATAAAAATAAACAATAAATTTTGAATACATACACAATGATGACTTATTTAATTTTATTGTTAGTGTTTGTTTGAGGATGTAAATTTTTTGGAATCATTTAATTTGTTTTATTGCTTACAAAACTATTCCAATAGTGGTGCAGTTTAGGAACTTTAGATTAGTCAGCCCCTTGATTCACGAACCATGGAAAACGGATTCGGAATCAAATTCTGTGATTTGCAACTGTAATCTTCAATCAACAACACAACGCTTCAAGAACTAAAAACTCGAATAAGGCAACATATGGCACCCAACTAGTCATTTTAAACTGAGAAAAATCAAAAAGTTAACGAAGCTTACGTCAAAGCAAGCTTAAGAAACAAGAGCGGACATTTGAAGTGCGCTCTTATTTTCTCGGCCGTTTTTTACACTCCTACCGGTTATCGAGATATTTTCGATCGAAAACTAATTCCCGTTTATATATTTCATCTTCCTTTACCGCATCGTAAAATGCCGATCGCGTCCTTTCGGTGCCGCGGAAGCCGTACGGCGAGGGCCGGGGAATGCGCTCGATGATTAATGGTGTATGTAGCTAATATGAACTACTAAAGGGAATCGAACCTAGGTCCTCGGAGGGATGACGCACACTGTTGTACCCCAGGGGGCCAAAGTTCATAGCCCACTTCTACCGCACCGCTCCAACACCGCTCCAACCCAAAACCGCTCTAAACGAAGGCGACAGCTAGCAGGCACCCAGCAGTCTACGCGGCGACAGCTAGCAGACTCCCAGCTGTCCACGCGTCGACTGCTATTCCCTCTATAGCACAGAACACAATTACTCCAACTCTATAGGTGCGCGGCGGCGACGGCGCGGCGACCGCTAGCAGTCAGCGCGCGGACAGCGCGTGGACCGCGCGGCGTCGACTACCGAGCAGTCAGACGGGGCGGTAAGCTCGCGGACCGCGCGCTGTCCGCTATTTTATATTGTTACTGTAAAATGCATCTACAGTGAACGATTTAAGTCCATATTTGGCTGTTCATACTTTGGTTGGGTGGGAGCGGTGCGGTCTAAGTGGGGTATGACCTCAACTCTGCTAACGTTAAGTCACAATCGTGTTTCAATTGTAGTTCAGTTGTAGTGTTTTTTTACACACTAGTTACAAGAAATGTGTACTTTTTTCACAATACTACTGATGGTCATACCACACACTACAATACATTCACATCACACCATACTGTCATAATTCTTGTAACTAGTGTTTTAAAGAGCACTACAACTGAACTACAATTGAAACACGATTGTGACTTAGCGTTAGCAGACTTGGCCCCCAGGTGTGCTGCAAGCAAAGGCTTATTAGTTCAAAAATACTTAGGTAATAATGCAGTCAGTTTGATGTTGTCTATACTAATATTATAAAGAGGAAAGATTTGTTTGTTTGTTTGCATCGAATAGGCTCCGAAACTACTGGACCGATTTAGAAAAGTCTTTGACCATAAGAAAGCTATATTCTTCCCTTCCCGAGTGACATAGGCTATATTTTATGCCGATATTCCCACGGGAACGGGTAACCGCGAGCTTCCGCCAGTATTAAATAAATTAATCGGGAAAAACTTAATGAAATAAAATAAGACTGCATTCTACACAAATAAAAAAAAAAGTAAGTATAATTAATACCTCATTTTATTTTGTTGCAAATTATTGACATCGGGACAACCATTAAATTCAACCACTGTGTGATTTGCCAGCACAAATTGTTTAGGATTTTAATTTTAATTAAAAAGTACATTTACACACTTAAATGCAATAAATTAGTTTGTGATCATTGTCATATCCACAATAATTCCATCGAACTATGTGGCCATTTGGAAGCATCAATATTATGTAAATACATTTGCTACCTCATACTATTAAATATTATCTACAGCTTTCCTCAACTTGTACATACACTGTGCCACCTAAAATGTGTACTTAGTAAAATATCAAACAATAATGAAGAATACAAAGTGTCAACCTGGTTTTGAATAAAATAAATAATTTATTGTTGAAATATTTTTACAATAAGCAATTTCATATAAGACTTATTTACTGTTAGGCACTTTGATCCCTATTAATATTTGACTGGTTTTTAAATGCACACCATTAAGCAATCAATAATATTAGGAAAATATATATTGGAATGTATGTTTTTACACTAGGTAGCTTGCACACATTTTAGTAGTTCAGAGCATTCAAGAAAACAGCATTGAACTAGAAAAGTAATACAAGATAAAATTAATTATAGAAAATAGAAATTATAAAAAAGGAATAAATTTTACTTAAGTATACATAATCCCCATGGATTTTCAGTAAAAATTTCACTTAAAAATTTGCTTTATGCTTTAAATTGAAGCATTAAAATAATAAATAACAAAATTTTGCAGACGAAAATATTACTAAGTTTAATATTGCATCCAGCAAGATAATACGTCCATGGTAGGGTAGGTAGAAACCATAAGACTTCTAACTGTATCATCATTAAAAAAAACATAGAAAATTCCTATTTAGCTTAATCGCACCTGTTATTAGAATGAAGTCTATCAAAATCTTTATATACAATAAAATCTCGTCCACTATGTGGGAGGGAGTAACTGTACAACTGTGATTTCGGCTTAAGATCAAAGCGGCGAGTAGTCCAACTGTACCGTGAGGTGCTTGACGCCCGCCTCGCGGAATATCCGGTTGGCCTGTTCCGTAATATACCTAGGGTCCACCTCTCTCGCTACTTCCAGTTTGAGAGCACCCACGTGCACGTCACTACACAGAGTCCAGAAGTGCGGTTCTTGCACCGCGTGCACACCAGCGAGGCCTACGACGCGCGTGTACAAATTGGGCAAGAGGCGCTCTAAGGAGCTGGGAGTCCGTTGCATGAGCACGCCGGCCGAATCGCGCACTAACGGCAACACACTCGCGGCGATCAGGAGAGCTATCGCCATCGAGCATATGGGGTCAGCGCGCATCCATCCGAACGTGCGCATGAGTATGGCGGACACTATGACGCCGACGGATCCTAGCGTATCGGCGAGCACGTGAAGGAAGACTCCTCGCATTATCGCGGACCCCGCGCCCGTAGGCGCCTCCATGTCGTCGTGGTCATGCGAGTGGTTGTGGTTGTGGCTGTGGCCGCCGTGCGAGTGGCCGTGCCCGCCGTGACCGTGCGCGTGCCCGTGGTGGAACGCGTAAATGCCCACCAAGTTAACCAGGAATCCCATTATTGAAACCAGCAGGAGGCGCTCATGCTTCACCTGAAAAAAGATAGCATCTGTTAGTTTGTGTAAGCTAAGAACTCCGGCGTGGTGGAACTCCGCGGAAGGCGGGACATTTACAAGCGGCCGACCGAGTGCGGTTGGGGTTCACCTCACCGGCGCCGGCACCTCGTCTGCATTCGACGCCCACAGAATAATATAAAATCGAAAGTATATTTCTCTTTCTTTGATATGGGCTCTACATTAAGATTAATAAAATTCTGGTTCATAATAAAATAGATGACCTTGAAGAAAGGAATCTATACGCTAGCTTTACTCTCATAATAAAATTGTGTATGTTTCTCTCTCTTTTTTTGTCATTCTGTGAATTCTGTGATATGGGGACTACTAACAAGAGTAAGAACGAGCGCGCACGAGCAACTTTTGTTGTTTCCGCAAATATTTTGTCTCTCACATCAAGTCTACGGGTTTAGTATGAAAGAGCGCGCATGAGCGACTCGACTTTTTCACACTATTGATGTAAGAAACAAAATAGTTGCGGAAATAAAAGTTGCCCGTGCGCGCTAGCACTTAACGCGACATGTCGCGTATAATTATAACTAGCGGCCGCCCGCGGTTTCACCCGCGTGGTTCCCGTTCCCGTGGGAATATCGGGATAAAAAGTACATATAAACCTTCCTCTTGAATCACTCTATCTATTTAAAAAAAACGCATCAAAATCCGTTGCGTAGTTTCAAAGATTTAAGCATACAAAGGGACATAGGGACAGAGAAAGCGACTTTGTTTTATACTATGTAGTGATGGAACGCGAAAGTGTCAATAATTGAAATAAGTAAATAAATAAATTTAGAAAGCAATAACGTTTTCTTAGTGTTCTCTATCCACATAGGATTTATGTTAAAAAGTCTACGCTTATGGTATCGCGTGCGGGAAGCACTAAAAACCACAATTTCAAAAATAACATATCAAACAATCAATTGAATCAATCAAAAATACAACCCATTGCACAGGCGATATCTGACCATGTCGTAACTTAACGCCTATCATGGTAACAAAAGGTGGCAGATGAAGTATAAAATACGTGCTTATTGAGCTACCGTTGGCGCAACGCAATTTCAACATTATTACAATTACCAAGTGTTGTAAATCATTCAGCAAAGGAAAGTGGTTTCTGTTTGGGCATCTAATCAAGATAAGAGTTGAAAGATTTCGTAATGTGCTTTTTCATACCCTTTACTCTATAACTTCTATGTTTGTAATAAGTAATTGTATTTTTTAAGTGGTTTTATATTTTTGATACCATATTATTGTAAAAATTTAAATCTTACTAAGACTATAAATGCGAAAGTTTGGACTAAACCCGCCCAGGGCCTGGGATGGCACAGGTTAATGAGGCCACTTCTCTGATTTAAGAAGTTTTATTTAGTATTTGATTAAGAACATGAAGGGTTTGGAGGGCCCCCCAGGATTTGTGGTATTGGGCGAGCAGCCCTGCCCCTTTTGTCCGCTACTTCCCAAGAACAGCTAAAAAGGTCTAGATTAAATTTGGAACTTAGTAAGATTTATAGGCTTGAATAGCACAGGCTCCTTTTTATCCCAATATTTCCACAGGAACGGCAACCGCTCGGATGAAACAGTTGGATGCAGTTATTAACAAGAGCAGAATACTTGTTTTGTTAAACCTTATAAAAATAAACTTATTCATTGTATTAATATTTGAACTGTATTTGAATAATGATATTTTTTATAATATGTCTCGTTATTAAAACTTACTTGATAGTTAGTACAAAGTTATGAGATTTAAATTTAAATAATAAGAGTTTTTACTAACTGCATAAATAAGATAAAAAATAATATACTTTGCATAATCCAAAAGTGGTAAAACAATAACAAGGCATTGCCTGGTTAAGCATTATGAGATGCTTGTCTTTTCTTAGCTTTAGGTCAGTTAAAGTATTACATGCATCCTGAGTTATTTAGACCAATATACTCAGACTGAACAAAGTCTTGGTTATTATGTTCTGGCATGTATAAAAAGTACAAAGGCACATAATTTACCACAAATATCATATCACTCACCTCAGGCGGTTCTATGGCTCTTTCCACAGCTTCACTCATGATAAAGAATGCAATAAATAGCAGGAAGAGGCCATTCACAAATCCCGCCAGGACTTCAGCTCTAGCATAGCCATAAGAAAATCGCTCGTTGGCGCGCCACTTTGACACCAAAGAGGCAGCTAAGCCTGCCACCAGACCAGTGCAGTCAAAGAACATATGGAATGCATCGGATATGAGACCTGCAAAATGCATATTAAACAAACTTACTACCATTTAAAAACAGTTTTATTACAAACACAGTTTCATGAAAGAAACATGCATTATTGTAACTAATAACATCTCTATGACTTACTTACCTAAACTGTTAGTCCATACTCCATAAAAAAGTTCAACGAAGGCAAATGATAAGTTCAATATAAGGAACAGGAATAGATTTCTTGAATTCTTATCAGAATATATTAGTCTAAACCAATTTTGAAATTTTTCTCTAATTCCGCCAAGAGGTCCGCGTGGAAGCCGAGTATCTTTCTGCGTGAGTGGTAACATTTTGATTCTTGATTTGACTTACGATAATATCACGTCATTTCATGTCTAATTGATTGAAATCAACTAACACTACTAAAAGGAACACTGCATACGTGTACTTTTTAACCAGGCGGCTCCTAACCTCGCGTTGATTTTATGTGAAGCAAGCTTCTTTTAATGAGTAAGGGAATTTTAGTTTAGAAGAACCATATTTTATCTTTCAAATCTGGCCATTTTCTAACTATGTTTCTGTAAGTAATCTATTTATTTTACTTGGACGTTGACGACAAAAATTCACGAAATAATTGGTGAAATAAATTCATTCGACCATCAAGCAAGAAGTCAACAACCTGTCAAAAATGGCTGTTCTGTCACTGTCAGACATGACAGCAGCAAGCAGCTGGCAAGACCAAAGATGTAGGCTACGTTCCGTTTTGCGCCAACAGCGATAATATCACTGATATCGCGCTCACACATCGTTCCGATTTGTTGTGAGCGCGACAACGAAAGCAGTAATTACGTCACGGATGACGTCACTACCGCCGCCATTTTGCGATCACGGTGATATCGTTCTCAAGCGTCAGCACTGTGAGCGGGCTGTCATATTTGACGTTTTGTTGTCAAACGTCATTGTTTGTTGTGGTTTTGTTTGAGTAATCTCTGCGTTTTAGGTTTTATTTAGGTATTTTATTTGTTTATCCCGAAGCAGAAAGCCAGAAAAATGATAGTGCTTATTAAAGATGAGACGACGGGTAGAGACATTACTCTAAATTTAAGCACGGATCACTATCATCATCGCTGTCCAATAAAACGTGTACTAATTGACGAATATCCATACTAAACCGGTGATTATTTACTTACAAATTCAAATCAAAACAACGCTCGCTCGCGATGCTTGCAAATAGCCGTTCCGAATTGAAATCGCGTCAACAGTGCTGTCAGCGCGATAATCAAATCGGAACAGCTTTTAGCGCTCACAGCGCCAACAGGTGGCCTACCACAAGCTCTTATAGCAGTTATTTTTAAGTTGAGAGAGTGAGACGCCGCTCTACACGCCGTATAGCGGCGTCTCACTCTCTCAACTTAAAAATAACTGCTATAAGAGCTTGTGGTAGGCCACCAGTACTATTGACTCAAAACGGAACACGGCCGTAGAGTGTGGCTACGTTCCGTTTTGCGCCAACAGCGATAATATTATGCCCCCAGTACACGATGGCCGATCATGGTCGGCGACCATGACCAATACATCGTACATTGACACTTTTGAAAGAACCTTTTTAAACTTGTTCGTTCAAAAGTGTCAATGTACGATGTATTGGTCATGGTCGCCGACCATGATCGGCCATCGTGTAGGGGGCATTACTGATATCGCGCTCACACATCGTTCCGATTTGTTGTGAGCGCGACAACGAAAGCAGTAATTACGTCACGGATGACGTCACTACCGCCGCCATTTTGCGATCACGGTGATATCGTTCTCAAGCGTTAGCACTGTGAGCGGGCTGTCATATTTGACGTTTTGTTGTCAAACGTCATTGTTTGTTGTGGTTTTGTTTGAGTAATCTCTGCGTTTTAGGATTTATTTAGGTATTTTATTTGTTTATCCCGAAGCAGAAAGCCAGAAAAATGATAGTGCTTATTAAAGATGAGACGACGGGTAGAGACATTACTCTAAATTTAAGCACGGATCACTATCATCATCGCTGTACAATAAAACGTTTACTAATTGACGAATATCCATACTAAACCGGTGATTATTTACTTACAAATTCAAATCAAAACAACGCTCGCTCGCGATGCGTGCAAATAGCCGTTCCAAATTGAAATCGCGTCAACAGTGCTGTCAGCGCGATAATCAAATCGGAACAGCTTTTAGCGCTCACAGCGCCAACAGTACTATTGACTCAAAACGGAACACGGCCTGTGTGTCAGATAACTCTGCACGTGCTTGGCGCGTTTTTGGCGCTAGTTACAGTGCATTTTTTTGTTCTAATGTTATAGAAAATATTAGTATTCGATTTTTACCGCGCGCAGACTTATCTGACGAGCACTCTTTACTTTTGGGCAAGACCACAGCCGTCTCTATCGTCTTCGATAGAGATGGCTGTGGCAAGACCTCAGAACAATAACTAAAGCTATAGAAACCGTACTAAAATAACTATCGTACTCACTTTAAGTAATTCAGCATACATGAGTAAGAGTGAAATAGACAATCTTTGTGAGTTTCTATTGTTTCTGTCATTGTCACAAGCTCGTAAAGTACAAATGTCAAATGGTTCTAATTGGTTGTAATATAATACTACCAAAATAAAAATACGTGTTTGTTGAGAACGTAGTTTCTGAGGTATGACCAATTTAATACGAACGTATTACAATGGTCGAACAGCTTCGCTGGCAGCTAAAGTGAAAATTTATTAATTTACAAGGAATTCGGTGATAAAACAACAGGAAAGTGTGCATACAGACTCTCTAGAGGGATTGCATTCCGTGTTTAGGATGGTTTGTGTTGTTCTAGGCTGTACGTCTAATATATCACGGAAAGAAGATTCGGATGAGATTGAATCATTTTATCGGTAAGTTTTGTTTCAAAATACAAATATTTTTAAGAATTTAACATCAGTATTATCCGAAAATTGTAATAAATTAATATTATCAATAGAAATGTGCGAGTTTTGGTCTATTTTTTATATTTTCTTGCATTTCTGTTAAAGTTGTTAAGGTTATGATAGTGCTGTGATTTTTTTATCGATGTTAACAATTTTTACTTCTTTCAGATTTCCCAAAGATGAAACTATTAAAAATGATTGTATACGCCGTATTTCAAAAATCAACTGGACAGCAAAAGTGAACAGTCACGTTATGCGTAACACTTTGGACTACAATCATTTGAGCCAAATGAGAACATTAAAGATGTGTTTATAAGAAAAAATATTTTCTTTATTTTAATTAATTGATTAATTTCCTTTTCAGCTTAATTCACTCTAATGTTTGAAAATCCCGCCTGAAAGCTACTTATAGGGCTCGTGGTTTTTTACTGTCACATTTTTCCTATACTTACAAAATTGCATTGTGAATGCATAAAAATAATATAAAATCTTAGTATAGATTACTGAAGACTGCAAATTTTCAGCATTATTGTGTTCCGGCAGTTAAGAGATAAGATAGCCAGTTCCTCAGTGATTGAGGATTCCGGGAGTAGTACGCTTCCACCTTCAGCCTTATCACCACTTATCATCAGGTGTGATGAAGGCTAAGTGCTACCCCGTTGTGGATAAAAAAAATAAAAAAATATATAAAAGAAAGTGGTACTTACTGCATTTATAATATTGCAGGTGCTATACTTAATTATTCATTGGGTCTACTCACACGTACCACAACCACACAACATGTGGGCGGGGTGTATTTTGTATTGGAAATGAATACCTAGTACAATTTACACGTAGGTACCACATTTTGCCGTCATTATCGACCGCGTGCGTAAGTAATACCGACCACCACCAGCGACGACGCTGTGAACTAGCAGCCAGCCACACCGCATACGACGTATCCACATCACAACTACTGGCGACAACGCAATCACATTGACATTTTGTCGCACAGCCACAACGCAACTGCTAAAAGCTGCATCGACACCACATTTTGTCGCTGCGATCTGGTGTGGTTGTTTGTGGTAGGTACGTGTGCGTCGACACATTACCATAGGTATCTACCGTACTTACTAGTGTCATTGACATACATAGAGATTTTAAAAATGTAATGTATGTAAAATCTATTTTTAATTTATCGATATTAATGTCGATGACGTTGCATCACTGGCGTAAAAAAAACTTGTGACAACCTTGTAAATTAAGAAACATTAGTCTGTATACTATCTCTTTCTTACACATGTACTACTGCATAAGATAAAAGAGTACGAACTAATGTATTTTGTTGTTATTTTAGCACGGTTTCTATAGCTTTAGTTATTGTTCTGAGGGCAAGACAGTAGTAAAAAATTCGTCCTTTTGTAGGACAGGCGAAGATATTAAGACATACTGCCAATTCTTGGATTTTATTATAGTTTCATAAGTTTTCATAAGAATGTAGAACTCCAAACTTCTACATTCCAATGCTTTTTGGAGTTTTTGCCATCAAGTATGTTGAGTGAGACAGCCTTCTCGGTAATTCTTGCAGAGGTGGTTACCACTACAATAAAACACTGAGATAGCGTTGACTTGAGTCACACACAACACAAAGTCCATTAAGAAACAATTTGTGATTGATAAAAATACACCCGAGCAAATGGCGCCAAAAAACTCCTGACAAGAGACAAGAGCACCATGACCACAAAACAGAAACTTACTGTGACTATATTAGTGACTATCATACACACTGACACTGACATCGGTAACCATCCAGTTTTGACCCCTGCACGCGTAGCATGATGACCTCGAGAGCGGTTTTGTCTACGTTGAAACGTTAAAAAAAACATCCCAACGTAGACAAACCCTTTGTTTAACTGTCAAAAATGACATTAAGTGGTAGACAAAATCTTTGTCGGGTTCGTCATGCTACGCCTGCTGGTTCACTGGACTTAATTTATTGCTAATGGCCTCTAGTATAACCAGTTCAGCCAAGCCAACATGATCGGCCATCCTGTACTGGGGGCTTAAAGGCCCCAGTACAAGTTGGCCGACCATGGTCGGCGACCATGACCGGCGATCATTTAGTGACAGTGTTCACACGATCGCCGGTTTCATTCTGCGTTGGAACGGCCGTGAGGATGAACGTGTATGCAATGACGGCTTATGCAATTTACATTTACAGCGCTTTTAACGTATTACGAGAATTATTCTATATAAAAGAGGCTTCATAATTGACATTTGAAGCCAATATAAGGACAAAGAAGCTACGCCATATCGGTTCGCAAATCCTACGGCGGACCTTGCAAAGAACCGGCAAGAAACCGTCAAGGGCAAGCTTTTTCTTCTACATACGACATGGGCTTTATTCTTTGAGTATTCAAAAGCATTATTTGACATTTGAAGCCCATATTATGCCCATATAAGGACAAAATATGGGCTTCAAATTTCAAATGAAGCCTATACCCATCAATCCCATCATCCATATACTTAGCCGGTAGCCCCCGTTTCTAAAATGTAAAATATTATGCAAATGAAATCATTCTCTTCTTTACGCTCGCGCATCTGATTGGTTAGAATTATTAAGTTTTCTGCTTACAACCAATAGAAATTAGAGAAAGGACAACATGCCAGTTTGACGAAATAGCATCTTTTTGATGAGTCATAGACGTTTTTATTGACACTCGTTTCCGGAAAAGTTTATAATAATGTCTATGAAACGTGTCTATATTGTTTTTAGTCTCCAATTTGAGGGCGGTGATTTATTTAATTCTAGGGAAATTAAAAATAATTTCATGAAAACTCATAATTAAAAAATCAATGTGTGTCTTGGAATTTATAAAATGTATTATTTTGAATTATTTCATGGTTTTATTTTTCTCCCGCCAATAATTTGAACGTGTTCCACCGGAAATTTGTCTATAGATGCGTTTGTTTCCGAAAAGTGAACGTTTCACGAGTCAACAGCAACGTCTTTCGAGAAGTTCTAGGCGCTGTTTGCGACATTTTTCATTCTTTTATCCGTCATCCAATGTTTAATGTGATGAAATAACACGTCGGTAAACGTATATTTACGATATTAGTGTTCATAGTCGTAATTAAGTAATCGTAAGATTACGATATAAGCTAATATGGGCGACGAAAGCCACCCGAAAACTCTCTACGTCGGTAATTTAGACGCGAGTGTGACAGAGGATTTCCTATGCGCGTTATTTGGACAAATAGGCGAGGTAAAAGGCTGTAAGATAATTCGCGAGCCTGGTAATGATCCTTATGCTTTTCTCGAGTTTACAAATCATTCGGCAGCGGCTACGGCCCTGGCCGCCATGAACAAACGAGTGTTCCTGGATAAGGAGATGAAGGTTAACTGGGCAACGAGTCCTGGCAATCAGCCGAAGACCGACACTAGCAATCATCACCACATATTCGTTGGTGATCTATCGCCTGAAATTGAGACCCATATATTGCGTGAGGCTTTTGCACCATTCGGGGAGATATCAAACTGTCGGATAGTTCGTGACCCACAAACGCTCAAATCTAAAGGGTACGCTTTCGTTTCATTCGTAAAAAAAGCTGATGCTGAGGCTGCCATCCAGGCTATGAACGGCCAGTGGTTAGGCTCACGCTCCATTCGCACGAACTGGTCGACTCGTAAACCACCGACGAATAGACCAAATGAAGGTGCAGCAACTAGTAAGAGAGCTAAACAACCGACATTTGATGAGGTGTACAACCAGAGTTCACCTACTAACACAACTGTGTACTGTGGAGGATTTACAAGTAACATAATTACTGAGGAATTAATGCAAAACACATTCTCACAATTTGGCCAGATACAAGATGTCAGGGTGTTTAGGGACAAAGGATATGCTTTCATTAGGTTCACAACAAAAGAAGCGGCAGCACACGCAATTGAAGCTACTCACAATACAGAAATTAGCGGACACACAGTTAAATGCTTCTGGGGTAAAGAGAATGGAGGAGGCGACAATCAGGTGTGTATATAAAGGACCATTTTAATCTGCATCTTGATTGTCTAACTCAAATATCTTTTGTGATTGCTTTCTGTTTGAAAGATGTTGTACAACCATTGCTGCAGTTATAAAAAATTTAATCAACTGCCTTCAACAAGTGATAGATGTCAAACTGAAAGTGATTACAATATAATAATATGTTGAGTTAAGGTATTCAGCATTTATGTGATGGGATCATTCCTCTGACGTGAAGGGGGATTCATACATAGCGTGAATGATTTGCCATGCATGCCCCGTTCACTTTTCTTAGCACATGTATTTTACTTGCAACACTTGCTTTAAATTTTTATATGCAATATATACAATAATATTGTGCTGTTCCATCTGGCACAAGAAGAAAACACGTCTCGTGTGCCGAGACAATAATAGCCCCCTGTTTCATAAATAAAATTTACTCAATATTTGTACTAGTTACAAGTACAGCTGATAATCAATGAATTGTAAATTTTCTCTAATACATTGTGTAATATAACAGATTTGAGCTTTCTTATTCCTCAAACGGTTGATAAATATTACAAACTCTATCCTCATTTGTTTAATTATAACTTTAATCCCCAATTAAAACAAAATTAGAATTACAAACAAGGTGAAAGGATTTTTATATTTTGTATAACAAGAATGATTTAGATTATTTTTAATGTTACATAACATTCAATATTTTGAAGAGGATTAAAGATAATTGATTATTAAATTTGACCTACAAGCCTAAATAAGGTCAACCAAATGATGGCCAAGTAAACCATGCCTCAAACAATAAAATGTAAATATCTATAAAAGTATTGTAATGTTTTATTTTAGCCGTGTTGGGCCAAGTTTGTTACCAAACATATAATAAAAAGAAAAAAGGTTACTACATAATAATAACTCCTTTTTCTAATTCAAATTCAAAAGCAGTTTTTACCGATTAATTACATTATAAAACATAAATAAAACAAAATAACACCGCTTGCACAACTAGGATACCAGGGTTTCACAATCAGTGTGTCTCGGCCACAGGCCTCCTCAGAATAGGCCTCTCCTAACTTTTTCCATTCGTCCCTATTCTGCAAGTCTAGTGCTAGTCGCGCCAAATATCGGTCTCATGTTGTCTGACCGCCTTTTGAGTTGCCATCCCCTTTTTCTCTTTGTGTTGCATCTTGCCGCTAATAGACATTTTGTTTAAAGTCTGCCTGCAATAAATATTTGAATAACTACAAATTTTATGATAGTCTTAAATGCAAGTTAGGTACATATGCAGCCAATGTATTGATAATTTAAACTAAAATATTGTGGCTATTGTAAATGGCTTATGTAATATTGTGAATTAAAAGCAAAATTTTTAAATAGTTTACTCTACACAATTTCGTTCTTGTTGTGTACTATGTAATGGAATTAAGAAGTCCAAACATTCATTAATTAGTTCAATATTGCATAAACATATAAAATCAATTTAACATTACTGTTACCTGTTACACATCAAATAAATGTGTACCCTGTCTGGGTATGACAATGTAAAGTTTATAAGCTGATTTCTATTTAATTACATAAATTATGCATATTCATGAAAATATTGGTTAAAATAAAAACCAATATTTTAACCAACATTTAACAAATCAATTAAATGTGAATTTTACATAACCTACTTGTTTGGTAATACAAGTTGTGTCATCAGTACTCTCCTCCATATTAATGACTTCTCACTATTAGCCCTGTAAATGTACATATTAAGTGAATATTTTGACGTTTACAGAGTACGAATAATGCGCCACCTGCACCAGCTTCCATGGGAGGAGCACAAACACAGTACCAGTATCCGTACCAGCAAAACATGGGCTATTGGTATGCCCAGGTAAGTTAACAGAATAACTTAAATATTCCTTTACCCTAAAAGCCAGTTTGAAGATAGAGTATTGTATGTTTTCTTCCTTCTTCTTCTTCTTAACAATACGAGCAGTTTCCGCAACTCGACGTCTATTGCGCCTATTTTGCGTCCGGAGGGTGTGCGGCCAGATCACTCCAGCCAGCCCAGCTCAGCCAGGAATGCTCCAAGAGCTTTCACATTCGTGATCGCTTCCTGGACGCTGCCCGGCGAGCCGAGGTACCCCGCCCGGTAGGGGGCCACCCCCCTGCATTCCAGCAGTACGTGGGTAGCTGTTTCTTCTTCCTCCATTCCATGCACCCTCTGCATAGGGGACTGTCGGTGACACCTAAAAAAATAAAAATTGTATGTTTTATAATTTTTTATGTAGTAGCAGTCCCAAATAAAACCATGAGTTTTCCATCTTCAGCCTTATCATTAGGTGTGGCGAAGGCTAAAGTTAAGTGTAACCCCCTTATGGATATAAAAAAAGCGTGCCAAACATCTAAATCTAAAAAAATTATAATGAGTAATAAGAAAATGCAATAAGAATAAGTTTGGATGTAAGAGGGAATCTCTTGTAATACTGATTTATAAATTCTTTTACCAGTAGATAGATACGACATTCTTAAGTGATATGGGCTATATTTTATCCCAATATTCTCATGGGAATGGATAACACATGGGTAAAATCGCGGGGAGCAATTAATGTTTTATTTACTTTGTAGTAAATCTGTGCCCTCTCTGTCTGTATATCTGTACCACAGATTACTAAATAGTTACTATGTAACAGATAATTCACTCCGCTAAGTCATTTAAATAAATAGCAACTCTAACTATAACGCAATAAAGTAGAATTCAGCTTGTACGGCGCAGGCAAATTACAAACGGCCACTCGTTGTCGTTGCATCTCTTTCTATCGCATATATTCTAGCTCTTTTGCGGACCTAATTTCTATGGATTTACAACGCCGGCGTTGCCGCCGCGTTTTCGAGCCGACACGGGGAGTGAAATAGGCCTGGTCTGAGTGAATATGATCTCACCATGTTTGTCCTACAGTAGTTAATTTAGTATCTCCTAGCTTCTTAGTTGTCTAATACTCATATCAAGAAAAATATAAATAACTAGGTATATTTTGTTTTGTCACATGTATGTGTGGATTATATTGGTTCTCGCACACTGCTGCATTTAGCAGGATGGGATTGTTAGTGCCTCGGCAGTTAAGCGCACAGGTAGGTTCGAGGGTCCGACGCCCGCCGGTGGGGTAAATGATAACCCGCCTCCCTTTCTTTCCCTGCTTTCAGCTTTCAGGGGACTTGGGGAACTGGGTGAAATCGTCCCGACCTAGGTGACTGATCACCCGTCCGGCCTCGCTGGCGTCCCCCCTATAAATAATAAATATTGATAATAATAGTGTCGACCCACAACACAACCACACCACATCGCAGCGATAAAATGTGGTATGTGTGAATAGTGTTGATGCAACTTTTTGTAGTTGCGTTGTGGTTGTGCGACAAAATGACGTTGTCGCTAGTAGTTGTGATGTGGGTGTGGCCGGCCGCTAGTTCGCAGCGTCGTCGCTGGTGTTTGCGTTGTGGTTGCGTTGTGGCCGGTATCACCCACGCGGCCGATAATGACTGCAAAATGTGGTACGTGTGAATTGACTATTCATTTCCAATACAAAATGAGCCTCACCCACGTGGTGTGGTTGTGATTCGTGTGGGTTGAGCCTTAGATATTTTGAGTGTTCCCATACCTTTTGTTTAGAAATTAACAGTTAGCATCGCGATTGCGATCAAATGTTTGTTCACAAATATTTGTAAAAAAAATTAAGAGCAGTGTGGGACCACCAGTATAAACTATGTTCTCTTTGTTTAAATGGTCTCCTATTAGTAGGTTATTGTATGTAAATACTTATTCGACTATTAAGTTAATAATTATCATTTTGATGTGATTTATTGATATCGAACCAACTTAAAAAAGAAGGTGTCTATTGGGTAGTAAAGCTGTTGATCAAACTGATTTTTACAAGCATTTATTTATCTTGCCATGTTAGTTAGTTAGTTAGTGGGGGACAAATCTTGCTAACTAAATTTGACCCACTTCCCAGTGTCCGATTGAGCTGAAACTTTGCATAGGTACAGGTTTGGGTTTGATGACAATGACAATACAATATTAAAGTACAGTCAACAAAAAGCTTGTCATAAAAACGAAGTTTTTACAATAAATTTGTGTTTTTTTGCATTTGTTTGATATCTTTGTCATGCTAAGCTCTTCTCGTCCTTATCCTTGCCAGTTCCGTTGTTTAAATACGCGTGGTTGGCACGTCTTCAGCTCTGACGTCACTAGGTGGAAACAATGAATCGTCCGATGCGCTTGATTAACTACTTTAAAACAAATTTTCTATTTCACACTCTTTATGTGCAGTAGAAAGTCCCCGAGATTGGCATTTAACAAGAATTTATTGTTATAAACAGACAAGTTACAAATTTTAATTTATTCACTCGCAACTTAGCTTTTCGCAGTCCGGTAGGTTGTATGTATGACGACTATGACGCGCACGAGAGTGAGTTTGTTTACTACGAAATGTCAAAAATAGCATTGTATCGTCATCAAATATTTTGTTCAGCTGTATTTATTTAAAATAAATAACAATTAACAATGTAACTTCATGCAATGCATTGCATGCATAAATTAAAGAACATAAGTTTAAATATTTACATTATTCTGAAAATAATACAACTTCAACAAAAAATTACTTAATATGACTTGAAAACTCGAACAATAAAGGTTCCGTAATCATGCAACGATGAAATCTTGGTGGCGTGTTCGCTGGTACAGAGATTTGCAGGGTAGGGTAGGTACTCTCAACCAGAGTTACTTGCCTGTTATTTTGATTATGTGTCAGAAGCTGCGACAAGTCGCTGAGCTGTCGTTTTTGCAACATGCTTATCTACACTCCATTCAGCGATGCAAAAGATTTATAGTAAACAATCTCGATGTCTCTTTATCTATGAAATGCATTTAAAAATAAGAAAGATGTATTTTTACATACATTATCAATTTTATAATATGAAAAAAATTGAGTTACTTTGAATAAATAATGTTTGGCATTTGCAATTTATACTAGAAGACACGTCAAGATTCATCATCACCATCATCAACCTATTAACGTCCACTGCTGGAAATAGGGCTCTCCAAGAGCACGCCAAGAAGACAAGTCGGTCGTCAAGATTGGTTTTAGGTAAAATCTTTTACTCTGCTAAATCTTCTTCTACTTCGTGTCGATTATTTCACATTTAAATTAGTTTTGCCCAGTAACTTTTGGGGCGCGGTATAACGTAATACCTACTTCAGGGGGAATACCCACAAACGGACACATTGCTCAAGTACTAGGTACTACCCATATAATAACATTGAGATAATAATATTTTATCGTGGCGAAGGTTTTTTACATTTTATTGATAAATAATTAAAGGCAATAAAAGAAAATTACAGGCCAGACCATATATGGACACATTTGACAACTGTCAATCTTCTACTTCAAAGTAAATGTAATGTTAGAAACCTAGAAAACGGTACCATTGCGTATTTTTATCTTTAAACAATCATATAAATATTCGTTAAATGCTAAGCCAAAACTGGAGGCAAGCTAACGGTTTTAGATGAAAATTTATTTTTTATTTTTGACTCGACTAAAAGTAGATTATAGGAATAACATCTATGCTGGCGGCCACTAGTGTTTTAATAGTTTTGACGGTTTTTGTATAATGGTTCTCATAGATTTGTCCATTTATGCCGCGGCCGGCTGACTGGCTACCGAAAAGAAGGATCCAGTACGAATTCACTAATTAAAGTCCATCACGGAAAGTTCAAATGTTAATTGTTTTAATTTCTCCCGTTCTCCGCTGAATTATTACGATTTAATGTGATGAGTAGACTACACTACCTTCTGTTATAAATGATTTTTCACGGACACGGGTCATCGTAATGTCGACGAGCTAGAAAAAACTGTAGAACTGTTTAAAATAAGTAAATAAATATGCATAACATCATATTGTAAGCATCCTGAAGAAGAAAAATTAAATTAAATAAACTCCTTGATATGGAAAATATTGAAAAAGAAGTACCTACTTATTTGAAAAAATTGACCCGTCTCACAACTAGTTCCTATGGGACGCGAACCCACGACCTTTCATGCGAAGCTTGGCTACGGAGTCGCTAAGCTCCGTCGTAAGTCCATAATAAAAATTGCATTGTGAATGCAAAAAGTAAAAATAACTTCTTGATAGTTCATGTTACTTTTACTGGCGTTTTCCACCATAAACTGCTCGGTTTGAGTTGCAATTCGCATCCCAAGCAGTTCACTTTATTATTACTGGGAAATGCAGATAAGCAGAATGTACAACTAAACAACGCTGACAGCGATCGATGACGTGATGACATATAGAAATCTAATTATCCCTTACAATGTTAAAATACTCTCGTTAAGGACGCGATATTTGATTGAATCAGGCGTCACTTGGCGGAAGTTCCTAACTATTGTGAAAAACGAAAAATATGTAGCTTACTTCTGCAAAAAAGTAAAGAGTTAGTGAGTAAGGTTTTGCGGAAGTAAGCTACATATTTTTCGTTTTTCACAAAGGACGCGATACACAATCAAGCCTGCCGCTTGCTTGACGCTCTTGAAGCGGCATTCGGCAAGCTTTAGGGTGCGTGTGTGGCTTTCAGTGTGCATGACAAGACTGTCTACCTATTTGAAGCATAGGTACATTGAATTTTAGGCTTGACGGCAGGCTTGATGATGTATGGCCGTCTTTAAATTCGGCGCTGTTTATAGATGTATGGTGAAACTTTAAATACAAGCTTCCGTGAAGCGGCTTTATTGTATCGCGCTTATTAGGGATTCATATATTCGCGACAAGAACTGGTTTAAAAGAAATCATTAAAATTTAGAGTAGGTAGTTTAGACTTGAAAGGTATAAAACAGACTTTATCAGACTTACAAACTTCCATCAATAATACAACTAGATAACCGGTTTGAGGGTAAAAAACAGCCGAACAAATAAGAGCGCACTACAAAGGTGCGCTCTTATTGTTTATAGCTTCCTGCCATTTATGACGTGAGATACTGAGATATCGTAACAATCGTAACCTTTTTCTCCGTTTAAAAACAATTAGTCTGTGCCATATTTGAGCTATGTTTTAGTTCGTGAGGCGTTATCTAATGGCTTGTTGATCGAAGCATACAAAGTTACATGTGCATTTTTTATATAAGCTTGGATTAGTTAGATGTGTAATGTAACTGTTTTGTTTAATTCCAGGGTTACCCCGCGTTACAAGGATACATGGCGCCAGGGTACTACCAGCAGTACGCAGCCGCCTACAGCAGCCCGCAAGCAGCAGCAGCAGGTAATTTTTAATATTTTTGGGTGGGTACTTTTGTTGCGTTCTACCAGCAGTACGCGGCCTCCTACAGCAGGTAATTTTTAATATTTTTTGGGTGGGTACCTTTAGTTGCGTACTTCCAGCAGTACGCGGCCGCCTACAGCAGCCTGCAAACAGCAGCAGCAGGTAATTATTAATATTTTTTGGGTGGGTACCTTTAGTTGCGTACTTCCAGCAGTACGCGGCCGCCTACAGCAGCCCGCAAACAGCAGCAGCAGGTAATTATTAATATTTTTTGGGTGGGTACCTTTAGTTGCGTACTTCCAGCAGTACGCGGCTGCCTACAGCAGCCCGCAAATAGCAGCAGCAGGTAATTATCAATATTTTTGGGTGTGTACTTTTAGTTGCGTACTACCCGCAGTACGCGGCCGCCTACAGCAGCCCGCAAGCAGCAGCAGCAGGTAATTATTAATATTTTTTGGGTGGGTACTTTTGTTGCGTACACCCACAGTACACAGCCGCTTACATCGGCCCGCAAGCAGCAGGTAATTTTTAATATTTTTTGGGTGTGTACTTTTAGTTGCGTACTACCCGCAGTACGCGGCCGCCTACAGCAGCCCGCAAGCAGCAGCAGCAGGTAATTATTAATATTTTTTGGGTGGGTACTTTTGTTGCGTACACCTACAGTACACAGCCGCTTACATTGGCCCGTAAGCAGTAGCAGAAGGTAATTTTAATATTTTTTGGATGGGTACTTTTGTTGCGTACACCCACAGTACACAGCCGCTTACATTGGCCCGTAAGCAGCAGCAGCAGGTAATTATTAATATTTTTGGGTGTGTACTTTTAGTTGCGTACTACCCGCAGTACGCGGCCGCCTACAGCAGCCCGCAAGCAGCAGCAGCAGGTAATTATTAATATTTTTTGGGTGGGTACTTTTGTTGCGTACACCCACAGTACACAGTCGCTTACATTGGCCCGTAAGCAGCAGCAGCAGATAATTATTAATATTTTTTGGGTGGGTACTTTTGTTGCGTACACCCACAGTAAACAGTCGCTTACATTGGCCCGTAAGCAGCAGCAGCAGGTAATTCTTAATAGTTTTTGGGTGGGTACTTTTGTTGCGTACACCCACAGTATGTACACAGCCGCTTACATTGGCCCGCAGCAGGTAATTTTTAATATTTTTTGGGTGGGTACTTTTGTTGCGTACACCCACAGTACGCAGCCGTTTACATTGGCCCGTAAGCAGCAGCAGCAGGTAATTTTTAATATTTTTTGGGTGAGTACTTTTGTTGCGTGCACCCACAGTACACAGCCGCTTACATTGGCCCGTAAGCAGCAGCAGCAGGTAATTCTTAATAGTTTTTGGGTGGGTACTTTTGTTGCGTACACCCACAGTATGTACACAGCCGCTTACATTGGCCCGTAAGCAGCAGCAGGTAATTTTTTATATTTTTTGGGTGGGTACTTTTGTTGCGTACACCCACAGTACGCAGCCGTTTACATTGGCCCGTAAGCAGCAGCAGCAGGTAATTTTTAATATTTTTTGGGTGAGTACTTTTGTTGCGTGCACCCACAGTACACAGCCGCTTACATTGGCCCGTAAGCAGCAGCAGCAGGTACTTCTTAAATTTTTTTGGGTGGGTACTTTTGTTGCGTACACCCACAGTACACAGCCGCTTACATTGGCCCATAAGCAGCAGCAGCAGGTAATTCTTAATATTTTTTGGGTGGGTACTTTTGTTGCGTACACCCACAGTACACAGCCGCTTACATTGGCCCGTAAGCAGCAGCAGCAGGTAATTCTTAATATTTTTTGGGTGGGTACTTTTGTTGCGTACACCCACAGTACACAGCCGCTTACATTGGCCCGTAAGCAGCAGCAGCAGGTAATTTTTAATATTTTTTGGGTGGGTACTTTTGTTGCGTACACCCACAGTACGCAGCCGTTTACATCGGCCCGCAAGCAGCAGCAGCAGGTTATTTTTAATATTTTTGGATACTTTTAGTTGCATTTATTAACGTGGCGTGAGTGAGTTGGGTTGCTTATACCCCGAGACATTTTGAATCGCCAATTATTATAAGCTTTTATTTAACTTGCAGTGTCTGTATGTGTCCATTCGGATCAAATCTTGCAAGCTAAATTTTACCAACTTCCCAGTGTCTGATTAAGCTGAATTTTTTTAAAAGCTTGGCTGATTTTTATAAGTAAGTAATTATGTTTTATGAAAAATAATGGATTTCAACTACAAAATTTAAATAGACACTTCCAAAGTGGTGAAATATTTGGATCTAACTCTACCCTCTATCTTTTTAAATAAACAAGTATAAAAAATATATTGATTTGTTTTTATGTATGAACAGGACATGTATGCCAAAAACGACCATTACTAAAATATTACTGAAGGTATCTATTATTTGTGAAAAAAATTATTTGTAATGAGATAAAAATTAAAAAAAATTAAAAAAAAAATAAAAAAATAAATTCGAGGAGCCCGTGGCGCAGTGGATAGCGCGCTCGGCCTGCGATCGTTGAGGTTAAGCAACGTTCGCAATGGTCGGTCACAGGATGGGTGACCAAAAACTTTTCATCTCGAGCTCCTCCGTGCTTCGGAAGGCACGTTAAGCCGTTGGTCCCGGCTGCACTTGCAGTCGTTAATACCCACCAATCCGCACTGAGCCCGCGTGGTGGGTCATGGCTCATTCTCCTTATTCATCCATAAGGAAGGCCAGTGCCCCAGCAGTGGGGACATTAAATGGCTGATGATGATGAAAAAAATAAAAGATTAAAAATATGGTTCAGTTCATATACCGTACCGATACCGTACCGTACCGATAGACATTACGAAACACGGGAAAGGATCATTCTTACACAAGTAAAAGAGACAATTTAAAACACTCAATAAAAATATTTTAGTCATGGTTGATTTTTGCGTATAAGTGTTCATACACAAAAAGGTAGCAAGAGACCTTTATAACCGCTTCATACACAAAAAGGTTGCAAAATATCTTTTCTATCCTGTGGGTATAAATTAAAGTAATGATGCACTCTTTTAACTTAAGAATACTTCTTCAATAATAATAAGAATAATTCTTTTAAGTACATTTACCTACATGGCAATGCATGCCGCATTTGCCAAAACAGAGGCTCACCTAAAAATAGTTATATCTTTTCAGTAAACTATAGAATGTTTATCGTTATCACAAAACTACATTTAAGTTTGATAATTGATTTAGATTTTTTTTATTATCACCTCGTAATAAAGTAGCAAATATAAAAAACGGTAAGTAATATTTATCACCAAAAATTGCCTTGTTCGTAACCATGTCGCTTTCTCCGCGGTGGCTTGTAACGAATGCGTGTGTTACCAAGTAAATTTCAATACGCGCTTAGAATTTTCTTATCGGTGACTGTCTCTGACCTCGTTTTCTATTGTTATCACAGAAACAAAGTATGTAAGTATGTCTGTGTAATTAACGCGTTTACAGCTGAAAAATTAACGAATTCACTTAATATATAACTTGTCTGTTGGGATTTTATTTTTATTTATTTTTTATTTTTATTTATTTGAGCAACCAACAAGGTCATACACTAAACATGTGAATAACTTAAACAATAAAATATACTTAAACTAAGTGTTGCCTTACTTAAAGGTCGCCACGGAAAGCTTATAAAATTCATTAAAAAAATGGAAGCCAGTAACTAGGTAGTCAACTAATTATTAATTAATTAGTTAATTAGTTAACTACTAACGGTGCTATAATTACTTCATTTCATAAAGGTAAAAGAGAAAAAAAAAACTTAATCTAATATTACATTAAAAATGTATAACTACTTAATAACTTAGACATTTGTTATTAATGATTTGAAGAAGTAATTTCCTATTTTTACACGACTGCACAAACACAGGAGTGTAATGTGTTTAGGGTTAATGTTTGTATGTGTGAATGTATGTGAGTTTCTTTATTCCACCATAACTTTTGAATGCCTAAACGGATTTTAATGTTTGAAGTATCATTAGAAACGTCATATCAACCCAAGTAATACTAGCTATGTGTTTTTTTTAAATACCCATTCAATATGGCGGACAAGCCCAGGGCCAAGTATTGGGCCAATATATTGGGCCAACGTGTAGAGGGCTACGTGGTGGTGGCCAATGTTGGCGCCTACTACCAACATACCACCAAGTAGCCCTCTACACGTTGGCCAAAGGCTAAATGTGTACAGCGGCCTTAAAATTTGTCACATTGAAAAATTAAAAATTAAGTATTTAGAAAAAACTCCGTAGCTCAGTGGTGAGAGCAGTCGCCCGGATAGCGAAAGGTCGTGGGTTCGAGTCCCATCGGGGCTGGTTGTGAGACGGGCAAATTTTTCTAAATACTTACCTACTTCATTTTAAATTTTTCAATAATAAAAAATTGCGTTGTTCATGCAAAAACGTAAAAATTTAAATAATTAGTCGCATTGTTTCAGCCGGGTACCGCATGAGCATGCCGGGCGGGAACGCGAACGGGGGCGGCGGCGCGGGCTGGGGCGGCGCGCCCCCCGTCATGTACGCGTCGGCCGCCATGCCCTCGGCGCAGTACCCCTCGCAGTAACGCCCCCCACACCCCGCGACTGAGAATGTAGGACCCCCCGCGACGACACCGCCCGCCAGCTGACTGACCGGACTACGCGACCGTTCTACTAGCGCACTACGACTAAATGTTGTCGCCCTTTTATCATTGACAGCGCGTGTTAGTGATGCGTACAGACCGGCTTAGTATAGACCGGCGTAACTATACTAATGCTGCGTACAGACCGGCCCAACGAACGCCAACGAACGACATCAGGTGCCCTACCACAAGCTCTAATAGCAGTTATTTTTAAGTTGAGAGAGTGAGACGCCGCTTTACACGCCGTATAGCGGCGTCTCACTCTCTCAATTTAAAAATAACTACTACTAGAGCTTGTGGTAGGGCACCAGGCGTTGCTCGCTGCACGTTTCTGGCCTTCGAAGAGGTAAAGGATCACTGGGAGCGATTCCAGTTCACATTCGGATTTTCAAATCATCTGATTGAGACAGAGAAGAAAACAGAACCCTTTGACTGGCGTTCGTTGACCTTCGTTAGTCTGGTGTGTACGCAGCATAAGAACGCCTTCACGTTTAGACGTTAGTCGCGCGTCACCAGCGCTGCTACAGTCGCGCTGCTTATGAAACAACCGCCGTAATGTGATGTGATGCTGCCGCACTTTTTGCGACCTAATGTGAAGGAGCCCTAAAACCACTGATGCCGGTAGCACACCTCCACGAATCGGCAAATCGGCGATAGAGACAGCGCCATAGTTAAATCAACGTGTTAGATCAGGCGACATCGCGCGAGTTCGGTTATGCATTTCAACAGTAGCGCAGCTGAGGTTTGCTACCGCTATGACAGTCTGATATTAATCGACAAAATTCTTCGTAGTGCGCGCGCTAGGCCTACTAAAGTGAACGCTCTGGTATGCCGATGGAGCCCTGATCACCCAAAGTTTGAACGGTAAAACTAAAACTGAAAAGTTTCCATTTTGTTACAGTGCGATGTAAAATAAATGTCGTTTGTGATTAGCCGCAATACCCAGTGGCGTGCATCACAAACATACTCCTATCCACTGACACGTATTAGTAATGCATAGTTTGCAGTCGCCATTAAGTTTGCATCGTCCTGAATGATTATGAAAAATGTTCGATATGTTATTTTCGTTGACATTTGCTGAGATTGACTTCTTGACACTAAGGTATTAACGTAGTTCCATTGTAAAAGCGATTATTTTTCTGTCATCATAGATAAAACGTTAACAAGTTAGTTAAGGTTTTACCTTTCAAAATTAGCGTGATTTGACCCAAGATGTTTGTAAAATACTGGCAGGGTCACTTGATTGGTTTGCGCATACCTACTTCATAAGCTGCATCCCAGAGTACCGATTCTTTCACTTATGTTCTGGCGCTAGACGGTCCGTTTGTTGCAAACCAATGTCGTGGTGTGGACTATTGAGAAAACAAGTGAATCTTAACACACGAGATTTAGTTTCGTTCGTCTAATTTCGGCTGTACGTAAGCGTATTAAAGTTAATTTTCAATTGTTATCTAGCTTCCACCACGACGGTTTGCGTTAAACAAGTCAGGCGGTGCGATAGAGACGGCGATAGTTTTTAATCCTCAATCGTATTACCATTCGTTTTTGTTGAGTGTTGGTTTGTATGCCCGCTAGATGGCGTAGGTCTGGCTGCTGATTGGTTGATTTGGATGTGACGTAAAGTTGAAATGCGCTACGCCATCTAACGAGTATCTTGCGATGTGATAGTTGCGCAGTTCAAGCTATGTGCAGCGTTCGACGCGAATGCTTCTAAATGGGTATGTATGTCGGATCCGTTTTAATAAGATCGTGAATGGCGATACAAGGCGTTGGATAAAATCTTTCAACAAAGATTTCTTTACCAAAACGGGTTGCTTTCCATTGGGCTTACTTACTTTTAGAAATATGTTACAATTTTGTAAAAAGCATTCGTAACTCGGTCACAGAGCTAGACATACATACCCCTAGGTCGGCACTTCACAACAAATTAATATGCGGCCTAGCTTATGAAGCATGAATCAACCTAACTTGGCAAGATTAAAACGATGCGATGTTAAGACGAGTAGTAACAATTTTAGTCGTGGCAAATTAAGTTTCGACTACTTTATAGTGTACCATTATACAACGTTCAAATCGCCTTGAAGAGTGCCTGATTGATGTACTCCCATACAAATACTATGTAATAATTATTGTAATTACTTGTTACGTCCAAACTGTAAAAAGCCAACTGTTCAGCGTCACAAAAGTTTATATGGATATCTGATTATGTATGTATTTGAGCGTAATCGCCTGTGTTGTATTTACTATATAGTCCTTTTAGGTGGACAGGATTTAATCAAACCCTAAACCGCATATTAGTGGACTTATTAAACTATAAAACTAGTGAGAAATCTTAATGGTTTAGTAATAGAAAACTTATGTACAAGATGTTCCCACAATAAGTACTTTAGGGTCTGATAACAAGGGTGCTACAACTACTTGGTGATATTAAATATCATCGGATAACATAATTTTTATACCGTGACTCACAGGCACATTTCAAGGCGCCGCGTCTCAAAGCCCTTAGAATTCTCAATCGCGATTCGTGGTCCCGTCATCGAGTACTGTTTGACAATATTACGCCCACATCGAACTACATCGTGTCTTCCTTCTCTTTCGCAAGTTAGTCGACCTTTAGATGCGCGAGAGAGAACGCAGACGCACCACTAGCTTACATGGTTATAGAAAATGTAAAAATATAATATATATATATTCTACTACACAGTCGGGTTTTTTTACATCAACCTCCCCTTTCGACATCCTCAGGCGTCGCCGTAAAGTAATATTGTCAAATAGAGTTTTATAGAATTCCAAATTCGACGGTACATATCTTCGGAACCCCAAGTATTGGCAGTACTGCCAAAGCTAGCACCCGAGAGTCGAGTCGAGCCGCGAGCGGAGCCGCGTGCCCGGCAGCCGACCTGCATAGATAGGACATAACGAAATAAATTATAAATAAAAAAAAGTTATAAATATATAGGGGGAGAAGTGTCGCGAGTGGCCTCGTGTACATACGTTGATATTTATTGGCGCTCTGCGCAGGCAGACTGAGCTGCTATCCCCTGGACTCGAGACGCGCCGGTCCGTTTGACATATTTATAATTATTAAGTTCGCGGCACATGTTGTTTTGTTTGACCTTGTTATGATTTTGTATGGAAACACTGGTAAGTCAATAAAGCAGTGGGTCTGGGACAAAAGATGTTTGATTTACCGTTTTTATACTGTATTATGTTTCTGGGTCCAAAATTTTTATATGCGACGACCATGCGGTCCACCTCTGTGATCGAAGCCTGCACAATATACATTCGGATGACGAGAAATTATTGTAAATTCTTTATTGAAAGGTCATTTTGTAAAAGGAAAATAAATAGTTTTTACTATTACTTTGGTTCTTGTTGTATTAATAGCAGTCTCCGAGTTACCCCATCCGTTGATGTTGTGTCTATTCGATTCAAACACTAGGTAAACTGTCCTAATTGAACTTGAAGATAATAGCACCGAAATATATGAAAAAATATTCAATAAAATTGATCTTTTTGACAGAGCCATCTTTAGTTTCAAACTTAGCTGAGCTTGTTCTAATTTTATTAGACCATGAGAAAACTTATTAGAAAGTGGCCCTCAGTTCTTACACACACGAAACTCAAAATCAAGGCAAAATAATGTCAAGGATCATGAATTTTTGGATCAAACCCACAACCTCAGGGTCAACAGTCTGAACCACTTAAGACATAGAAAATACATTATTAAGGCTCATTTACATTGGTTGTTGGCTGTGTGTGTATCCCACTATTTCCATGGAAATACAAAATGGTAATTGTGGGACAATGCTTTTTTCCAAATTGTATTGTATCCCATCATTTCCATGACGACAATAAAATTGCAAACGGCCAGTATGCAGTTTCTGTATTGAGATAAGTCACAATGGATGTAGTAGGACAAACAATCCCAGATTATCTATCAATGGATATACGCAATGGAAAAAGTGGAATACACCCGTCGTTGGGGCCCTTAATGCGGGGTGGTGGAGATTTCTGAAAAGCATGCCATAGGGCCCGTTTTCATTGGTCGGTACCCCGCATGCGGGGTGCTGGATTTCAAGTTATCACGCCTAACTACTAAACCGATTTCAATGAAATTTGGTACAGAGATATTCTATAGCCTGAGAAAGGACATAAGGCTACTTTTTAATGCGAAAAGGGGTTGAAATAGCAGATGAAAGTTTGTATGGAAATTACGTCATTTATAATAAAGCTAGAAGCTTGTAACAGTTTTTAAAGGCTTTAGATTAGATATAAATAAATACAACATACAAAGTTTGTAAAAAAAATATCCTAAAGGGGGTAAAAACGGGACGAAAATGTTTGTGCGATGATGTCGGCAAAAAACTTCGGTACAGAAAATAAAAATATAGAAGAAATCAGAGAATTACGGAATCATCACAAAATGTGTAACTGAAATTAACGCAAGTAAGAAACTTGCCAAGCGCCGCGCGCCATACACAAAATGAGAGCGGCGCAGCGCCAGCGCGGCGTAGGGTGGGGGATATGGCTAACGTAGCGGCAGCGAAGCGAAGAGCGGCGCGCGTGTGTCTGAAAAAAAAAAGAAAACCGATAAGTAGGTATCTTCCTTATTTTTCCTTCAATTATTTCCGGATCAGAAAAAATCCTAACCGACCAACCAAATAGTTCAGCCGTTGGGAATAAAAATAGTTGATCAGTTTCCATTCCAGTTGATCCGTTTAGTTGGTCGGATTGGAACAATAGTAGAAATCTACTAGAACAAGAAAAAAAAAGCAATTGGTAGAACACACTTTAGTTTAACAACAAACAACGCCACGGAGACTTCATTGTCCCAGCACTTGTGGGAGTGTGACGACCGATGGCGCCGGAGGAGGAGGAAACAACTGAAACAGACTGAAACATCTCAGTTTACCTAATAAATATAATCCATACCTAAAGCTAGTCCCACACTCCTGTCTGTTTTGGGTTTAGGTAATACTTCCATGGTTTTGGGACAGCCGTGACAAAGGAGCCACCAGTCTGGCGCAACTTCCATACAAAAAACTGTTGTATGAAGTTTGTACCAGAAATATCGCTGTCTTGCTTTCAGCTATTTGACTCTCACTCACTCTGACTGACAGTCAGCCGCCAGCCGCCAAATTTGACATTCTTGTCGTGTTGACTGTTTGTAAACGAAGCTTGATTTTAGTATTATTGTGTGAATTTGTGCATTTTGTGAATTACTCGCAAAATTTCGCCTTAATTGTACGTTTTCGTGGTCCTGTGTGATCTGTTGAGAGATGTATTACAAAACTTGTGAAATATATTATGTGGTTTACGAGCTGGCCGGTCAGAAGGCCAAAAGCGAATATTCATGGCCAAATTTCCATTTAATGAAGAAAGGTAAGCATACATTCACATTTTGTTATAGCCATTACATTAAGGATTACGTGATTTAAAAGTTTTCTATTAAAATTTTAAAAAATGAGAAGATAACCTGATAAATAGTGCTTGACATTTTTTTATCGACAATCGATAATTTTTTAACCGATTTCAAGAATTGAAAAGGAGGAGGTTATCTATTCGTCGCGTTTTTTTTTAAGTATGTACACTAATTACTCGAAGTCGGCTGAACCGATTTAAACGATTCAAACGTTATAACATCAGGTTTTTTCCCAAGTTGGTCCAATTTTGAAATGCCTATTGCATAATGAAGTAAAGTCCGTTCGGTTAGATAGTGTCGGTACACCCGCACGGCATTGTGGCTCTTTTTTAGTGCATTCGTGCATGCAGTCGGGCGGGTCTAAACAAAAACACTAAAAATTGTAAATAGATGTTTCACGCCTGACTTCAAAGTACTTACTTAGGTACGTATACTTAAATACGTATTAATTACGTACCTACGTGAATTTTTTAAGGCGGTTTGTATGATTTACATTATTTATTCATTAACATGCTATGCTATATTAACATGTTTCTTGTGAATATTCCAGAACCTTCAACTACAACTGCAAAAATAGCACCTGCAGCCCCTCGGAAAAAAACAGGTTTTTTTATAGTATCTTTATTGCCAAATGCATGTATATATATTATAAGTTCGATTAAATTAGACTTTGACTTTAATAATGGAGTTTACTTTTAGCCCCATTTGCGCCAACGTGAAATTATTGTTAAACTTGGTTTAACTTTTTGAATGAAAATTTTATTGTCACATAACTCTTGTTTAATTTAAACCGAGAATTAACGTTAGCGTAAGTAAGGCATCAATTAGACCCTAAAGTTTGCAAAATGATAGAAATGGAATCCTGATATTTTTTAATATCGCCATCGATAAAAAATCCCAGGACTGGTACATCACTATTTCGGTTATTATGTTGGGAACCCTGTACGTCATGTAATGTACGTCATAATTTCAGCTATGTGGTTGGTATTCCGTTTTAGTATAACTTCCATACAAAACGATAATTTACTTTTTTTCTATGAAAGACCCGTCTCTTAAACGTAGTGATTACATGCTCTTTGGGAGCCACTTGCAATACGAAATTAAGTGTCAAAATGGACTGTAAGTATGTCGTATGAAAACTGTTTTAGTTCCAAAGATTATCACCGGAACAGAAATGCTTGTCGCAATATACCTAGGTACCTATACTATCGCACTTATACCTAAATAGTTAATCAAGTTTACAAACAAATGTTCATCCTTTCACATTCATAAGTAGTTGGGTAAATGTTTGTTACCGGATGGGGATCAAAGCCCAATGCAACCCTTCTGGTGTTGCAGATGTCCATGGGCGACGATGATGACTCCTTCCCATCACGTGGCTCGTCTTCTCGTTTGCCCCTTTTTACTATAAAAAAAACCTGTCCGTGCACTTGTCTACCCCAGCGTGTGATATGTATGTTCCTTAGGGATTTTAAGGTAGCACTAAGAGAGGATTTTTTAAATTCCCCCCTCTAAGGGGGTAAAAAAGGGGTTCAAAGTTGGATGCAACTTTTGTGAACTCAATTCCACGGGGACAAAGTTGCGGGAGGAGCGCTAGTAGTAAAGTAATATATTATTGAAGAGAATTTAATGCTCTACAACCCTATGTACAGTACAGCACATGTGTATGTTTTTCGGTGCATCGTTGAAAAGTTATCCGGTCAAAATGTTCAAAAATATGTATTCCAAAATAACAGACTTTCAAGAGCGAATATTTCGAAAGCTATACAAGATATTGAAAAATTTTACTAAATATAACGGGTAGCAATTTAATCAGCTTTTATTTTACACATAGAGAACATGTCACTGGGACGTAGTAGTCGTAGTAAGTAGTCCAAACAAAGTTACGAAGTCAAAAATTGTATATACTTATGTATTAATATAAATATGTAATTGTACATACTGTTTTGGACATTGGAGCGTTCGTTGACGCTGGAGCGTTTGTTGCCCTTGTTACTACCAATCTTACTACCAGTAGTAATACCACATACCGTTAATTTTTATTACCCTCCTTACTACTCCAGTATGAAGTTGTAAGAAGGGAAAAATTAAAAAGCCCGTGTTACTACCGTAAGTACTTTTAGTATGATTCAATTGTTATGTTTACACGTTCAACTTTCGTTCAATTGCATTGAACGCATTTGAAAATGATTTTTATTTTAGTTAAAAACAAGTGACTGAAATATAATAATGTGATATATTTTTAGAATCGGCTTAGTAAGCCTTTTCACTGGATACCACACACCACAGCCACACACGATAGGTTTCAGAACAAAAAAAAACCCATACTACAAATAAAAGGTGACGTCATAACTCCTCTCCTTCGTGCTACGGGTCAAATTGATACTTATGTCGGTATTACACGGTTCACTTCTGCCTTGGTTGAAGCAACCAAATTGAACAATGTAAACGTAAAAGTGAATCATTCAATGGCAACGTTCAACCACATTCAATCGCGTTAAAAGAATTGAGCTTCAATTTGAATTGAACGTGTAAACTTAAAAATTTAATGATACTAAAAGTAGTTACGGTAGTAACACGGGCTTTTTAATTTTTCCCTTCTTACAACTTCATACTGGAGTAGTAAGGAGGGTAATAAAAATTAACTGTATTACTACTGTTAGTAAGATTGGTAGTAACAAGGGCAACAAACGGAGTGGACTACCTATATACAAATTCCCATATTACAAACCGGAACACCCTGTATAACGGGAATTTTCCAAAACGCTTTCTTAGTGCTCACGTCTACACCATTAAAGATCTACCCTCTAAAAATGGTGTCTCTACCTTTAGCCGTTAGGGCTCTACGCCTATGCCAACAATGAATGAATCAGTGAATCAGTCGACCAATTAAGAGTTTTTAACCGACTTCTAAATCAAAAAGGAGGATTTTTTTTTTATGTATGTCCACCGATTACTCGAAGACGGCTGAACCGATTGAAATGGTTCAAACGTTATTACATCAGGTTGGTTTCCAAGTTGGTCCCATTTTTTGAAATTTCGAAATCGGTTCAGTAGTTTTCAGGAAATCTTGAAAATACTGTCGTTTTCGTTACCACTTTATGTGAATTTAATACGTATCTTTAGGCATAACTCCTTTGTTTATAAACCGATGTAGATGATTCTTGTTTTGTTGGAAAGGGGATACCTCAAGGTATTTTAACCGACTTCGAAAAAGGAGGTTTTGAGTTTGATCACATACCCATTTACCAGAAAACACGTAAATTGCCTGCACGATGCACTAAATAGAGTGAAATAAAAAATATTTTTATAAAAAAATTAAACCGCCTTCTAAAAAACCACATCAAAAAAGTAAGAAATAATTCCTCACCAAATAAATAACGTAAGTACTTTGAAGTCGGGCGGGTTTTAACAAAAACAACAAAACATTGTACATGTTTCACGCCCGACTTCAAAGTACTTACGTTATTTATTTGGTGAGGAATTATTTCTTACTTTTTTGATGTGGTTTTTTAGAAGGCGGTTTAATTTTTATATCCATAGATTTAATACGTACCTACTTTAAGAAATATTTGTCTAGCATTTAACATATAAAAAAAAGTGATTTAAAAAAGTTGTTCGTGGATGGATGTCTGTAGGTACACTTATATGGCTGTCGCCGCTGCACCGTGTATGGCTGGGCGCGAACATTTGCTGGCACCCTGTAAAAACACTGGCTGGTCTTTTCTTGAATGAGCGTAAGTTATGAGGCGTGCACTTTTGGATTTACAACATTTTTCTAACTAAATACTTAGGTAGGTAGGTACTGATGGATGGATTAATGTACCAATTGTATGGCATATTAAATCAAATGCTCATTTCTCGATAATAGTACCTAGGTAGCTGTTATCACGTCAAAAAGGCACTATTTGTATGTCTAATCACATTTATTATAGCTTTTGTAATAAATGAGATATATAGCGGGCGCTGCCAGGACGAGCGAGGTCTCGTTCCAGCAGCTTAACACTGATTTAAAATTACACGCAACCCAAAAAAAAAAAACTAGCGAAACGATTAATTGGCTTGGCACCGCGTCGCGTCTCGTTTAGAAGCGATTGCACGCATTTTGGAGTGAATGAAAATCTTAATTATATGGTGATGCGATGCTTGGTATTTCCCTGCTTGATCTAATCAGAAATGATGAGCAGGAGAACTAAAACAATCGATATCGCCCGAAGGATTGCATCGTTGAAGTGGCAGTGGGCCGGGACACATAGCGCGGAGAACCGATGGCCGTTGGGGCGGAAAGGTTCTCGAATGCGACCGCGTACTGGACGACGTTCCGTGGGCAGGCCCCGCCCCCTACCCTACAGCTACAAGGTGGACCGACGATCGGGTCAAGGTCGCGGGAAACCACTGGATGCGGGCAGCGCAGGACCTATCGTTATGGAGATCCTTGGGGGAGGCCTATGCCCAGCTGTGGGCGTCGTTCGGCTGACATGATGATGAGGTACCCGTTTTTTCTGCAAAGTGGTTTATTATAAAGGAAGAGAAATAATACAAACAAGAGTAGGTGGCATGAATGAAATAATCAAAGGTGGCTGGTCGAGAATGTTTTACCGTTAAGCCCGCCTTTTGTACTGTACCTACTATAAAGTTTAAAACAAAATGAATAAAATAATTGAGAATGGGCTTTAGTAGGTACTAAATTTATACCTACCTATCATAAAACGAAGTCAAATCTTTCGCAATCGCATTATGACATGCTAAATTATTTATGTGGGCTAAATAAGACTTTCCGAAACTTTTTAATTTATCTAACTATAATGCAAAACAATGAGAGGGCAAAGAGGCTTACCCAAATGTAGTAAAACGTACTTAAATAGAAGAACCTAGACAGGTACAAGAAACATATAACATGAATCAAACTAAGTTTTGTCTCGGTCATAGGTGTTACAAAACAAAAACAAGCTGCTCCTACATTTTCTGCCCACGAAAGTCACGCAAGACATGACGCCTGAGGGTTACTCATTTTATTTATAATAACTATTATAATCAAACCGTGAGAAAAAGTAACCATGCATTCTTCGCCCGTTATATTTATAACCGCCTCTTGAAATAAAGCATGATTTTCCAAAAGATTATCCTTAACCCACATTATAATTTCATATTGTACTAGTCATTTTATAAATTTAAGTAAAATTCCAAGAGTGACGCGAAAATTGCAATGACAGTGATCTAAAAATAATGCCGCCGCGAGACGCGCCGCGCCGTCCAGCGTCGGGCGCGCGCTTCCCGCAGTCGAGGACCGACCGTCGCGAGTTTCAGTCGAACGAATAGTAAAACAGTAGCAGCCATGGTGTACGAAAGTGACTTCTACACGACACGCCGCCCGTACCGGCCCACAAGCTACAGCAGCGTCACGGTGAGTGCCGCCGCCGCCCTTCTAACCCACGCGCGTCGTCCTCGCTCCATCCCCCGGGAGCCGGGCGCCTCGGACCTCGCACCAGCTCGACCCTCGATCGCGTTCTTCGGCGTTTCTTTCGGGTTCACTAGTGACCTAGTGTTCGTTCAGTGCTAGCGAAACCGGAGATCGGTATGAATCGATGTCTTCTCAAGTGTTAACAACTTGATTCGTTTTTATTTTTCGCTTGTAAACATCATTGCTTGCATTAAGTACTAGTCTTCTCAAAACGGATTGTAACAATCCGATTCGCAATACTCTACCGTAGGCTAGATGTAGGTACTTAGCATTCCGCAAGTGGGTCATCTCGTATCGAGAAACTGAGTCGGAAAGCGGAGCTATCGAGCGCGCCAAATATAGCCGCGGCTGGAGTCGCGCCGCCCGACTAACGGCGACTTCTCCGCTTGCAGCGGGCCGGGGACTGGGAGAAGGTGCCGTTCGTCCCGCGGCCCAGCCTCGTGCCGGACCCGGTGACGGCGTTCGGGCGGCGCACGCGGCCCGGCGAACGCCCGCGCATCCTCGAGCCCGTCACGCGCCAGAACATCCAGCCCATGGCGGAGTACAAGCTGGCGCCGCTAGCGCCGTACGTGTCGCCGCGCGACAAGACGCGCGAGCGCGTGCTGGCGTCGGTGGGGCAGCGCGAGCGCACTTTCGCCGCGGACCCGCTGGGCACGCCGCGCGACCACATGGACGTGATGTTGGCCAACGCGCACGGTCGCCCGCTGCACGCGCCTCGTCGCCAAGTCTTTTACAGCAACTACGCGTCTTATTGAGAGCCGAAGGAGGTCGTGTTCGTGTGTTTCGCTTTCGCTAGTTAGCTAGTCGGTCGAGTCGGTGCGAGGGTGGGCGGTGAGAGAAGGTCGGTGGTGGCTAAGGGCTCGGTTGTTGCAGACGCCGCGGCACTACGTGGTGGTGGACCGCGATCCGCTGCCCCGGCGCGCGGACGAGCAGTACTCGTACTCGTACCAGAGCACTTCGGAGCGGCAGGCGGGCAATTCGCTGCCGCAGCGCAGCTCGTACAGCAGCACGGTGGAGCGGCGCACGGGCAGCGGCCCCGGCGGCTACTCGTACACCAGCGAGCGCTCCAGCAACCTGGGCGGCGGCCCCGGCGGCTACTCGTACTCGTCCACCTCGAGCGGCCGCCTGCCCTACGGCTCCACCTACCGCACCTACTCGTACCGCGTGTAGGCCCCGGCTCCCCCCCGCCCCGCCCTCTCCTCGCCCTCCCTAACTCCCGACGATGCCGCCCTTGCCCTGCTTCCCTAACTCACCGTGTACTTAATCAGTATTCGCTAAACCTAATCGATCACTCCACTTTATATTTGAGAAGTGGAGGTGAAACTTATATAAATTCGATATAGGCTTTATGATGTTAATTTATTTTGTAATCTTTTATTTATTTAAAATGTGATTAGACTGAATTTTTAATAAAGCTTGCGTTTTCTAATATTTTCTCTTTTCCTGTATGTTTTCTTCGGGGACCAACTTTCTTTTCCGATATTACCTATAAAGGCCGATAATAGACTCGGTCAGTACTAACACTGTGTGTGTTGTTTCCTTTTGTCAATAATCTATTTATAATTGTTAATTATTTTTATTGGATTTTTAAATTCAGCAGAGTACTTATAGCAATTTTGTGATCATTGCTCTGAAATTTGTAAAAATACGAACAAATAGATAAATTCTTGTTTTACTTAAATTGCTTTCATTAAGTCGATCTTAGTCTCAGTCTAAATTCAATGGCACTGAAAATAAAATATAGCCTTTAATTTGATAGTTAATATTTTTTTTAAAACATAAAGTATGTACCTAGCAGATATTCAAAATTATTCATTTTAGGACACAAATCAAACTTTCAAAGATACCTTAAAAAACCAGGGGGTCTACTGGCAAAAAAATATGGATATGGACATGGGCTTCATTTGACATTTGAAGTTCATGATTTGTCCTTACATGGGCATAATATCGTTGGGCTTCAAATGTGAAATGAAGCCCATGTCGATATCCATATTTTTTTGCCCGTAGAGCCATGATCAAGCACAACTACACCATACATTAAACTATCTACTTATCTAGGTATACCTATACCGGGTGTCTAAAATAAAAATGGATATAGCTAATTTCTCCGAAAGGAATAATATTCTGTTATGTTTGGCAAGAAATAAAACTGCATTCACACATTTTGTAAAAAATAAAAACACCTTATTAACTTTTTACACCATAAATTCACATCGACTCGACTCGACATCGAATCTTTGATGCATTTCATTGTTTTCCTTTTTCTTTCATTTAATTTATCATGTTTCTTAAAGAGATTTAAGTAATCTTTATGAGATTTTATATTATTTTTATGCATTCACAATGCAATTTTGAAAGTATAGGAAAAATGTGATAGTAAAAAACCACGAGCCCTATAAGTAGTATCCCGCCTGAAAGCTATTTATATGGCTCGTGGTTTTTTACTATCACATTTTTCCTATAATCTTTATGAGTTTTACCTTATCGATTGATGTCATAAAAGTACAGAGTGTTGTTTTTCGAATTTTGGCCGGTGCGGTGCGATTCCTAAGTTTGGGAAACGTATTAAAAAAACTTTTGAATGCAATTTTGACTCTTGCCAAAAAAAAGGAATTGTTCCTTTCAGTGAAATTTACTATCTCCATTATTTGAGTATACTTTCCCTTCATGTCCCATAACTCTGGGACGTCCTGTATATCCTATAATATTATAAATCTAAAACTGGATCTGGCAACATTATTTTCCTATTAGGTAGTTTTTACGGCAATGCTGGCTCGAATTTGAAGCTTTTTTGTGTCAATTATACATACACCTACCGCGTAACTATGTAATATGAACTTCTTGTATAGGTACCTACATAATTTTGTAATTTTTCTGATAGATTTTTGTTTTCATATTGTTGAACTTCGCTAGCTAGTTATAAGAAAAGAAGTAAAACAAACAAAAAACGCCTAACGGCAACTTTTCCAAAATACTTCCAAAAAGTTTCAGAAAACGTATAAAGATCATATCTATAAAATTACGCGGTAGACCCCCAGCACCTAGTACCAGTATGTGTTGCCAGGTCTGGTCTCAACACTACCAAAAGTAGTATTTGGTAAAGAAGGAGCCGTGAGGTAAACTGTGTGATTGGTGCAGCCCCTGTCGTCGGTGTACTACCTGAGCTCGTTACTGCCGTACTATCACACGCCGTACATCACGTACATTCCCAGTCTGTCACAGGTGAGTATTGGGATAGGGGGCGCCACTGAACTACGTTAGAGACATTTTTATTTAGACTTTGTAGCACTAAATAACTTTAATAAATGTTGTACCAGAAAAAGAAAACTTATCTACAAATTATTCAAACTGGACTACTTTACCTAGTGGGTTTTAAAATTTTAATTGTATGACAGACATGACATCGCAATGTGAATGGAAATCGTTTAGGTTTTACATTGAATTCCCGAAAAAACGTTAACGTACCTAATTAAGTATTAAGTATATGGAAAAAGTATAGTAGAAAAAAACTGGTTAATCTCTTAGATTACTCAGTCGGGATTCGAGACTTAAATCGAAAAATTAAAATATTTATTTTATTTGGTTGTAAAAGTTATCGTACCTTCATTTTTCCCCTTTTTAAAATAATATTTAGTTAAGTATACATTATTTTTACTTTTTTGCATTCACAATGCAATTTTTTATTAAGTAGGTACCTACTTATTGAAAATGAAGTAAGTACCTAGTACTTACTTATTAAAATTGATCCATTTTGGAGTTAGTTGTGACACGTGTCGATTTTTTCTAATACTTCATTTTCAGTTATATTTATAGCTAAAATAAAATGGTGCAATCCAACCTTGAGTTGACCATGAAGTAAACCAAACTTCACGTGTTTCGCACGTTCTTCAAAACAATTAATGTTTTCAAATTCTTTACAGAAAATTAGAAATTGGCACGAGCTTTAGAGTACGTCGTTAATGTAGCGTCTTCATTGAATTAGTGCCCTGGAAAATTAGTTTTCATATTGATAGAAAATTTGTAAGAAAAAATAAATAAGTTGGATTTCTTTCTCATTTCATGACGATGTCTGTTATTTTTTGTAATCTAAAGTCCGAAATCCATTGAGCGTGGGTCATACTGAGGGAGATTTAAAACAAAACTAATTTAATCTCTTGTCCTTTTCTTTAATTGCGCGAACCACTCCGCAACTCTCGAGATCTGGGGGCCAACACTGCTAACGTTAAGTCACAATCGTGTCTTAATCGTGTTTCGATTGTAGTTCAGTTGTAGTGTTTTTTTCCACACTAAGTAGTTACAAGAAATATGTACATTTTTCACAATACTATTGATGGTCACACCACACACTACATTCTCATCACATCATACTGTCATAATTCTTGTAACTAGTGTTTAAAAAAGCACTACAGTTGAAACACGATTGAGACACGATTGTGACTTAACGTTAACAGGCTTGGCCCCCAGAAAACATCTTAAATTAGTTTTGCTTACTTCAGAAGTCAACAAAACTCCAATTGAAAATCACTATTACACTTTGCGCTATTTACAGTTTATGCAGATAAAAACGAACGAAGATTTTCGATCTCATTGTGACCTATTAGTCAACCGTTATTCCTGTCTGAACTTCACGCGTATTTCTGTGGCCCCCTATCCGTGAAACAGCTGTAATATTGCAAGACAAATCGCAGATTGTTGCGCCACGCCAGCTGTAAATACATATCGAGGACTGCACTGTAGATAATAAGCACCGCAGTATGCGCAAGCGCACGCATCGTCACATTTTGACATCACAAACAATCTACTCGACACACTTGTAAATGTCATTAGCTTTGAACATTTCATTTGCAAACATCAGAGTATAAAAGGATCAAAGGGTTTGAATCGAAAACGTTTCTACATACGCTGAATATCGAACATTCGCAGAATCTAAGGCCTTTCGCAATGCATAGCTCACACTTCCAGCACATTTACATAGTAAACGCCAAAATACTTTTATTTAGATTGTTAGGCGCTAATCTCAGAAACTACCTACTATACCGAATTAAAAAAATCTTTTTGTGTTGGATAGTCCATGTATCGAGAAAAGCTATAGGCTATAGCTTGAATTTATTTATTTGCTTATTATTCAAGCAAATAAATGATTACTTACTTAGGCACACGAAGCTAGTTATGTTAATAGGTTGTTCACTTTGAAGTTAGACTTGACCAGTGAACGGTTAAATACCTATTAAAGAACAGAGGCATATCCCACATACAGCGATTCTTATCGCAATTTATTTTTTTTATCGAAAATATAGATAATAAATCGCAATGTGGGGGATTTTCAAAATAATATAAACGAAGTTTGTCCAAAAAAACATCGGATTATGAAATATGAATGCGCCTGTAATTAAATATGAAATAAAAAAACATTTATCTAAATAGGTAAGTATATACCAAAGTCATCAAAATATCCCTTTAGTGATTCTGGCATGAAATTATAGAAGAATATTTACTGTCGAAATCATAATTACTTACGCAGAATCATAAATAAATAAAGATATTCTAAAATTTCTAAATGATTCTGATTGTGCAGTCAACGTAAAGTTTACGATGTCGAAACTTTCGGTTCCGAACATAAAATTAGAAGCGCGACCGCGACCCATTTCAAAGAATCGCGAGATAAACGCAAGCTGTCAGGTTGTTACTGGTTAGATTTGTTTGACGCGCATAAAATGTGTAAACAATAATAGGTACCTACTACAGAAGTGTGAAGATACCAAAAAACTGTTTGGATTATAATTCTTATTTAAATGGAGTTAATTGTGCTTTGAGGTACAGTGGCCGTCAGATAGGCGAGGTCGTCAAATATTTCGTTGCAGCATTAAATTTCAATAAATACGTTACACTGGATATATAATTATAGTCCATAACGTTAAGTGGTATTTAGAGTTAAGAGTTTTATGAACATACTAGCTTTCCGCTCGCGGCTTTGCCCGCGTGGACTACAGGACGTTATCCTGCGGGAATTTGAAATTTTTCCGGGATAAAAAGTAGCCTATGTTCCTCTCCAGGCTACAAAGTATCTGTGTTCTCACAATTAACCTCAAATCCGTTCAGCCGTTTTGGCGTGATTGAGTCAAAACATCCAAACATCTAAACTTTCACATTTATAATATTAGTAGGATAATTAGTATTTGCAAAGTAATCTTGATGTATTATGTTAGGGACCCAAATATGCAGTAAAGCGGAATAAAATATAATAAAAAAACACATGTGGTTAAGACAGACACCTGTGTAGAAGGAACTTTATGCTAATATTACACGGTTCAACCAAATTGATTCACTTTGGTTGAAAGGCGAAGAAATACAGGCACACATTGATATTAAATGATTCACTTTTACGTTAACATTGTTCAATTTGGTTGCTTTATCCAAATTGAAAGGCAAAAGTGAACCGTGTATTTCCGCCATTACAAAAAGTATCGTAGACTCTGTTCTACGCATGTCTAGCTACCAGCTACGAGTGGAGTGCTACGTCTACGAACGACCCCTACATGTAGCACCCTACTACGCCGTAGCTCCGGCGACCACCCGCGTATAGAGATGGGCACTGTGTTTTAACCCATTCAGCCTGCCCGGGTTTTAACTCGGTTAAAACCCAAAACGCCGGGTTAATGCCCATTACTGCCCATTTTGTGGGCGTAAACAATGTTTTAAAGTATTTTACCTGTGTAAGTATTTTAATTATTTTGGTTATAATGCACATGAATATTACCAGAAGACAAATAATATTAGTCTGTTAAAATACCAGAAAATTGTACATTTTTGTTATTTTAACAGGGTAGTATTAAAATGTTTTAATAATAAAATGGAGTATGCACTTATAAGTATAATATTTTATTTTATTTATGATTAACATAATCTATCTATATAAAATCGAAAGGTGACACTCATCACCGAATTAAAATTAATAATCTGCGTAGGCGAAGTTAAAAAACTACCCCATAATGGGGTACAAAGGAAGGGTTTCAAGTTCTCATTTTTAGAATTAGAAATATAAATATTGGTATGTAGGATACTGGTCAGGATTAAAGATGATCTGCGTAGGCAAAGTTAAAATACTTCCCCCTAATGGGGTAGAAAGGGTGTCCCAAAAGTAGGTATAGGATGATTTGTCTCAATAAAACGCGAATGGATTGGAATTTCTTCGTAGTTTTATTTTATTTTGAAGAGACTTGTACAATTTTATATGAAAAGAATATCTGCTAAATGGCCGCCACGGGCATTTTTGCTGTGTGCAAGTTTTTCATGACACTTTCACACATTTCGCTACTTATTTCACCAATAACTCAGCGAATATTTTGTCTTTATTGTCTATGTTTTGGGGATCGTTGGTGTAGACTTTATCTTTGACGTAGCCCTAAAGAAAGAAATCCAGTGGCATCAGATGGCAAGATCTCGGTGGCCATTTGACATCACCTCTTCTTGAAATTACGATATTTTTCGACCTTTCGACGAGTGTTTGTAATTGATCGTGAATTTTCGTGAAATATTTCTATATCTTCTATGCGCTGTTTTATTGTGAAACGCTCCACGATTAATTTTACATGTGTCAAGATGACGTATGTCAAATTTCAAATCCTATACGTACTTTTGAGACACCCTTTATATGGAAACTTCCTCACTTCTGGTCTAAGAAGTCCTCATGTTGAGGTAACCAGGAAAAAGATATTTGCAGCATATGGCTCACTTAACCGGCTTCGTAACTTTTTGCCGACCAGTACCAAAATCACTCTGTCACAATCGCTTCTGCTGTCTATCCTTGACTACGCTGATGTCTGTTTTACTGACCTGTCGGAAGAGTTACTTGATAAGTTAGAGCGTCTGCAGAACGTTGCCATTAGATTTATATTTGACCTTCGCAAATACGACCATGTGTCTCACTTCCGTAACAAACTCCAATGGCTCCCAATTCGCCGGCGCAGGGACTTACACACACTTAAACTTCTCTATTCTATCCTTTTCATGCATACTTCCCCTCCTTATCTTAAAGACTGCTTCTCCTTTCACTCTTCATCTACGTCCTGTACTTTGCGTTCTTCCTCTAACCTCACCCTTAAAATTCCACGTCATTCTTCCGACTTTTTTTCCTACTCTTTCTCTGTCCATGCTGTCCGTTTGTGGAACGCGCTTCCAGTAGGTATCAGAAGGGCTCAGACTCTTAAATCCTTTAGAGATCAAGTTAGAAGTCATTTTCTCTCTCTTACTCCTTTCTTTAATATTATCTTCTTTCTCTTTTTCAATATTTGTTAGTGTATACTTATTCTATTCTTTTTATGCACCCTTTCCCCTTCTGTCCTTTTGATTTATTTTTTCTTTCACCCAAGGTTGCCTGGAAGAGATTGCTATATAGCAATAAGGCCGCCTATTGATAAGGAGGTTAAAATTTATATGGAAACTTCTTCATTTCTGGGCTAAGAAGTATGGAAATTGATATGTAGGATACTAGTCTGCAGTACGGTTCCCGTAGGATATATTTTTTTTTCAGTTTACTTTGTTCAATGTACCATGGGTATTATTATTAAGAACTTTTTCTTTGCACGATTGAGCTGGCATAGGATCTATTCTACATTAAATTTTTGCATTTTGGTAGTTCAAGAGTTAGGAGAATGTGTCTTTTTGTCTAGGTATTGTTACCTTCTCATGCGTAAACCACTGATCTGACTTTCACGAAATTTGGTAAATAGAGCAATAGGGTAGCGTGCTTGATGTGCGATCGCTGAGGTTATGTAACTTTCGCAATGGTCTATTCTATCACAGGATGGCTGTTGAAAAATATATTATACTTTGGAAATCAAGCCGATGGTTCTGGTTACATTTGGATTGGTTAATACCCCTTATCCTGCACCTGCTCCAGTTAATGTTGGGAACATTACACTCGGAAGTTTTTAACCACTATGTTTACCTGGGCCAGACGGTCCAGTAAGGTAAGTCCAACTTTGAGAAAGAGATCTCTCGTCAAATCCAGCTTGGATGGGCAGCGTTTGGGAAGCTCCGGCATATAGTTGCGTCCGAAATACCTCAATGTCTCAAGACGAAAGTCTTTGACCAGTGTGTCTTGCCTTGCCAGTAATGACTGGTCTTTTACTATGGAAACGGTGCTGCGGATTTTTGCGCTACTTTTTGAGGTGGTAGAAAGGTGGAGAATGATCCAGGTTTCTTTTTACCTCGGAAAGACCCCCTTCGACTATGATACACTACTTACTTAAAATGCGGATTTGCATCAATTCATACATAATTATGTGTTGTGGCGACATCTAGACGACGCGCACATAATCAACATGGCACGGAGCTTCAAAATGGAGAACCTACATCGCGCTTACGTAGTTCATTCACCAAGTTCGCTTATATACGAACTACGACATAAAAACCAGCGGACAGTTGTCCCCGGGCTAACATTACCTATCCCGGAAGACAACATCAGTCTTCCTTTAACCGTTGCGCAATTCCCCACAGTGGTTTGAACATGATTTGAATCAATAATTATTGTACTTACCTAAATATAAAATCCAAACATAATGTCAGTATACCTACGTACACTTTGTATACGGCAAGCGTTAGCGAGGGTTCCACTTGGTATTTTTTTAAATTTTTGAATTGTTACTTTTATATCCTTGCACCAGACATGTGCCATGTATTTTTTAAGGCATTGATATTATTAATTCTCTTTGACCACGCAGGTGAAGCCGCGGACAACTGCTAGTTGTTTATAATCTCTCTATCATTTAGTGCCCCGACCGAGAGAAAATTTATTTTCTGATTTCTTTGAGGTTTTTTTGTGTCGGGGGCTTTTATTTATTTAATTTTATTTATAATAGGTCTTTACATATGTAATTGCCGTCTTTTTCTCACATGTTTATTGGTCTCTAATTTTTTAATTAATATCAATATATCAAAATTAATAGTCAGTTTCGAAAATAGAGTATGTCGTCATGTTAAACATCTAAGAAAAGAATAATTAAACACGCGTCTAAAATTTTTATAACTGCTTCAAAGTACCGCTCCTTGGTTGTAGTCAATTTGACAGCTTTGAACAGATTTTTTTTTATTCTAAGACAGTTTATTAAATGAGATTATATGCAATAGTTAGATTAATTTTGTCTGATCATTATCTCGAAAGTTTCGTTGAATTCGGAGTTCACATGTCCAAGAAATCCCCAAATATCTTTGTATGCTAATTCCAACTTCCTACAATTTCCCCATAGAAAACGGCAATTTCATAGGTAAAGACCTATTATATCATCCTTTTTAAATTACACATAAAATAAAAATAAAACCACATTGAAATCGCTAATTTCAGCCAAATCGAGCAACTTAATTTCTGGCGGCTATTTTTTTGGCCGCCATTTTGTTTTTTTTTTATTGCACCAAAATTTGCCCAGGGTGTAGGTACATTATTTAAGTCAAAGCTCCATGTCTGTATCTTTTTCCGTTTCGGCAGGCAGTTGACCATCTCCATAAATGGCCATATGGATTTTCTTCAAACGTGGCTAATACCTAACCATCTCGATTAATATAGCTTTCAATTAAAAAAACCGCAATAAAATCGCCTGATCCGTTTAGGCACTACGAATATACGTTCAGTACAGAGAGACAGACGTAGGCCTCAAACTTATAACACCCCTCTTTGCGCTGCGTCGGGGGTTAAAAATTAACAAATATGTACGTACTCTAATATTACTTAGCATTATTTAAGTAGGTAATGAGTTTGTAAATTTCATAATATTGGTTAACTGTTATTACTGATTTACTATACAGTTTCCGCCCAACTTTTCGGGCAGAAATGGGCATAAATGGGTTTTAACCTGGGCATTTTCAAAATGCCGGGTTTTAACCGGGCATTTGCCCATCTCTGCCCGCGTAGTTACTTTGTGGCCGTAGTACGTAGCTGGGACCGTACTCTGAAACGCTAATCCGAAACTTCGGTTAGCCCCGCCCCTTTCACTCGATTCTGTCGCGGCTAGAGAGTGAGAGGGACGGGAATACCGAAGTTTCGGGTTTTGCGTTTCAGAGTAGGCCCTCAGGCTACAGAACTACTCCGTAGATTCGAATACGCATAGAATAGATTTTGATTTCGCATTGTCGCGAAATCTATAATAGTATAATGAAATTTTTTGTTTGTTTGTAATAGATAATCTTAAAAACTCATCATGTCAGCCGAACGACGCCCACTGCTGGGCATAGGCCTCCCCCAAGGATCTCCACAACGATCGGTCCTGCGCTGCCCGCATCCAGCGGCTTCCCGCGACCTTGACCAGATCGTCGGTCCACCTTGTAGGGGGGTATCTTAAAAACTACTAGACCGATTTTAAAAATTCTTCCACCATTACAAAGCTAAATTCTTTCTAGTGAAAAAGGCAATATTTTATCCCGATATTCCCACGGGAACGGGTACTACGAGGGGAAAACAGTGGACAAAATCTAACGGGCGGAAAACCTAATTTGGCTATGCCTTCGCTGCCGATACCGGTAACCAAATGAAAATTGGGACGGGAACCGATAGTGGCCAATAAAAAAAATACAGATTTCTCTCTGTCTTGTTTTGTTGTACCTAGGAGCGTTTTATTTTTTACAAAAAAAAAACCACGAAATTTAAGGCAAAAATTTCTATCTATAACCTATCACGTGTTCTACAGGACCGGCAACTGTCCAGGATGCGGTACCAGCAGCGGAGGCACTTCCTATTAATTTCGATAAAATCAGAGTAATTATTTTTTCATGCTATGCATATTACCTACCTATCTATTGTAAAATATAAAAATTAAATAGTAATGAATGTTACACGCTATGTCTAGTTAAATAGTCGAAAGGTTTTCGCACCGATTTCATTCATAACACTTCGTTAGTTTGGCACAGACGATAAACAATGAAAACAAAATTATCTTTGATTGTGTGAGCCAAAATCTAGTCATATAAATAATTCATACGGTTAATACGTACTATATCAACTTGAAAAACGAAGATTATAACTAAATTCTCATTTTCATGTTAGACGTAGGTCCAATACGCAATTCGTCCAAATTGAATTTCAACGCTCGTTTTGTCTGACGATTAAATGGGGATTGGTGTCAATTTTAAAATTAAATTATTAATTAAATATCTTCTACTCTATAGGATTCAATATTAACTTTCCAAGGAATTTAACACGAATATTCGGCAATAAACAGCATTTTTACAATGTTGTATTTGCGTATCGCCGACATCCGCTGTAAACAAGTTTACGGTTAAATATAATTGCCTGAGCATATTAACATTCTGAACACGCTGAGATCATTTAGAAAATGACATATTTAGTTTATGACTTTTATGAGAATTTAGATATAAACAGTTTATAAATTGGCAGATTTCTGATATTGTCTTAATATTATAAAAATTTTGGCCAAAGTTATGACAAACTTTAGATTAGTTAGAACAAAAGAATCATACCTTCTTGGTTTTGATGACGTTGAGTCTAATAAAAATTTTGAGTACGAGCAAAACAGATTTATATTATTACACGATGTCTGCCCAAGGAGTGTATTGTGTTTTGGGTTAATGTATGTATGCGTGTATGGATGTGAGTTTCTTTATTCCATCATAACTTTTGAATGCCTTACTTAACGGATTTTAATGTATGAGGTATCATTAGAAACGTTATCAGATCCCGAGTAACACTGGTTATACCTACATATAAAAGGTGTTGTAAAAAAAGTAGACGGAATTTTAATGATTTTAAGGAACAACTTTTACTATAGTACCAACATTGAAATCGCGAAAAAAAAAACAGCTAGGTATTGCATAGAAAATTTGAAATCGAATATATCAAATGTATGGTACAGCTGTTTTTTTTTTCTCGATTTCAATGTTGGTACTGTAGTAAAAGTTGTTTGTATGCATGAGTACATTGACCCCTTTAAAGTCCGTCGATTTTTTTTACTACACCTTGTATAGGGTAGGCGGACCCCTTTGTTGTGGCCACTTTAAGTATTTTTTCGATTTGAAGCACTAAGTGCTAAATGGTCTTAGGTATTTCTATTTAAGACAAAAAAAATATCTTAAATTATAGAGAATTTATCTACCTTTAAACGTACTTAAGTACATCTTTCAAATTAGAAAAAAAAAGTGCGAAAGGTTCCAAATGCCCCGGTTTGTTATAGCTTTTACGGCAACATAATTATGAAAGAAATCATTTCTCAAAAAAATACTACATCTCGTTTTGATAGATAGATCTTATTGGCAAGAAAATAATAATATCGCAAAACAAGACACTATAGCAGCTTTAAGGTGGTACGTTGAGCTTAGTAGCGCCACCAATGGAAATAAATCAATTTCACTTTATTAAAGGCTTAGATCAAAAGTTTCGGTTATTTTGCTCAAATAAAAGAGTAAAATTCATTTTATAAATATACTTTTAAGAACTCAAACTTACGCAATAAGTCGTGAATGTGAATAGTGCCAAAAGTGGCCATATCGACATCCATAACTTAATGCTCTTATTTGTGCCCTGAAAAAACAATAAAAAATTGCAATTTACTCTTTTATTTGCGCGAAATAACCGAAACTTTTATTCTAAGCCCTTGATAAATCGTAAATGATTTATTTCCATTGGTGGCGCTACTGAGCTCAACGAACCACCTTAAGTCCGAGGCTCTGATTTGGAGGAAAATTAATCATTCCGTTCCAACGCAACATTAACAACGAAAGCGAAACGCACCTTTTACCGAAACCATCCAACAGGGAAACGGCGCAGTTTCGATGAAGTAATAAACGTAAATAGCGTACTCGTACCGAAAACCTTGAAAACTATTTAGCGCGAACATATTCCGGACGTCGAAATCCCTGGGAAAACAAAGACTGGAAGCGGATCAAGGGAAAAGTGATTTTTGGCAGCCGAAGTGAGGCCACTCAGTAGACACGCCCCAGTCATCACTATAGCGATCGTAAAAGAAAATAGCTATCTAATACTTCCACAGCTATTCATTTTCAAAACTAATTGGTTACGTTATGTCCGCTGGTTTCTGGCTGGTTTACCCGCGAGGTTACTGCATTCCCATGGGAAAATCGGAATGAAAATTATGCTTCGTTTCATTCAAAAAAATCTACAAACAAACTTAGTTACTAACTTTTCCTCCCCTAGAAATTAGTTAATGTTTCGCTAATGAAAATCTTGGATTTTCCTTTGTCTGGACTTTTGGACAAAATATGTATAGTTAGGTAATCTGTTTCTTGTATCAAATATAATAGGTCTTTACATATGAAATTGCCGTCTTTTTCTCACATGTTTATTGGTCTCTAATTTTTTAATTAATATCAATATATCAAAATTAATAGTCAGTTTCGAAAATAGAGTATGTCGTCATGTTAAACATCTAAGAAAAGAATAATTAAACATGCGTCTAAAATTTTTATAACTGCTCCAAAGTACCCCTTTTTGGTTGTCGTCAATTTGACAGCTTTGAACAGATTTTTTTTTATTCTAAGACAGTTTATCAAAAGAGATTATAGGCAATAACTAGTTAGATTAATTTTGTCTGATCATATCTCGAAAGTTTCGTTGAATTCGGAGTTCACATGTCCAAGAAATCCCCAAATATCTTTGTATGCTAATTCCAACTTCCTACAATTTTCCCATAGAAAACGGCAATTTCATAGGTAAATACCTATTATAATAGCACTGAGAACCAATACATTTATGAAAATCCAGTTACTTGAAATCCTATATCGCGTTTATTTCTTGGCTAACAGTCGTGTATTCTGTAATTAGTGAGCGACAATTTAATTATTTGGCAATGTTACAGAATAAAGTAGGTAGCAAAATAAAATAATTAGCGGAAAATCTTTGGAACTGTGGAAATCGTTCAAGTTTTTGCTAGCCGAGAACTTTCTACAAATACGGAAAGAAGTGGATGCGTACTTCGTAGGTTAGGAAGAATTAGTTTAGTAAATTGCTTTATTTACAAGAAATCGTTATTATTTGATAATTATCCTGAAAATGCATCATTCAACAAAACAATAATTTTTGGAAAGTGCTAGCATGTATTTAATTTTCGAAAGTTTATGCCAAAACACATAATTAAAAATAAAAGTTTTCCGACTCCATCAGTTTGTCCGATCGATAGAAAATCCTACTAATATTATAAATGTGAAAGTTTGGATGTTTGGATGTTTGGATGTTTGTTACTCAATCACGCCAAAACGGCTGAACGGATTTGGCTGAAATTTGGAACACAGATGCTTTGTAGCCTGGAGAGGAACATAGGCTACTTTTTATCCCAGAAAAATAACAAATTCCAGCGGGATAACGTCGTGTAGTCCACGCGGGCGAAGCCGCGGGCGGAAAGCTAGTTACGTCTAAATTAATGCCAGATAGTATAATATGAAAAGTCGTTTTATGTTTTTTTTTCTTCTTCTTGAGCAACAACATTTAGAAATTTTCCTTTGTTTATGTTATGAATGTACTCGTAAACTAAATTTAAAGGTCAAACTTTAGAACATAAATCGTTCAACAACAAATAAACATCAAAACGATCACTCTAAGCTTTTTACCTCCAAAGACGATTAATAATTAAATGAACCACCCTTTTAAAACAAAACAAATGTTTCTGTCGTAATCGTAATCCATACCATTACATTATTAGCGAATTTTAATAGATATTATGTATCTTTATCGCGGCGTGCGCGGGCGCAGTTCTAATTTTACTCCCCACTCCGGGTGAGTCATGCCGCCATTGATACGCGCAATAAGGTTCGCTCCTGAAATAACACTTGATGAAGTATTATAAACAACAGTTTCTTCGTTCGCTGGCATGTTTAAGGAATGTCGAAAGTACTTGAAAGTTGATAGTTTGTTACAAAAGAATGAAGTTTATGTAAGTGAATTCAACCGAACCGAAGTACTTGCCCGTGGAAGTTCTGTAACCACCAGCACGGGTAGCATGACGAACTCGAGAAAGGTTTTGTCTATATCAAAAAGTCAAAAATGACATTTCATCGTAGACAAAGCTATTTGTTCTGCTGTCAATTATAGACTTTCGAGGTAGACAAAACACTTCTCGGGTTTGTCATGCTACGCGTGCAGGTGTTTATTTAGGTGGGCGCAAGGTAGCAAAATTGCAATGGACAATTCTGTGAACCTTATCGCCTTGCAATAAGGTCCTTACTTTTGATGATTAACATTGACATTAGCGTATGGATTTTCCAATGCAATTTCGTCGAGTAACAAAGCAAGCCGATTAAACCCCTAAGGTGGGTTTGTTAGGCTTGCAATTTCGGCAAATCTTTATGATGGGGCATGAGCTGTATGTTCTCATGTTCCTTTTTTAAGTTATTATATATATAATAAAGTAGCGATATCGCAACTTTAAGTCTCTTTTCACATGAGTATAATTTCATAACACAACACATCTCATCTACTTACACACACTAAGTACCTACTTACTGTTATGATAGGACATATTTTTATTTCCTACCAGCTTTCCGCCCGCGACTACGCCCGCGTGGACTACACGACGTTATCCCGCGGGAATGTGTTTTTTTTCGGGATAAAAAGTAGCCTATGTTCCTCTCCAGGCTACAAAGTCTCTATGTCCCAAATTTCAGCCAAATTCATTCAGCCGTTTTGGCGTGATTGAGTAACAAACATTCTACATCCAAACATCTAAACTTTCACATTTATAATATTAGTAGATAACACGGAAGAAGATATAATTAAATGAAACTTGTAACGACTACCTAAGTAAAGGAACAATTTACTTATATTAATTCGATTTCAATTCCTCTCAGACTCGTCCTCACTCATTTCATGACATGATGCTTTGAGGCTGAGAATTTGCATGGTAACCCACCTAACTATTGAGGCGAATGATGGGTGTGCGAGTGAGCCTTTTATCTTCCTTGTGCATGTAGATTTTAATTGGCCCGATTTCACCAATGATATTTAAACGCGATTAACACTATACGTGTTTAAAACGTATTTCTGTCCCTGTCACATTCAAACAGATGACAGAGGCAGAACTAAGTATTAAACACGTTTAGCGTTAATCACGTTTAAATATCAGTGATGAAAGTCGCCCTAAAAGTAATTAAAGTTCCAAGCATGTATGCATGAATCTTGAGCCCTGTGGCAATTATTTTTGTCGTGAATTTACCTATGTGAATTTAAAACAGGTCTTGAAACAGGAACTTTGCAATACCTACTTACTTACACTTAAATCTATAGCAACCAAGTTGCCGTCGTATCTTAATTTGTTGTCTTTCGACCAGTTTACTTTGTTATTGTTGATCGAAGCCAGTTTATAACTATATTGCCTGATAAGTAATAGTTGTAGATTGTAGGTTTCATTATGTACATAAACCACATGTTCTGATTGCATGTGTGCTGTACACGCTTTAATAGAAACGCAAGTAATGACAAAAGCAAAAGCAAAGCTCTAGACTACAACATGGATTTTAGAGAAAAATGCTTAAAATATAGGTGCTTTAGTGCTGAATTATGAAACTTAAACTCCCTCGTTACAAAACGTTGACTAAAGTTAGACCTGGTTTAAAATTGATGCTAATTCTGTCTTTCATTTGGAAAATGAAAGTGACAGCACCATTTTAGTACTAGTTTTAAACCAGGACTATTTTAGTCCACGTTTTGTATTAAGACGGAAAATCTTTAGCATCTGGACCAAGCAAGAAACGCAAGTATTCACGCAGTTCTAGAGCACGGATTCTAAAAAAAAAGCCGCTGTAACTTATAAAGCTTAGCATGCGCTTCCACTTTCAAAACTTCAAATCTTATCGCAACTTTACAAATTGCAGGACGAGTTTATTTACCGGCCGACGACTCGCACAGTCACCCGACTCGTCACGTACCCGGAGGCGCCCCACCATGTCGTGCGCGTGCGCGTGCGTCCATCCGTGGTCTTGCGCGAGCTGGACCGCATCGCCTACCGCCGCCGCCCCGCGTTCTCTATCTCTGCCGTCGACGATTTCTTCAGGGCTGAGACCACAAAGGTGAGACTGAACCTAGTACCTACTTCCTTTCTTCAATAAAACTGCTAGCGAGCAAGATTAGCGCTTAATGCGTTCTGTCTCATAAATGGAGACATCACATCACTTCCGTCCGTGGCCTTGCGCGCTGGACTGAGACTATTAAGGAAAGATTTCAAACTACTTAGACCCTGTATCCCCTAAAAACTGATAATGAGTCAAACTAGAGCATCATAACCATAACCCTGGGTGGGGCCAAGTTCTTAATTCTATGCATATTACAGATAGATTTGTCCTTGGGAAATAAATCTTGTATCAGTCTCTCATTTAACAAAAACCTTAGCAATAACAATCTCTTTTTTTTTATTTTATAAAAAAAAACACTTTTTAAAACTGACTTGAAATATTTGCCAATAGAGTGCCCAAACTCGATGGGGTTGCATGGTTTCCATATTGAGTTTCTATGGCATGGCCTTCCGGCTTCATCATCAGACTCTGAACCTCATCTTCCGTCAAAGTACGTGTCAACACAATTCTAACGAGCCCAAATACAATGGGGTAGCACGGTTTCATCATGGAGTTCCTGTAGCGTTCTTCTGGCTCCATCATCAGATCAGCTCAATGACACCGTAATATTGCATTGTCATCCAATTCTGACCAATGTACAAAGTTTCAAGTCTCTAAGCTCACCGGGAAGCTACTATAAAATCGTTTGCAAAATTTGCGTACCTACAAACAAGAAAGCAACCTAATAAAAACATGGTAAAAAGCAGTTACAACTCAAGTAATGATTTGAGCAATGATAATGATAACCTTCATAGGTTTTCCTCTTTGCTTCCTTAATGCTCAATTGACCAGATAACGTATGGTAATTTGCAGGCTTTCCAAGACGAGAGCCGTCGCATTCGCGCTGACACCGCTTCCCTGCTGCAGCGCGCTCGCTCAGTGCTGCCCCGTGAAAAGAGCTTGGCGCCCAGAGACACCATCTATTCGTAAGTAACTACATACTTGAATGACTTGCTAACAAATCGAGGTGATATCGTATGAGGACCAAAAGAGAAACATCAAAAGGTTACACGCTGTTATTTATCAACAACGGGGTCGCACTTACCCTTCCTCACCTCCTCACCTGATATTATGTGGTGATAAAGCTGAAGGTGGAAGTGCACTACTCCCGGAATCACTGAGGAACTGGCTATCTTATCTCTAACTGCCGGAACACAATAATGCTCAGACTTAGATAAGATGGTGGTAGCTGCCAGGTCGACTACGAATAAGGCCTACCTACTACCAACAAAACCGAATACAATATGTACCCCCACTGGGAATCAAACCCGCGACCTCTGGGTCTGATACCGACCTAGGTCTGGTATGCCAAGCAAGATTATGGTCAAATTAATAGATCGCCATATCCTTGCATAGCAAGATTCAAGATTCAGATTCAAGATTCAAATTTGTTTATTCAATTTAGATTGTTATTTACAATACTTGTGAACGTCATAGAAACTACGCCATCGGTTCGCAAACCCTACAGCGGGAGGCCTTGGAGAAGAACCGGCAAGAAACTCCAAGGGTTGTTTTTTTCTCCCTGTTTTAATTCATACAGAGTCGTCAAATTGAAAAATGACCTTAACATGGTATGACAAGGTCAGTTTCCATCACAATTACACAATGGGTTATGATAAATACAGTTAAGTATAGGCAAACTAATGATCATAGCGGTGAGAGTGCAAGGAGATGTATAATTACTGTACTAAATGTGCCACGAGTCACGATCCACGTCGCTGTTCATGCGGCATAAACCTTGCGCATTATCGCACCGGCCATTAGTGCTAGGTCAAGTTTTCATCAGACTGATGTAATAGGTCGTATAAAAATAGTTACGCCATTGATACGAATCAAGCATCCGCTGGCACTGACATTGATGGCACATCTGTCTCAGACAATTTGGCAAAGAAGAACCTTGTCGCATATTGGCAAACACTGAACTGAAGGCACCGGACACGAATACGTGAGTTTTTCCTGTTGAAACAACAGGATCTCCGTTCGACCACAATACTAAGAAAGTACATACATGTGGGATTGTGGGTGTTGATTTCCCAGCCAAATTTCGTTCACGCGCGTTTTGTGAGTGACGCAGCCCAACTCGTACCGATCACGGATATAATTATAGACTGGTTAAATGCCAGCTGATGTTTGCTGTCGAGCGTTCTAATAAAATGTTTTACGATATATTTTCATTCCGAAATCGCCGAAGTTTTTATGAAGAGCATCAAAAACAGCAATTACATCGTTTTATCGATCGTTAAGACATCCTGATTACCTACAATAAGAAAAATATCTGGTTTTCTTCCGCAGCTACGGTTACGGGGAGCCTGTACCATACCGTTTCAGCAACGATGCGTACATCGCCAAACTGTTGTTGCCACTGCGCAGCGTGTCTGACAACATTCATAACATCTCGTACTACAGCGAGCCAGCGAAGAAGTTTACCGGTAAATATGGAATTGCAACGAACTGAATCAATCAGACAGACACAACAATATCTACAGAATATTCATACTACACAATGTTCCTTAATGTTACCGTAAAGTTAATGATGTTTATTAATTTTCTCTTCCTCTCATGTGTCGTTCTTTTCACCTTTTCCGACTAACATTGAGGTTCCAGTGTGACCCCGTGGTAACAGTGAGGTGTTTTCGCCAGGACGCGGTCACCTCGCGTGCGTGCACTACTCCGGTAAAAAGGCCTTCTCCAATCGCTTGCCCCTCTACAAGGAAATGAGCATCAGGGACGACGTTAACCTGCTCTCGTTTTACGCGAAGAACAGGCTCGCCGCCGCCGGGCTGGCCGTCGAGAAGGCCACAGGTACCACGTCATCGTCGCATCGCTAGCGCTCGCTTCGACCCTTCGCTTAATTTCTGTTAAAACGAAAAGATAAACGAGATAAATGATCGCTAGCTAGTTTACGCCTGGACAGTAGTCGAGGCTCTAAAGCAGTTTTAAAATGGAGTATAAAGTCCGTGTCTAACACTGTGTGTGGTGTCTCTTGCAGCGGGCGGCGCGCCGGAACAGCCGACGGCGGCGCAGTGCGCGTAGCTCCGCCCCGCTCGGCCGCGGCGCGGCGCGGGCGCGCGACTAGTACGGCGCCCGCGCCGCGTCCGCCCTTCGCGCTCTCTGATCTCGGTATAACATGCTCCTACTAACCAAGATCATATATTTTTATATTCTACGTTTTACTCGAAGACTCTATTTTGTTATTTCTTTTTTACGACTTGCGACGAACGAATTATAAGTAGTTATTATTTTCTAGTCATCGCCGTGATAACGTGGTTATCTGCGTCGAATTAAGTCGGTGACCGAGACGTCTCGTTTTCACTTAACAGAACTGATTTTACTTAACATTAAACGATTTTTACCGAACTATTAGTTGTTTTAATTTGCATGATAGTTGCCCTATGTATCACGCTTCGATCCATAAGCTTATTTTAATGCTACGCTTTGATATAACTAATAAAGGTGATTTTATAATCCACGAGACACACGAGTTACAACACTTCCAACCTAGAACTTATTTACACTTTTAATGGAAGCTTTTAATACACAAAGGATTGTGTACCCACCCACAAACCCACCTATCTATTTTATATTTCGTACCAATGCTTTTTATGACTTTACTTCTTAGACACCTACTTCAATACTCAAATTGACACCTATAATATAGATACACAGACGTATGAGGATTATACGTTAATATCAAAAGCTTTAATAATTATGCTACATTTCACGTTCCTCTGATGAACAAGCTAAACTATAGCATTATGGCATGTGAGCAGCACCAATGATTACGTTTAAACACCACAGCGACGTCCATCCGATTTAGCTTTGCCATCAAGCTTCAGGAGCTGTTAACTGCTTGGTGATGGCCACCACGGTCGTGCGTGCTGCTGCAAAGCTTCTCAATCACCAAAATGACCATTGAGATCTGTTCGAGAAATGATTAGTCCTATTTCCGAAAACAGCAACTTAGGAAACCATCTAATCATTTCGTCAATGGTCTTTGCGAGTTCGTGTGTGGGTAATATTGGCCTCGGTGCAGTCAAACTGCTCCCGTGGAGGCCGAGCCGCAAGTTCCAGGCGATGCAGGTCATGGAGGACCCCGCTCTGGAGCTGAAGGCGGCGAAAGCCGACCGCGAGGCGAGGTTCCGCGCCACCACGGCCGAGCCCGTGCTGGCCCCCACCGCTGACTTGGCGGAGATCAAGAGGAAGAGGCAAGAAGAAGCGCGTGCCGCGGAGGAAAAGTAAGATTTTGACTCTTTCTTTGTGCTATCGTATCGATATGTTTTTTTTTAAATGACGACATTGTGAAATTTCTTCCACTTATTTAGGCTGGTTTAATTGTCTGGGCCTGCACACGGGAAATGTCAAGGCCGTAGAGAAGAATCCGCGTCGCTGTGAAACGATGTTCTAGCTAGTCTAACGCCTCACAAGTGTCAAATAGCTCTCCTTTCCAGGAGCCGTAAGCAAAATCCGAAACTTCGGTAGCCCCACCCCTTTCATTCGATTCTTGCATGACTGGAGAGCGAGAGGGACGGGTATACCGAAATTTAAATTTTTTTGTTTCAGAGTAGGCCCTCTGGAGCGGGTTCCCTATTTGAGTGCGTAAGTTGGTAGTGCGATTTTCAGTATATCGAACACGGTGTGTCGAAAACTCCGTAGTGCTATGTTTTATTATATCGATGCTTTACAAGTGCGATGTAACGTTTGTGCGAAAAACGTTAGGTCGACAAACTTTACAGCGATGATTCATTAGTTCGTTGATTTGTTTGTTCTATGACATGTTATTTCGAAATTTCTGTTATTATGTAGCTTTTTCAGATGTAATTAAATTAAATAAAAACTCCTCCTTTCAACCGACTTTAAAAAAGAAGGAGTTTATCAGTTTGACCTGTAGGTATCTATGTTATATTGTTGGAATTGGATATTATCTGAGTATAGCGTTGCATTTAGGCTTCCAAGCACGGTGTATGTATGTATGTATGTTTATAATGTTTGTCCACGAATATCTCAAAAACTAAAAGTCACATCGAGATGATTCTTTTGATTTTTATCAGGTGTATTACATTTTAGAGGACAGCATGAGTTTCATCAAAACAAGTTCTGTATTTTTTGAGATATATTTTTCTTATGGTAAAACACCACAAGCCTTGCAAGTAGCTTTCAGGCGGGATTCGAACCCGCCCCCCGGGAATCCATTAAAAAAATAATCAAAAACTACAGAACCGATTTTGATGAAATGAAATACACCTGTTAAAATGAAATACACATGTTAAAATCACAAGAATCATCTCGATATGACTTTCAGTTTTTGAGATATTCGTGGACTAACATATAAACATTATATAGGTACATTTACGAAATTTAGCACACGTGCTTGGAAGCCAAAGTGTAACGCTATACACAAATATTATATCATTCATATAATATCACATACATACAGGTCAAACTAATAAACTCCTTCTTTTTTAAAGTCGGTTAAAAAGGAGGAGTTTTGATTCAATATAATTACATCTGAAAAAGCTACTTAATAACAGAAATTTCGAAATAACATGTCATAGAACAAACAAATCAACGAACTAATGAATCATCGCTGTAAGGTTTGTCGACCTAACGTTTTTCGCACAAACGTTACATCGCACTTGTAAAGCATCGATATAATAAAACATAGCACTACGGAGTTTTCGACACACCGTGTTCGATATACTGAAAATCGCACTACCAACATTCGCACTCAAATAGGGAACCCCTCGGGAGCGGCCCGTACTGGCCTCCCAGATAGCTGTGAAACCAGCCTGATCTGATTAATTTGTTTTGAGAAACTTGTACCTTAACGACTGAATAGTTTACTGAACAAATTGAATCAAATAAACCTTACCTACCATTAAATTTTTTCTTCTAGGGCTCTGAAAGAAGAAGCCAAGCGTGAAGCTGAACGCAAAGCGCAGGTAAATTTTAATTTTCTCTTAAAAAAAATTTAAACTCTTTTACGAGAGTAACAGTTTTTACAACAGCCTTAACTTTCAGGCTGAACGCGAAGCCGCTGAAAAGAAGAGAGCTGAAGAAGAGGCCCGTAAGGCCGAGGAAGCAAAGCGCAAAGCCGAAGAGGATGCCAGGAATGCTGAAGAAGAAGCCCGTAAGGCTGAGGAGGCGCGCCTGGCAGAGGAAGCCCGTCTGGCTGAGGAGGCAAGGTTAGCGGAAGAGGCCAAAAAGGCTGCGGAAAAGGCCAAAAAGGCCGAAGCAGCAAGATTAGCTGAAGAGGCTCGCCTGGCAGAAGAAGCTAAATTGGCTGAGGAAGCCAGGTTGGCAGAAGAGGAAAGGCAGGCCGAACAGAGACGGCAAGAGGAACTCGCACGATTGGAAGAGCTTGAAAAGCAGGCCCAAGAAGAACGTGAAGCAGAATTAGCACGACAGGTATTACATTAACGTTTACGAATTATCTGAATAAAACCCTTCATGAAACGTAACAAATTTTGACTGAATTTATTTTTACGCAGGCTGGTGAATTAGCGGAAATCGCGAGACAAGAATCTGAACTGGCTGCTGCCCGCTTGGAGGAGCTCTCAAGGAGTGAATCTGCCGCCGACAATGTCGCTGAAGCTGATGCTAGGTATCTTAATAAAGTTATTTTATATTGCCGTAGGTTAAATGCACAAGCAAGCACAAGACTCGTAAAGTACTTATTTTCAATTATCTGAGGGGGCTACCTGTGCAATAATATACATCGTGTGAAACGGTAACCTATAAAGATTCTGCAAAGGAACTAGGTGTTATTGTTGATCGAAGGCAAAAACGCATTAAAAAAAACTTAAAATCCTAATAATATTCAACTTTTTTACAGCGAAACTGCTGCTGATGATCCCGAACCTATTGTCGAAGAACCTGAGACTCCTGAAGCAGCCCCCGAGGAGCCGGCGGAAGCCAGTGAAGACGAGCAAGCAGAGCCCGACGTCACGGACGAAGAATAACTAATAAACAATCGCCTTTTAAGATATGCATTTTTAAGTGAAACCACAACTCATTAGACTCCCTTCACACTAGCGTATTGGCGTTCGATAAACGTACGTGCACGCGACGACACGCGTTGACGAGGTGTTGAACGCTTACACTGCACAAACGCTAATGTGAACAGGCTCTATACTCAAGGCTAAGCGTCATTCGTGTATTTAGTAGCATAGACATGAATGTCGTGATAGCAGTTCTTCTATCATACGTCTCTGTCTACATTTCCTTTCCTTTGCATAATCAAATTACGCAACAGTGAAAGTCTGAATGAAACACCGTTTTTTTTTCATGTGACTTAAAGTACTTACCTACTCATTAAAAATAAAGGTTATATCTTAATAAAATGAAATAAATTGTCATTATGTAATAGGATAAGTTTTCAATAATGTTATATTTTGTTAAATTTTAACAATAAAAGACATGTAAATAACAAAAATTCCAGCTTTTGATTTTATATCACTTTTTACTGATACTTTTACTAAAACCAATTGAAATTATCAGCAGATACAAACAAAGTAAAAACGGGAATATTATAGTAAGTATTCTTTGCTGCGGCGGTCTAGCAGTCAGAGTTCCGAGTTCTGCGTTCCAGGTTCTCTGTAATGTATGCTGTGTCTTAGAAACCTACACACACAAAAGCAGTCAGACAGTGGCGGTCAAAGTGAAAACCGCATGCATTACAGAGAACGCGGAATGCAGCACTCAGAACTTTGACTGCTAGACCGCCGCAGTGTGGCCGGCGCCATAGGAGTAAAAAGCCCGCGGAGCTAATGTACGAAAATGGATAGTAGCACTACAGAAACAGCTCTCATTACATATCTATTCTAATAAAGAGGAAAGATTATGTCACATAATTGCTAATTATGTGCAGGGCTGCTGGGTAATTAAATAAATAAAACGCGATGTAACTTTGAACGTGAGACAACTTTTATTTGGAGACCATAGACACACAATACAAACATAGACAATCATTGCATTCTAGAGCACAGATAATAATGTATGCAACACTCCTCTCTTCTAAATTCTTATTTATTTTAAAATTAACTACAAATCAAGTCTCTGAACAGGCTAATGAGTACGTACACTTCTACGCACTTCTGGCTGAACTAGAATAGGAGAATTAGCAATGTTACTTGGTATTTCTTTGTTAATTAACGGCATATTTACTTCTAATTTCTCCGATTCTTTTTCTTGCTCCAATACACTTTCATTAGGTACACTATAGTTAGGTAAACACTGAGTAACGTTCCTGGTGAGTATTCCTTTGTCAGTGTGCACATCATACATAACATTTCCTACTGGCTTTTCAATAACACCATCTAACCATTTTCTAGAGTTATCATATGATGCAACCAGTACTTTATCACCTGGTAAATATTGCTTTACAGATTTCTTACAAATCAACTGCCGAGGAATAATTACATCTTTTTTAATTAAAGATAAACGCGTACGAAGTTTTCTACCGAACATTAACTCGCATGGTGCCTTGCCTGTAGTGGCATGTGGTGCTGTACGATAAGCTAATAGCCATTGCTGTATACTATGATCTAAACAATTTTTATCAAACTTATATGCTAACATGGCCTTTTTGAAGGTTTGAACCCCCCTTTCTGCTAAACCATTGCTGGCTGGGTGATAAGGTGCAGTACATATGTGTCTAATATTATTATTCTTACAAAAAGTATTAAACTCTTCAGATGTCCATTGAGGACCATTATCGGTCACCATTTGTTCCGGTAGACCAAATCTAGCAAAAATACTACGTAGACATTTAATTGTAGTGCTGGAGGTAATATTGCTCATTTTAACTACTTCTGGCCATTTTGAGTGTGCATCTACAATGATTAACCACATATGCCCCAAAAATGGACCAGCAAAATCAGCATGAATACGTTTCCATGGCTCCTCTGGCCACTCCCATCTATGTATAGGATTGATAGGTGGTAAGTTCCTATTTTGGATACAACCTGCACAATTATTAGTTAATGTTTTTATATCAATTGTGATGTTTGACCACCAAAAACAACTATTAGCTAAAGACAACATTTTATTAATACCCAAATGACCAGAATGCAGTTCAGTTAAAACTTTATCCTTTAAACTCTCAGGTATAACTACTCTATCCCTCCATAAAATGCAATCTTTAATTATATATAACTCAGTCTCTTTGCCTTTAAAATTACTTAGCTCTCTATTAATCAATTTTGGCCAGCCCTCTCTTAAGTAAGTACAAACCTTGCTTAAATTAGGGTCTTTCTGAGTATGTTTGGCAATTTCAGATAAAGTTACAGGTGGATTATCCAATACAATGCTGTTAATGTTGCCTTCCAGATTAATTTTATCCTCATTACTATTTTTAATTGGCAACCTAGATGGAAAATCTGCTGCAGCATTGTGTTGTGAAGTCCTGTACTTTATATCATAATTATAATTACATAGAATTAATGCCCACCTAGTCATTCTGTCGGCATATATACTACCAGCTGTTTTATTTGGATTAAATATAGATATCAGTGGTTTATGGTCAGTAACTAATGTAAATGTTCTACCTTTTAAATACAAATCAAATTTCTTAACTGCCCATATTATGGCTAAGGCTTCTTTATCAATTTGTGAGTATTTTACTTCTGCTTCATTGAGTGTTCTGCTTGCAAAAGCAATAGGGCGTTCAACAATATTATTACCTAACCTAATTTCATGAGCTAAACAAGCTCCTAACCCATACTTGGAAGCGTCACAGCTCAATACAACTGGTAGCTTTGGATTATAATGAATTAATACTTGATCTGATACAATAGCTTTCTTGGCCCATTCATATGCTCGTTCTTGTTGCTTGGACCATACCCATTTTTCTGAATTCTTTAATAATGTATATAAAGGTTTTAAATTTTTAGCAGCATTCTTTAGAAATTTATGATAAAAATTAATAGTGCCAAGGAAACTACGTAATTCTTTAATATTTTTAGGTTGTGGTGCTTCCAATATGGCCTTGATGTGCCCTGGTGTTTTGTGAATGCCTTCCTTATCAATCACATGCCCACAATACTCTAATTGTGGGGACATCAACACAGTTTTCTCTTTATTTACTTTAATATTTAAATTTTTTAGTTTTTGAAATATACACTCTAGGGTTTTTAAATGGCAATCCACATTACTACTTGCAATTAAAATATCGTCGATGAAACAGTATACATTTGGCATATTAAAGTGTTCATCCATAAAATCTTGCCATTCCTGTGGAGCCGGTGACATACCGAACATCATGAATGTTGGTCTATACAACCCCCATGGTGTGGTAATTGTCATAAGCTTTTGTGCCTCCTCATCCATTCGCCTGTTCATGTATGCCTTTCTTAAATCAATTTTACTGAATACTGTTTTAATATTTTGATCATCTTTATTTAATTTTGCAAAAATGTCTTCAATGACAGGGATTGGATGATTTGGTACCTCCAAAAATGGATTTATTGTTACCTTGTAATCCCCGCAAATTCTTATATTATGCGGTCCTTTAATGATGGTCACTATGGGTGTAGCCCATGTGCCCGTTTCTTTATTTGTAACTTTATACATTTTACCTTCAGTACATAACTTGTCAAGCTCCTTTTTAACTAAATTTTCTACAGCATAAGCTATTCTTCTTGGTTTAAATGCAATGGGTTTAATATTAGCTTCTTTTAATTTCAAAGTGCCTATAGTACCTTTAATTTCGCCTGGAAATCCTGAAAATATATCACTATATTGTTCTACTAAATTATTAAGTTTAATTTGTGAATCTTGGTGAGTTATCAAATTGCACCGTTTTATACAAGTTTGCCAATCAATTTTCATAGCACTCAGCCAATCTCTACCTAATAATGGCTTTTTCCCCTCTTTGACAATAATCAATGTTGCTAAGTATTCGTCATTTTTAATTTTAATATTTACATTTGCCTTACCCAATACGGTGATATTGTTACCACCATATCCTGATAGCTTTAAGTTACATGGAATTAATTTAAAATTAGGAAAAGATGCTATGAACATAGATTCAGGCATTAACGTGACATCTGATCCACAATCAATTTCAAATGATATATTTACATTATTAATTTTTAAAGTTATATACCAAGGACTTGGACGCTTCTCATCTATTGATACCACTTTGTTAATATTTAATTGATTCTCTGTTTCCTGAAATAAACTGGACAATTCATAACTATCACACACAAATTCACTATTCGATTGCACTTCACTAACTTGCATAACAGAAAATTCTTCATCATTTGTAATTTCATGGACCTTCTTGGGTTTGAAAGTTTTGTTACTGTTTGCTTTGCAAACACTTGCCATATGGCCTTTCTTGTGGCATTTAAAGCAATCCTCGTCTTTAAATTTGCATTGGGGTTTTACATGCCCCATCTTCCCGCAGCAATGACATTTAATGCTTACATGTTTTTCACTTATTTTGTGTATGTCTGAGCTTTCTTGCCCAGAGTTACCATAGCCAGCAGTTATTAATTTTGCTCCCTTCTCCGCCAGCTCCATGCTTGTTGCTATCTCCACTGCTTTTGCAAAAGTTAAATTTTCTTCACCAAATAATCTTTTAACTATGCTTTCACTCTTTAATCCATGAACGAATTTATCTCTTAAACATCTTTATAAGTGTGTGGTAAAGTTGCACGTTTGTGCTAATTTCTTTAACGCCGCCACAAACTCACCGATTGACTCGTCTGCCTGTTGAAGGAGATCCGAAAGCAAGCGAGTGCAACCTACATGGTGTCTTTGACTCGATTATTATCTTGTGTCAAATGTCACTGTGATTACTCTTTTCGAAATCTCTGTACCTATTGCTTATCGTTTTTCCATGTTGTAAATAAAAGTCTGTTCTTATAAATAATAAGTGTTTGTTCCTTCTCTAAATAGCTTCCACATTAACTACGCTTTGCTACAACAGGTTATGGTTTTGCTACAATTTAGCTAAAAGATGGAAATTTCGACTTTCAAGTATAACATTGCACCCCTCGAAGGTAAAAGCAACTGGGATACGTGGAAGTATAAAATGCTTATTATACTCAAGAGCATACCTCGCGCTCTCGACATAATTGAAGGCAGACTTACCGCGGATAAAGAAAGTGAAGCCAGTGCGACCGGAGTATCAACCGCCGCTACCGTGTCGGAATTTACGAAAGCCGACTCGAGTGCTCTTTTCATTATTACCAACAACATGACTGAAGAAATGCTACGAAAAGTGATGAGATTTACGTCCACTAAGGAAATATGGTTAGAACTTCATCGAATGTTTGACGGAACAAACGAAGACAAAACCTTCCAATTATGTATGAGTTTCTTTGGATTGAGAAAGGATCCCGCTGATGATGCAACAACTCATATGTCAAAATTGAAAAACATTTGGACCTCATTGAACAAAGAGCTCGGCGATGATAAGAAGCTTCCGGATCTTCTTCTCATATGCAAAACGCTCGACACACTGGGAGAAGAATACGTTCAATTCAAGAGTGGATGGTTAATGTGTCCAACGTCCGAACGAACCATTGACAACCTAACCGATCGTCTGTGCGTGTTCGAAAGGAACTTGATGGTGTCTACCGTGCCGCCAGAACAAGAGGCTTTAACAACAAAGACCACACAGAATGGGACAAGGAAAAAGAATAAGGATGCAAAGATAAAATGCAACTACTGCTCCGTCAAAGATCACCGAGTGAAAGATTGCAAAAGATGGCTTCAAGATGGCAAACCTTCGAAAAGCAGTAACCCGCCCTCTTCTTTTTCTTCTCAAAAGGAATCTCAAGTAGTGGAATCGATGTACTTACAAGCGGAAGTACTGACAACAGAGCATGAAGTATCGACGACTTCATCGAGTACAGTCAACTGGTACGTTGATAACGGCGCAACATGCCACGTCAGCAATCGTGGAGATCTATTTCAAACTTTCCAAACTTTTGACCAGATGCACACCGTCTCTGCGGCTAATGGCACTGCACTGCAAGCTAAAGGCAAAGGGAATATCAACATCAAATCAGAGGTACGTGGAAGAGTTTACGAGATCACCTTGAAAGACGTATGGTACGTGCCACAGATCACAAAGAACCTGTTCTCTGTTCTAGCTGCTCATGACTGCAACTCAATAAGCAATTTTGAGTCCACACCAACGAGCTGCACTATGTCAACACGCGGCGAAGTTAAATTAATGGGTGTACGCAGCATTAGCGGAGGCTTATACAAGCTAAATGTTAAGACCGTCATTCCTAACAGAAACTTGGAAGTGAATCTGATATTAACGAAGACGCAGCTTCACCACGAGCGACTCGTACATCAGATCAAGCGTCATGTACGTCAATTTGTAAAACGGGAGTTAGGAATAGACCTTCCTCAAGATGAAAGCGTCTGCGAAAGTTGCATATTCGGCAAGTCGCATCGATTGAAGTTTGGGACCCGACCTAGAGCTTCAAGACCAGGCGAGCTTGTACACAGCGATGTATGCGGGCCGTTCCCTAACTCTTTTACAAATTTACGCTACTTTGTATTATTTAAAGATGATTTCACCGGCTATCGCTACGTTTACTTCCTGAGAGCCAAGTCAGAAGTAAAACAGAAGATGCAAGATTTCATCGCCGAAGCAAGAAATACTCGTCATTCGATCGAGACACTCCTGAGTGACAATGGCGGCGAGTTTGACAATAAGGATGTGCGTGAGAATCTCGCCACGCATGGAATCAGACAGAGGCTGACTATGCCATACACTCCTGAGCAAAACGGATGCAGCGAGAGAGATAATAGAACCTTGGTCGAGGCTGCAAGGACTATTATGCATAGCGGAGGGTTTCAAGAGAAGCTGTGGGCCGAAATAGTTAATGCGGTTGCCTACGTTCTAAACAGAACCGGTCCATCCCGTATGAATAACAAATCACCCTACGAACTATGGCATGGAAATAAACCGAAAGTTGCTCACCTTCGCATCTTGGGCTGCAGAGCTTACGTCCATGTCCCCAAACAGAAAAGAAAGAAACTCTCCATGACAGCCCTCAAAGGAAGATTAATCGGATACGACAACGATGATGGCTACCGTATCTGGTGCGATGACAATAAAATGATTCGGTCGCGAGACGTAATCTTCGACGAGAAACCGCTTGACAGAACTCTTTGCGATGACGTTGTACCCACGACAACGAGGAAAGAAACGTCTTTCAATGAAGTCGATTTGAAAGTGACTTTCAATCAGGAACGCAATGAATACAGTCAAGATCTTACACCAAGCCATCATATCGAAAACTCGATACCTGATCAAGAAGATCAAGGACGTGTACCGCAGATAATAGAAGACAGATCGATTGAATTTGATGAGGAAAATCCCGATCATGGTGAAATGTCTAGACCACCGAGCACATGTTTGTACGAATCCGATGCCAACTTAGGAAATTCATCTGAATCAGAAGATGAAGAAACGGAACCTCGATACAAACTGCGAGACAGGAGCACCATTAGTCTTCCAAAGAAATTCAGAGACTGTTGTGCACTTATCGACGAAGAAGCTGAACCCACTACGTTTAAAGAAGCTATGAAGAGCCTACATAAAGATGAGTGGATGAAAGCTATGCAGAAAGAGATAGATTCTTTGAAAGAGAACAACACATGGGTCCTTCAAGAACTACCTCAGGATCGAAAAGCCATACCGAGCAAATGGGTTTATAAGATAAAGAGAAACCCGGATGGCTCTATCGATAAATACAAAGCGCGTCTGGTCGCAAAAGGATTTAAACAACGCAAAGGAATAGACTACGAAGAAACGTACAGTCCTGTAGCCAGATTTGCAACCATACGATCGCTACTAAGTGTTGCTGCGAGTGAAAGGATGTACCTAACACAGTTTGACGTGACGACTGCCTTTCTCTATGGTGAGCTCGAAGAAGAGCTATACATGCAACAACCTGAAGGTTTTCACGATGGCTCTACCTGCGTATGTCATCTGAAAAGAAGTTTGTACGGATTGAAGCAAGCGCCCCGCTGCTGGAATCATCGTTTCCATAAAGTACTGACTGAACTCGCATTCACACAGAGTACTGCAGATCCGTGTCTATATACAAAGAAAGTAGGGGGGAAACAGATATTACTTACTTTATATGTCGACGACGGATTAGTGGCTGCTTCAGACAAACAGTTTGCCGATGACTTCCTAGAGAAGCTGAAAACAAAACTTAAAATTACGACAAATACCGCGACATACTACTTAGGAATGGAAATCAGTCAATGTAAAGACGGCATGATCGTAATCCACCAGGAAGCCTATACAAAGAAGGTACTTGAACGATTTAATATGGCTAATAGTAATTGATCACGCACAATTGTGATGACCACATCTACTGTGTTCCACAGTTTATTGAAACGAAGGTCTCTCATGCAAAATTAAGTAAATTAAAACTAGTCCTACCTTACTAGAAAATAGTGTCCGTAATCCAGGGGGGCTGAACGTTGTCTCGCCGGCGCGCGCGTGGCAAAACGATCTCCACACAACCCCCGATGGGATACTCTTACAGCTAACACTCTTATACTACACCATGCCCTAATAGGCAGCTAAAACTTTCCCGGCGCTTTTCAAAGCGAACACACACGGGTTACAAGTCCGTACCCCGACCGGAGCCCTAGTAGGTGCAAAACGAAATCTCGGTCCCCAATATGGGTAGGTAACTTGCGCGGCACGTCGCTACAGAAACACACGAACTTGTCTCACGGCTGCTTACGGCCAACTGGTCTGCACGCGGCCCGAGCGCATTGCGTGTCGCCCGTGACCTTGACAATGACAACGCACCGCTCGCAGCGCGGCGCGAACATCCCCCCGTCCCGGACAGTAGCAAACTGTCCGCCAACTCAATCTAAGGGCAGGCGAGAGAGGGTAGCGATCGCTCGCTTCAAAACAGAGTCCCCCACCAGGACCTCGGCAAACCTGGGCACACCATCCGACCCCGGATGAAGCTGAACAATGCGTCCTAAACGCCAGCGGAGGGGCGGCAGGTTTGGATCCTTTACCAACACGAGGTCTCCTGTCTTGGGTGGGGTCGTCCTATCCGACCACTTAACGCGTTGCTGCAAAATGTGCAAATACTCCAGATGCCAACGGCGCCAAAAACTCTGCGTAAGCTGCTGGAGCAATTCAAATCGCGAGAGCCGTCCGGAGGCCACTTCGGAATAAGGATATTCCGGCAAGGCGTTAAGCGGTCTGCCAATCAAAAAATGGCCCGGCGTAAGGGCCTCTAAATCATTCGCGTCCGAAGACAACGGACACAACGGACGCGAGTTGAGGACCGCCTCAACCTTACAAAATACGGTCGCGAGTTCCTCAAACGTGAGGACCGTCTCCCCAATAACGCGACGAAGGTGAGTTTTAGCGGCCTTTACAGTTGCTTCAAAAATCCCTCCCCAGTGGGGGCAGGATGGCGGGGAGTACTGCCATCGTACCCCTCTGCGAGAGAGTGTGGATCCGATCTCAAAATTATTCCTATCCAAAAATTCACAAACTTCCTTTAAATACCTATCGGTGCCCTTGAAATTGGTTCCACAATCGGACCTGATTAACGACGGCATTCCGCGGCGAGACACAAAACGATTCAACGTGGCTACAAAGGCTTCTGTGGTGAGGGCACTAACCACCTCCAGGTGGACCGCTTTAGTGGCCAAACAAACAAATACACACAAGTAAGCCTTTTCCGTTCTAGCATTACGAAGCCGCGATGTCTTAACGGTAAATGGCCCCGCAAAATCCGTTCCAACTCCTGAGAAGGGCATCGATTCGTTCACTCGATCGGCAGGCAAATCACCCATCTGGGGCTGCATCGTATCGGCGCGCAAACGATAACACGGGAGACAACGAAAAATAACGGATCGGATTATTCTCCGCGCTGACAAAATCCAGAACTCTCGTTGGAGGAGCGCGGTCAAAGCATTACAACCGGCATGAGCATTCTTTACATGTCGGTCTGTAATCAACAGTCTAACTAACGGTCCATCCTTGGGGAGCAACAAAGGGTGGCGTGATCCGTACGGCAGGTTGGCATGTCTGAGCCTACCTCCGACACGCAGCAATCCGGTACTGTCCAAGAAAGGATTCAACCGCACCAAGGGTCCCTTCAACTTGGGCTTACTTGAGCGCAGGGCTTTCAGCTCCGGTTCAAACTCTCGCTGTTGCGTCACTCGCAACCAATGCAACAGAGCGTCTTGCCGCTCTTGTGGGGCGAGGACCGGAGACAACGATTTCTCCTGAGGCTGGCGACAATTTCGCACAAAGCGCCTCATCCAAGCAGTCACGCCGAGCAACTTATCAAGAGAACTGTAGCGGTCTAACAAAAACTCCATCTGCGGAGCCGCCACCGTCTCCACGGCGTGAACACGCATGCCTAGGTCTGGGACTCTGGCCACAGCCGGGGTGGCAGGCCATGAGCGCTCAGGCCGTAACAACCATGATGGACTCCACCATAGGTGGTGGTCCACTAACTCAGGCGCCTCGCAGCCGCGGGAGGCACAATCTGCGGGGTTCAATTCGCCCGGTACGTGGCGCCAAATCAACGGGGCCTTTGCAGTCTGAATTTGTGAGACCCGGTTGGCCACAAAAACCTCAAGGGTGTGGACTGAACTCTTCAGCCAACAAAGGACGACCTGGCTGTCAGACCACGCAAATATCGACTCCAAGTCGACACCGTTTCCCAAGGTGTCGGCAACATGATTGAGTAGCCGTACTAAGAGAGCGGCGCCGGACAACTCCAACTTCGGAATGGTTAGCCTAGTCCGAAGGGGGGCGACCTTACTCTTGGCCGTAACTAAGTGTACGGCGACAACGCCTGCTGCATCCACCGTTCGGATGTAAACGGCTGCCGCGTATCCGCTTTCGGACGCGTCACAAAAGCCGTGCAGGGAGGCTTTAAACTTTCCCGAAGGCAGCATTTGCCTCGGTATACAAACCCGATTGACGTCGGGTAGGGATGACACGAACCTCACCCACTCTCGTAGGAGGCTACCAGAGAGGGGCTCATCCCATGACAATTCCGCAGCCCAGAGCTCCTGTAGGAAGCACTTCATCGAAAACACTACAGGGCTGAGCCAACCGTTCGGATCAAAGGTACGGGCTACAGTAGACAGCACCGTGCGTTTAGTCCAGACCTTTGGGTCTGGCAGTTCCAGTCTATATGTGAACAAATCCGGGACTGGTCGATACTGGACTCCCAAAACAGACAGCATGTCTGGAGTCTCCGGATTTTCAAAGAGGAGCGGCTCTTGCTGGTGGTCCTTAGGCAAATCTGCCAATAGGTCCGGTGAGTTAGACAGCCACTTCCGCAACTCATAGCCACCAGCCCTCAAGAGCGCAATCAGCTCATCACGTAAGACGAGAGCCTCATCTAAGCTCGAGGCCCCCGTGCAGATATCGTCGACAAATAAGGCCCCCCCCTCAATAAGAGCAGATGCCCGGGGATAGCGTAGCCGTTCGCGCTCTGCGAGCTCCAAAAGCGAACGGATCGCCACAAAGGGGCTCGACCGCAAACCATAAGTCTTGGTGTTCAGCTCGTAAGCCAACATCGGATCCTGGGGATCCTCACGCCAAAGGATGAGCTGGTATCGTCTATCCTCCGGGTGAATCACGGTCTGTCTGAACATCATGCGGATATCGGCCACAAAGACGACAGCGTGCCGGCGGAAGTTGGTCAAAACATCACAGACATCGTGATGCAACTTCGGCCCCGCATGCAGACACTGATTCAACGACACTCCGGTTGACGTGGGCGCTGAACCATCAAAGACCACGCGGATCTTCCCATTGGAAGTCTTCAAAACAGCGTGGTGTGGCAGGAAGTAATGTTCCACATTACGCCAGTCCAACTGCGAGATGGACATGTGCCCAAGGTCCAAATACTCCCGCATGAAGTCTATATACTTCTCCTTGAATGCGGGATCCCTGGCCATCCTACGCTCCATGGACAACAATCTCTTCTCGGCCATCGGTCGGGAGCTCCCTAAAGGAGGGCGAACCGCCAAGAAGGGCAAGCGGGTAATCAAGCGACCCGAGAGGAGGCGCCCAGTGTTGTTCTGGTAGAACAATTCGCACTCCTCCGCTAACGGATCCAACCGCTTGGCAGTGGGAGGTTCCTCCACCTCCCAAAACTTTTGGAGAACGTCGGACAAAGTAGAACCGACAATGGTCTGGCGGTCTACCGACGGGGTCTCTGGTGTCTGTGGTACCTTTCCCATCACCACATGACCCAGCGACGAGGACAAGGCGACAAGATCGGCTGTCTGCAAAACTCGCTTGCTTCCACACAGTACACGACCGAGGACATCCGCACCAATCAACAAGTGTACTGGGCCCGGTCGGTGGAAGGAAGGATCAGCCAAAGCCAGTCCAGACGTCAGCTCAATCGTGGATGGCGGCACTCGCACTTGCGGGAGTGGTCCAACCACCTTATCAAAAACTATCGCCGAAGCACCGATCTTCGGACTTGGCGCAAAGTGGGGGGAGAAGGAGAACTCAACTCGGCCAATCGGATCAGGGATCCGCGAGTCTCCCACCCCCCGTACCGCTTCGTGATGCGGCACAAGCAAAAGACCCAGCTGTCGGACAAGCCACCTGGACATTATGCACCCCTGGGCACCTGAGTCCAAAAGGGCACGCACCGTGACAACATTGCCCTTAGGTCCCCAAACATTCACGGAGGCTGTTGGCAACAGCACAAGCTCCGGAGGGGTGGTTGGGTCCGACAGGGGCGCCATTAAAAATTTTGGGGGGGTACTTGTCCCCCTCGCGCCTGAGTCGGCGCGCCAAATGTGGGACGCTCGTACCGGGCGAGCGGGTCCCAATCGGGTACATACTGGCCCCGACCAACAGCACTCCTAGGTGCAGGGTAATACCCGTGTGGGGCGTGCCTCGGTACATAGTACCCCAATCGAGGCCTCTCCATTAGGGGGGGGGAGTAGCAAATAGGGCCCGTGCCCATCGCCACCGTGGCGTACTCTTGTGGTACCCCCCTACCCCCGCCCGTGGCGGGGGCGTCTCTCCTATAGTTCCCCCTCTCCGGGGGGGACTGAACGGGGGGGCTAAGCCCCGCCGAATCTCTAGGGGACCGGTTCCGGGCTGCCGGGCCCCCGCCCGTGCGCGAGGAATTCGAACCCCGGTCGCTCCCGGCGTCCTTGCGGTCCAAACAAAGGAGGGGGTGATGCCTCCCTCCGCAAAGACGACAATCCTCGGTCTGGGGACACGCCGACTGCATGTGTCCCCCCAAACACCTGTAGCACCATTGGCGCTGTCTAGCAACGGCCCTCCGTCCCTCTGGGCGGAGGCCTCTAAATTTGGCACATTCGTGCACCACGTGCCTATCTCCCCTGCAATACCTGCACCGCTCACTCGGTGCGGGGGGAGGGGACTGCTGGAAGGCAGCATAGCGATTGGTCGGGCGACGGGGCTGTTCCCTCGCCGCCACCATACGACCAACACCTGGAACCGGGGCGGGCTCCAGGTGGTCCGTCACCCTACATTCGTCCTCCAAAAAACGAAGGAGGTCCGCGAAGGGCGGGAGATACGAGGCGCTGTCGCCTCCGTACCTCTGCTCGAAACGCCCCTTCATTTCAGCGGGCAATTTGGCGAGGACTATGTGCAGCAGTACAAAGGACCACTGATCCACCGGCAGGTCCAATCGCCTTAGGGAGTTGACCGCTGACAGTAGCGGGTTTAGCAACTCCCTCCGTAACAGGTGTACCCGCGTGATTCGCGGGAGGGCCAAAATCGTGGCCACGTGGGTGTCCGCCAGTAACCGGACATTCTGGTACCTGCTAACCAGAAGCTGGCGAGCCACCTGGTAGTTGTCGTCGCTGATGAGCAGGTGCTGGATTACCGAGCTGGCCTCTCCTCGCAGGGAGGAGCGCAAATAGGCCAACTTCTCACTAGGGGATAAGTCCCGTCGTGAATCCACCAAACTGTCAAACAAATTAATGAAGCCCATCCAGGCTGACAGATCCCCATTAAAAGTGGGAATCTCCAAGGTAGGCAATCGGCCTAGCAACGCCGTCGGGGTAGGTTTGACCTCCCCGCTCAAAACCGGCTCCCCCTTCCGAACAGCCAGGGCCCTCTCAGCCGCCTCCGTGAACTGGTCAGCCAGCTCATAGGCCTGGGCTACATCCTGCTCCAGCTGTTCCGACACGGCATCATCAGCTGGGGGGTTCTCTAAATAATACGCGCGACACTCCATGGCGTGGCGCTCCAGGTCTTGCAGCCGAGCTGCCAGCCCGCCATACCGAGCTAGCAACGCGCCTACCCGGTCGGCTCGGTCTATTAATGTGACCGCACAAGCAAGCCAACGCAAAGCTCCTTGGATGCCAGCCCTGGATACGGCGGTCGGATTCGTAGGAGCCATTTATATTCCGTTTAATAAACAAGCAAACAAAGAAATATAAAGGTGGTAAACATCAACAAAAAAAAAAAAAAAAAACAATAGAAATAGGTCGCGTCACGATAATATAAAACACAATTAAAATTCGGACGACATACACGGACCCTACTATTTTCATAAATTATTAGCAACTTACCAATTTCAAGGGCTAACAATATAACGGTATAAACAAAACGTATAGGATTAACGGTATGGCATACACGGCACGGCCAAGTCAACCTCGCAAATCAACTACTAAACCGTTATCAACAAACAAAAACAAAACTATTTTTAATAATAATACTCGTAATTTAATACTACTAATAATTAAAACCACTTTCCTCTTTTTTAACTAGGCAAGCGGACTCGGAACAAACACTAGTATGTGGTACTAATAAACAACACTTTCGAACGAAACTATTCGTCAAATAAATCCGGACACACAAAAAAAAATATACACATCTAGGCGAGTAAACTCGTATCAAATCACTAGTATGTGGTACTAATAAACACACTTTCGAACGAACTATTCGTCAAATAAATCCGGACACACAAAAAAAAATATACACATCTAGGCGAGTAAACTCGTATCAAAACACTAGTATGTGACAACAATTATATAAGTGTCTATCTATTATCGGATCCACCAAGTGAGAAACATTCGCTTCGAGAATTTACTAGAACAATTTCTTAGTACTTCAATCGTCTCGGCATACCCTCGAGATTTCAACAAAAAAAAAAAATAATTTTTAGGTACGCTTTTTAGGTACGCTTTTTATTTTTACTATGAAATTTTATGTACCTAGTTAATTTTAATATGAAAATTAACTAATTATATCAACTAGGTACGCTCTGCTACCAAAAATTTGATCACGCACAATTGTGATGACCACATCTACTGTGTTCCACAGTTTATTGAAACGAAGGTCTCTCATGCAAAATTAAGTAAATTAAAACTAGTCCTACCTTACTAGAAAATAGTGTCCGTAATCCAGGGGGGCTGAACGTTGTCTCGCCGGCGCGCGCGTGGCAAAACGATCTCCACACAACCCCCGATGGGATACTCTTACAGCTAACACTCTTATACTACACCATGCCCTAATAGGCAGCTAAAACTTTCCCGGCGCTTTTCAAAGCGAACACACACGGGTTACAAGTCCGTACCCCGACCGGAGCCCTAGTAGGTGCAAAACGAAATCTCGGTCCCCAATATGGGTAGGTAACTTGCGCGGCACGTCGCTACAGAAACACACGAACTTGTCTCACGGCTGCTTACGGCCAACTGGTCTGCACGCGGCCCGAGCGCATTGCGTGTCGCCCGTGACCTTGACAATGACAACGCACCGCTCGCAGCGCGGCGCGAACAGTAATCCTATCTCAACACCGATTGACGCCGCAGAAAAATCGTCTGTAACACAATTGGACGTGGAGAAAGGAAACACCGAGGAGAATAATTTCCCGTATCGCGAAGCTGTTGGTGCACTAGCATACCTCATGGTCGCAACCCGTCCTGATATCGCCTATGCCGTTGGTGTAGTATCACGCAACTTAGAAAAGCCAACCAGAAGTGACTGGAACAGAGTTAAACGTATACTCCGTTACCTAAAGGGAACTACGTCTCTTGGGATCCAGTATAAGCCGAAGACCCTGACACAGCCAGAACTGTTAGGATATACCGACGCCGATTATGGTGGTGATGCTACTACCGGACGATCCACCACTGGAATTGTATGCCTATATGCCGGAGGTCCAGTATCATGGACAAGCAGAAGGCAAACTTCAGTAGCACTGTCCACTACTGAAGCGGAATTAGTGGCTGCCAGTGAAGGGGCCAGAGAATTAGTTTGGCTGACAAGAATCTTTGAAGATTTGACAAAGATAAAGAGTGTGCCGAATCTTCATGTTGACAACGAAGCAGCTGTACGATTGGCACACAACCCGGAGTTCCACAAACGGACGAAGCATATTCGCATCCGACACTTTTATGTCCGAGAACTTGTGTCTGCAGGAGCAATATTTGTTAAAAGGATTGGGACTAAAGATCAGGTCGCAGACATCATGACCAAAGGACTGCCGAAGCCCACCTTTGTGAACATCAGGTCTGCACTAGCATTGTTTTAGAGGGCGTGTTGAAGGAGATCCGAAAGCAAGCGAGTGCAACCTACATGGTGTCTTTGACTCGATTATTATCTTGTGTCAAATGTCACTGTGATTACTCTTTTCGAAATCTCTGTACCTATTGCTTATCGTTTTTCCATGTTGTAAATAAAAGTCTGTTCTTATAAATAATAAGTGTTTGTTCCTTCTCTAAATAGCTTCCACATTAACTACGCTTTGCTACAACACTGCCAACTGTTCACGTTTCATAAACTTATATGTTTCCGCAATTTCTGATTGCTGTGGCTCTAAATGTTTTTCAACAAGTTCCACTAATTCAGCATACGTTTTATCCTGTGGTGTTTTCGGGAAACAGAGTTCCGATAGCAACGTGACCATGTCGAATCCTATAAACGAGATTAAATATTGTGACCACTTTTTATCATCCACCTCATGGATCTTCATTTTGTTTTCAAACACCTGTTTGTACACCTTAAATGTGCATTTTGCAGCTGAAAACTCAGGCAGTGAGAGCCCAGCAGCCGCCATTATGTGAAATTTCGTCCGACGTAACAAGACGAAATAAATAAACTTACTTTGTAGTTTACGGACGTAACACGTAAAACTATCACTGTTTTCTTTTTATCCTCGTCGCCACTGTCACATAATTGCTAATTATGTGCAGGGCTGCTGGGTAATTAAATAAATAAAACGCGATGTAACTTTGAACGTGAGACAACTTTTATTTGGAGACCATAGACACACAATACAAACATAGACAATCATTGCATTCTAGAGCACAGATAATAATGTATGCAACAGATTAGATTTTTGTTTATGTATGTTTGTAATAGACAAACTCACGAACTACAGGACCGATTAAAAAAAATTGACAGCATTATAAAGCTATATTATTCCGACTCGGATTGACAAAGGCTATATCTCATCCCGATATTCCCACGGGAACGGGTACCACGCGGGTAAAACTGGGGGGAGTATGTAGTACCAGATAAGATTATAGTCATAGTCATAGTCATAAATTTTTTATTCATATAGATTAAATAAAATTAATGCTTATGAATCGTCCAAAATTTTTTTACCTACCACCTGTTATGGACATCTTTTAACTGACAAGAAAAACAGGCGAAAAAAACTCATCAGCTTTAACAGAAGAAGAGATTATAGGTAAAATTGTAATAGAAAAATGTAGACTTAATTTTCCATTAGGTAATTTTTTTACTATTCTTAAATTATTGCATTGTGAATGCGTAAAATAATTTGAAATTATAAGATAGGTAAGACTACTCATAAGTCAAAATATAAATTTTGATGTGCTGTTGTCTAAATTAGTGTGTCAAACTAAATGGAATTGTAAATTGATATAGATATCACAAAATTAACTGATAGAAAAGCAAGGACAAAGTAACCCTTATTCTTTATTGTACATAGACATACAAATGGCGGAATAAATGCCATTAGGGCCTAAACTGCGTCAAGTGGACGCCTGCGCGATTCCATACAAAAGTGCTCCGTCGCGGGCACCCGCGCGGGCAACCGTCGCGGGGAGGCGGGCCCCGCGCCCGCGCCTTGTGGCCCGTTTCCCCGTGACGGTGCGGGCCAGCGGTAGCACGCACGGGCTTGTTCAGTCAATAGCGCTATGTGATGCGGTTCCACGGAGCCCGCGCGCGTGTCCACGGACGGAGACACGCGACGTGTGCCCGTCGCGGGCGCCCGCTTTACTCAGTTTAGGCCCTTAGGCCTAATCTATAGGATTTTTCATAAAAGGAATGTGTGTGAAAATTCAGTCAATTCAAACTACATACTTGACTTTAGCTTTTTATATTCACAATGCAATTTTTATGATTGAAAACGAAGTATTAGAAAAAGTCTCACAGCTAGCTCTGATGGGTTTGAGTCCCATCAGAGCTAGTTGTGAGACGGGTAATTTTTTTTAATACTTCATTTTCAAGGAATTTTTTGTTTTAATAGAAAAATGATTATATCTTTTTAATACTTAACATTGAATTTAGGTACCTATCAAGGAATATTGAGGCACATTAGGGATGATAATAAAATAGGTATATCACAACTGACAATAGGCCTGATGATTCATGAGGAACAAAGTTGCATGTTCCATGAGTAGGTATTTACTAAACTACTAATAATAAAGTATTATTGGAATATTATGCATAAATCAATGGAAGAAAAAAAAACTACAAGGATTAGAAATAGTAACAAAATTTACATTTTATTTCAATAACTATCAAACTATGTCCATTTTATTTATTTTGCCAGTGGTATTTGCAACATCTTCCTTAGTTACCTTAACATCAGGTTTTTTCTCAATAGGCGTCACTTTTGGCTTAGTAGTCTTACTAGATATAGGGTTCTTCTTAGCTTCTAAAAACTGACTGTCTAAATCAACTACTTTTTGTTTTATCTGGAACAAAAAATAAAAATTAAAGGAGTCAGCTAAAGACTATAATAAGAAGACTCAAAAAAAAGACAAGAGAGAATCATATAAAACATCATTGGAGAGAATGAGAAAGTTTAAATTAACAGGCAGGTGGTTATTTAAATTTTTAGATTTTTGCATTGACAATGCAATTTTTAATATAGAAAAATGGAAAATGAACGACTCCGTAGCTCAGTGGTTAGAGCAGTCGCCCGGAAAGCGAAAGGTCGTGGGTTTGAGTCCCATCGGAGCTAGTTGTGAGACAGGTCGATTTTTTCTAAATATTTCTTTTTTCAGGCAGGTGGTTATTAGAATTAATGAATTCCTGCCTATTGCCCGCTAGTCAGTATACTGTAAAGCAGGTAATGCAAATGATGTCTCTCTGTCTGTTACTATTCTAATGTATCCTGCTGCAGAGCAGAATACAGGCACCTTTGGAATACATTGTCGATTTTCATTACAAGTAGACTAATGTAGGCTTTCCGGATAAAAGTCTCTAAGGTACCTAATGACAATTCAAATTCACAAACAAATACAAGAAACTTACATTTTTCAAGCCCAAGTTAACAGGTTTCGCCTTCGTTTTCTTTAAACTTTTCGCTCCAGCCACTTTGAACACGTTAGCTTTCTGGCCTTTCTTGTTATTTTTCCCCATTATAAATATTTGAACCTAGACAATTAATCAAACATGCAGCGCACCGACTCACTCACATTAAATTATAAGAAAGAAGAGAAAAACAAAACATTTTTCATTTCTTTTGTTTTGACTTTGCCGACTTTGCCAAAGAGCATGTAATCACTACGTTTAAGAGACGGGTCTCTCATAGAAAAAAAGTAAATTATCGTTTTGTATGGAAGTTATACTAAAACGGAATACCAACCACAAAGCTGAAATTATGACGTACATGACGTACAGGGTTCCCAACATAATAACCGAAATAGTGATGTACCAGTCGTGGGATTTTTTATCGATGGCGATATTAAAAAATATGAGGATTCCATTTCTATCATTTTGCAAACTTTAGGGTCTAATTGATGCCTTACTTACGCTAACGTTAATTCTCGGTTTAAATTAAACAAGAGTTATGTGACAATAAAATTTTCATTCAAAAAGTTAAACCAAGTTTAACAAGAATTTCACGTTGGCGCAAATGGGGCTAAAAGTAAACTCCATTATTAAAGTCAAAGTCTAATTTAATCGAACTTATAATATATATACATGCATTTGGCAATAAAGATACTATAAAAAAACCTGTTTTCTTTCCCGAGGGGCTGCAGGTGCTATTTTTGCAGTTGTAGTTGAAGGTTCTGAAATATTCACAAGAAACATGTTAATATAGCATAGCATGTAAATAAATAAATAATGTAAATCATACAAACCGCCTTAAAAAAAATTCACGTAGGTACGTAATTAATACGTATTTAAGTATACGTACTTAATAGACCTGTAGCCCGTGGACAATTAAATTACGAAAAAGGTTACCGTTTGTCTTCGTGAAATTGTTATAGATTTCGCCATTGTATATGCTATAAGCGAAGTCTTAAAGATCGTAACTCGCCGTAACCATAATAGTGATAAGTTTAAAATCTCCAAATATGTTAGTTATTTACATTTCTAGGTTACCGCATTGTTTCGCTATTGTCATGTTGTACAGCTTTGTCCAATTACCATACGTAATAGTAAGACTATGGAAAGTTGCCAAACACAAATTTAAGACCAGATGTAGTCCGACCATTTTGATCATAATTTACATTTTTGAGTTACCGTTTAAAATTTATACATATGTTAGTAGGCCCTCTGAACAAACCATATACTTATTTTAAGACTGTTTCTGTGGCCGGTTTAGATTTTAAGACTCATTTGGTCCATGAAGAAGAAATGCGCAAATGGCGTAAGTAAAAGCGCATTGAGTAAACTTACTTCTGCAAAACATAATGGAAGACTTAAAACTTGAAGGACAATGAAATCTGGTAACTGCCCCCCTGCCAGATTACTATAAATAAAGAGGAAATGCTAGTTCCTAATATTTTGTCTAGTTTGTTATGCCAGCTCTCTCTCTCTCGGGGTGCGAGCTAGATAACCTCCACGCGTGCTCACCTGCTGTTCGTCCCACTCTATGTTCGCATACGCTGGGAAGAACAGTAGGAGGGACGGTGCACCCTGGGCGCCACTGTAAGTAATTTTCTTGATTGTAAGTAATTACTTACAGTGGTGACAAATAATCTAGCGAAACCCAATCCAAGGTGTCAGACGTACCGTCGCCGAGGGATGCGTGGCCAAGCGGGAGCTTGGTTCCGAACGGTGTCTCCCCAGGGAGATGGCAATCCTGGATCAGTAATTTCGCCTTACCTACTCGAGCAATCGGAGCTCTGCTCGAGTAGACCTGTTCTAACGTCTAGCAAAGTGGCAAGTTGTACTCTTTTTTTCGTACTCTGTATAAATTGCCGCAGCGTATGAAAGTGTGGTATGTGAGAATTATTTTGTTACGTGAACAATAGGTAAGATTTCTAGTGCGCTGTGTAGTGCCGGCACATAAAAAGAATAGCACTACCCCCTCTCTTCACGTGGGTGTTTTAAGAGGCAACAGAGGGAAAATTGCCATTACGAGATGGGCAGCGCGCGCTGCCAAGACGGGAAGCGGTCAACGCATGGTCAGAGGCACATTGAGTGTCAACGTTAAGCTTGAAAGATCGCGGCTAATAAAAACCACGTTCCGACCAATACCGGCTCATATTCAAAACAAGTGCTCTCAAGCAGCTTAAAAACAACAAGGCGGCGGGCGATGACAGAATCACAACAGAGCTTCTGAGAGCGGGCGGAAAGCCGATACTTAAAGTCTTCTAGAAGCTTTTCAATTCAGTCATCCTCGAGGGCAAAACGCCAAAGGCATGGGGCAGAAGCGTTTTTCAGGCAGGGTGATAAGACTCTCTTGAAGAAATACAGAACCATCTCGCTTCTGAGCCATATCTATAAGTTGTTTTCGAGAGTCATTACGAATCGTCTCACTCGCAGGTTCGACGACTTCCAACCTCCAGAACAAGCCGGGCTCCGGAAAGGCTATAGCACCAAATACCACATTCATACGCTGCGGCAAGTTTTACAGAATACCAAAGAGTATAACTTGCCACTTTGCAAGGCGTTAGATCAGGTCCACTCGAGCAGAGCTCCGATTGCTCGAGTAAGGCAAAATTACTGATCTAGGATTGCCATCTCCCTGGGGAGACACCGTTCGGAACCAAGCTCCCCCTTGGCCACGCATCCCTCGGCGACGGTACGTCTGACACCTTGGATTGGGTTTCGCTAGATTATCTGCCACCACTGTAAGTAATTACTTACAATCAAGAAAATTACTTACAGTGGCGCCCAGGGTGCACCGTCCCTCCTACTGTTCTTCCCAGCGTATGCGAACATAGAGTGGGACGAACAGCAGGTGAGCACGCGTGGAGGTTATCTAGCTCGCACCCCGAGAGAGAGAGAGCTGGCATAACAAACTAGACAAAATATTAGGAACTAGCATTTCCTCTTTATTTATAGTAATCTGGCAGGGGGGCAGTTACCAGATTTCATTGTCCTTCAAGTTTTAAGTCTTCCATTATGTTTTGCAGAAGTAAGTTTACTCAATGCGCTTTTACTTACGCCATTTGCGCATTTCTTCTTCATGGACCAAATGAGTCTTAAAATCTAAACCGGCCACAGAAACAGTCTTAAAATAAGTATATGGTTTGTTCAGAGGGCCTACTAACATATGTATAAATTTTAAACGGTAACTCAAAAATGTAAATTATGATCAAAATGGTCGGACTACATCTGGTCTTAAATTTGTGTTTGGCAACTTTCCATAGTCTTACTATTACGTATGGTAATTGGACAAAGCTGTACAACATGACAATAGCGAAACAATGCGGTAACCTAGAAATGTAAATAACTAACATAATTGGAGATTTTAAACTTATCACTATTATGGTTACGGCGAGTTACGATCTTTAAGACTTCGCTTATAGCATATACAATGGCGAAATCTATAATAATTTCACGAAGACAAACGGTAACCTTTTTCGTAATTTGAATGTCCACGGGCTACAGGACTATAAGTAAGTACTTTGAACTCAGGCGTGACGTGAATCATGTATTTACAATTTTATGTGTTTTTGTTTAGACCCGCCCGACTGCATACACGAATGCACTAAAAAAGAGCCACAATGCCGTGCGGGTGTACCGACACTATCTAACCGAACGGACTTTACTTCATTATGCAATAGGCATTTCAAAATTGGACCAACTTGGGAAAAAACCTGATGTTATAACGTTTGAATCATTTAAATCGGTTCAGCCGACTTCGAGTAATTAGTGTAATTACTTTTAAAAAAAACGCGACGAATAGATAACCTCCTCCTTTTCAATTCTTGAAGTCGGTTAAAAAATTATCGATTGTCGATAAAAAAATGTCAAGCACTATTTATCAGGTTATCTTCTCAATTTTTTAAATTTTAATAGAAAACTTTTAAATCACTTAATCCTTAATGTAATGGCTATAACAAAATGTGAATGTATGCTTACCTTTCTTCATTAAATGGAAATTTGGCCATGAATATTCGCTTTTGGACTTCTGACCGGCCGGCTCGTAAACCACATAATATATTTCACAAGTTTTGTAATACATCTCTCAACAGATCACACGGGACCACGAAAACGTACAAATAAGGCGAAATTTTGCGAGTAATTCACAAAATGCACAAATTCACACAATTAATACTAAAATCAAGCTTCGTTTACAAACAGTCAACAAGACAAGAATGTCAAATTTGGCGGCTGGCGGCTGACTGTCAGTCAGAGTGAGTGAGAGTCAAATAGGTGAAAGCAAGACAGCGATATTTCTGGTACAAACTTCATACAACACTTTTTTGTATGGAAGTTGCGCCAGACTGGACTTTGCTTTACTAGTCTATATAATTTGTGCTTTGCTTTGACAGTTTGACAGTTTTGATTTGAGGTTATGTTTTATTTTTAATTTTTTTCTATCTAAGGAACAGACTAGGGTCTGAGACCATACTGCCTCTTTAGTATTTTTTCTTTCCTATTTTCCTTCTTTTCTTGCCTTTTCTTGCTAACCTAAGGGTGGTATTCCACTTATCAAATATTTGGTCAAAAAAATTGGACGATTTTATAATGAAACCATTCATGAAGTCGAAATTTTTCATCAAATATTTGATAAGTGGAATACCACCCTAACCTAACTCATATCTCATAGGGGAACCTGCACTGCAGACGATACGTTTTGCTGTAATGAGAGATTTTCTACCAGCAAATAAAATAAAAAAAAGTTTATTTATTAGCTCGATAGATGGCGCTGACCTGACATGAATCCCTCAACTCTATTGTTTATTACCACTCAGAGATGGGCCTATTTCTCGAAAGATACAAGTTTACAAGATCACAAGCTTCGAAATGTAACATGGACTTGTAAATTCTGTTTCACGAAGTAAATAACAAGTGTTTTTTACGGTAACAAAAAAGAGTGTTATTGGAATACCTAATGACATATAAATGCATTGGCTGATAAATATTTTTCATCTCTCATATTCGAAAAGTGATGTATATTTAAGGCCTAATCAGACGAAGGACTTTTGTCCCCGTGGGACAAAAAGTCCCTGTCCGTCCAAAATATTTCCTCCGGGTACTTGTCGCGGACTCAACGCATATAGTGTGCGGTCATTTGTTGCCCGAAGACGTACTTCACTATCGGGCGCTCAATGCAGACTAAAGTTCGTTGTGTGCGTTGTTACGCCTATTTACGTTTGTTCTATTTTTTTCGGGGACTACCGCGAACTTTTGTCCAGTCCAGTCTCTCGGTGTCCGCCGTACTTTTGGGGACTTTTTGTCCGCGGTACTTTTAGTTCCTTGTGTGCGTTATTCGATACAATTTATAAGAGATCTATATCGATGGACAAAAAAGTACTCGGCGGACAGTCCCTCGTCTGATCAGGCCTTTAAACTGAGCAGTGGGTTCAAAACTCTGCGTTGCACCCTAGGGTGTAAAAGTATTTTTAAAAATAGAACTGAATTTGGTTACAGTCAACCATAGAGTTATCTCATCGGCAATGAAAAAGTTTTCTACTGATGTTGTATGGGGTGGGGGGGCCGGAACTGTTTCAAAAATGAATTTTATAAAAATGAGAATATCTCAAAAACGGTGCGTCGAAGCTAAAATCTAACAAAATTTTCAACCCCCTATGGTGCCCCGGAGATACATAGGAGGCATCCGATGGACATATAATTTTTTTATTTTTTGTTTAATTGAACTTCAAATTTTTTTAATATAATAGAAAAAATAGAAAAGGCGATGCCCCCCGCCACCATTCATTTATTTTTCTAGGTAGTTTTAGTTGTTTTTGTTGCTTTTCTTATACAGGGTAATTTTTTTATCAGTGCACAAATTTTTAGGATCGACTCAGAATCGATAAGTGAACAACTTTCTCCTAGAAACATTGGTCGAAATACGACAAAAATTTTTGGACTTCCCATACTAATTCGATCACGTGATCTGTCCGATTTGTATGAAAGGTCAAAAAAAATTTGTCATATTTCGACCTATGTTTTTAGGAGAAAGTTGTTCACTTACCGATTCTGAGTCGATCCTAAAAATTTGTGCATTGATAAAAAAATTATCCTGTATAGGGGGATGAAAAGCAAAGTGTATTTACTTTCCATAAATTCGAAATGAAAGTAGAGTGTATTACTCGGCCGCAAAATTATTTTCACCTCGGGCGACGTATATTGAATCCCTCTAGTTCAGGATTCTACTTTAGAATCCTTCACTGCGCTCTGGATTAAAAATAGCGCCCTTGTCGTAAATATGCTATTTTGCTCCCTTGTAATACAATCTACTATTATCTTAATGTCAATGTCACTGACATTACACTCGTAATTATAGTGAATGATTTCTTCTAAAATGGCCGCCAACTTGTGATTCTGATGTTCTACTATAGTAAAAATACAAGTACTTCACTAGCTTTCTTACATAATAGGGTATTTTACTGTTGTTGAAATGTAGATATTTAATGATGACGTTAAAAAATATTGCAATTAAGAATACCAAATGTGAAAAAATAATTTGAATCTGTTTTATAATAAAAGAATTATAGTCTGTTTGATTTTGACTATAGCTGTCTCTTTCTAAAACGAAATCTTCTATGGCGTGACTATGACGCTACTAACCCACTGACGTCACTAAGATAGCGTCCTGTCCTTGTCTAATTATAAAGTTTGAAGTCCTATATCTTTGAAAATATTCAAGATAATTCAAAATGAAAACTTGTTTTGTGAAGCTAATATTTCGAAAAACATTTTAAAGAAATAAAAAAAATCAGTAAAATACCGTATTGTAGACTTGTAAAAATGGTTAAACAGGGCCCTTGCCAGCAAATTTAAAAAAGCAAACTCATGTCTGATGAACGCCATCTGTTGAGTTTTTTGGAACTAACATTTTTCTTTTTTAATCATCTGTCAAAAAATCCCTCATTATACGAAGGCTTCGTCCGAAGAGATTAGCATCCCTCCCTCCCAAAAGTTATTACCTACTCCCCTATATTATTCGAAAAATATAATACTCCAAACTAAATGAAAGCTATGACGGGCGCTTGAGTCAGGTCGCTCTGACTACCCGCATTTGAAATTTAAAAAATAATAATTGTCTTTTATTACTTTTTTAATTTATAAATAGGTATATTCTCAATATAGTGTGAAATTGGCGATTACTAGGGCGTACTACAAGTGTTAATCAAGCTAATCTCGTGATGTGACTTACGACCTTTGAGTATTCAAAACGGGAGTTGACATATACACGCACCCCCTTTCACCAAAGTACATGTCCAATTAGTTCGTGTCACTTTATAAAAACTAGTTGGTCACGACCATAGAGTAACTTGTATATATAGGAAAGTCACGACCATCCGTCATTTTGTAAGAACACATATCGCCGAACGCAGCTCCGCTAAAATGGTGTATTGTGCAGTGTATTTCTGCAAAAGACGATCAGAAAGTTCAAATTTTACAAAGGACGGAATTTCCTATCACACTTAAGTATAATTTTATTATCAAACTATAATATAATCACGAAGAAAACGTAGTTTGTTTGTGTAAGCTAACGACAGACATTGCGATAGCAAAATGATACCAAAAACCGTGGTACAAGTCATAGTGCTGTTACAAAGAGAACGAATGTATGCTCTATGAACTATTATTTTGATGCGTTCTGATAAAGCACATAAATTAGTTTTTTAATTCAATAAAATATATCATAATGATAATGCTGTCATCAACATTATTTACATCACAAGTTTCCAAAAAATCACATTTTAAAGAACCAATGGATAAAGTTTTGCAGAATAAAAAATTGTTGGGTTTGCGTGTCTGCGAGCAACTGGCCCTGTAGGCGTACACAATGGCCCATCATGGTCAGCCAACATGATCGGCCATCCTGTACTGGGGGCTTAATGTAGTGGTAGTGAATGACGGTTGTATGAAGTGTAAAGACCCCAGTACAGGTTGGCCGACCATGGTCGGCGACCATGACCAATACATCGTACATTGACACTTTTGAAAGAACCTTTTTAAACTTGTTCGTTCAAAAGTGTCAATGTACGATGTATTGGTCATGGTCGCCGACCATGATCGGCCATCCTGTACTGGGGGCTTGATGTCGAGACGATTTTTGAATGCCACGAGAAGGCCACGAGCAAAGGTCAGGGTTGTATTCCACTTATTATATATTTGATCAAAGAAATGAGTGATTTTCTGAGAGGCAATTTAAAAAAAAAGCTTCCAAATGCTTCACTAGATGGCGTTGAACGAAGTATGCGTACTTGTCTTTGGATATTATGGTATGAATCATATTTAAATTAATGAGCGATTTTCTGAGAGGCCATTTAAAAAAAAAAGCTTCCAATTGCTTCACTAGATGGCGTTGAATAAGTATGTACATGTCTATGGTATATTTTGGTATGAAACATATTTAAATTAATTACTTTTTAACAACCCAAAGGAAACTAATAATATATTAAATAAGTACTACTGTGAGGAACAGAAACGAAATAGGTAAATTTAAAGATTTATGTAAATAAATAACATCTGTCTGACGTTCCGTTTTACGTAAGCAAGTCGCGTCAAAGTAAAATTTATAACGTTCCGTTCCTTCTAACTGCATAGGTGGGACAGCGCCATCTAGTGACTGAGCTTTCAGAAAATCGCCCATTACTTTTAAAAACCCAAAGGAAACTTATAATAAATTAAATAAGTACTGATAGGTACTACTGTGAGGAACAGAAACGAAATAGGTAAATTTAAAGATTATGGTAAATAAATAACATTTGTCTGACGTTCCGTTTTATGAAACAAAAGTCGCGTCAAAGTAAAATTTTTAACGTTCCGTTCCTTCTAACTGCATAGGTGGGACAGCGCCATCTAGTGAGCTAATTACAACGAGCTTTTAGAAAATCACCCATTGGACGAAGATGAATAAAAATTCATAAATGGTTTCATTGATAAATTCTTGATCAAAAATATAATAAGTGGAATACCACCCTCAGTCACACGCGTGGACTGCGATGGAGTCGGACATAAATGCAATTTATGTATTTGCTTAACCTCGTAAGGCCCAATTGCCTTTTAAAAGGTATACAAGTGTATAGTGGTACGGACCCAAGATGTTATCCAATATTATGAGGTAAACACCCAACCACCTTTTAAAAGGCATTCGATTTGTATGCCCCATAACTTTTTAAACGACGCGCCAAAAGTGAAAAACAGTTTCTGAACACCTAATGGATATTATTAGGGTTAAGCAGGTGTGCCAAGAGAATAAAAAAATCTGACAGTTTTGGCGAAATCTCATTCAAGATGGACAGACGTAGTAGACGTGGTAAGTATATCCATGTTTATTAGCATGATCTTAAGGCTTGTTTTTAAAGTGACATACTCTGTATACTAACAGATATATAATAATCACAATATCATAAAAATTTACACGAAAATAATGAATACTCATTTATAATAACCTTGCAAAATCCAAGTACCTATTAGAAGGTATGCGGGAATTTACATAAACTTAGATTTTAAAAGGTATGTAAGTAGTAACAACTAATCAATTGAATTTTGAGCGGTTTCTTCTCAAGAGGTAAAGATCATAAATCATAAATCATTTATTTCTATCATTATGTAGTATACAAAGGTCTTATAATAAATTATACTAGTACCATACATGAACCCGGTTTGGGCACAGCAGTTTAACATTTTTCATTTAATATTCATGAATATTAGATGGATTATACATTTCAAAATAACTAATAAATTGTACAATGCATTATACATATTATTTAAAAAAATATATATTTTTCAAAACTACCATATTGATTTTAAAAGGCATAAAGGCTGTTGTCGTGTTTTTCGGTGTTTTTTGGGACTTGATACAAAAACTGGTCTATTTATGCTCTAATTCTCTTTAAATGTGGAACGAACTGATTGAACTCATAAAGCATATAACATACGAACCTTTTAATATAGTTAACACAAACAGCAATGAACATTTTGTATACAAATTGATTTTTCTCGACATTGCTAGTATTAGTAGCTACTTTTGTGGTCATAAAAAATATAGCAAGCATGGCATATTCCAAATATCTATGTAATTTTCTTTTTGTAATATAAATATACCTTAAAGCGTCAACTGTTACTCAATTAGCCTAAAAATACGAATTTTACAAAAATTGGTTTGGGTATACATTAAAGCCCATATGCCTAAATAAAGGATGCTGAATTTGGGCGTTTTTAGTCACGTAAAACCTTCTACTGGTATTCATTTATATGCAAAAAAAAAACCCATGTTCTTAGGGAGATCCTAAGACGCTTTTTTGAACATCGAAACTTCTGGGTCCGAACCGAACCATGTGAACCTATAAAAAGGCATCTGGGCTGCAAGCCCTTATTTGGTCAAAATGGCTTGGGCCTTAGGAGGTTAATTAAATACCGATAACGATTTTCTATATGAGCATAAAGCCCCCAGTACAGGGGGGCTACCGGCTTAAACATCTGGATATGGGTATGGGCTTCAAGTGTCATCTGAATTCCTTATTTTGATAGATTTTTGATGCTTTGTTCCGTTAAACGTTGTTAGCTAGCTATCGTTATACCCGACGCCATAAAATTAAAAAACTGATAGTGGCTATTTTTTCTATAAAATTAACTAAAAGTTCCAAAAAACGTATGAAGTTCATATCCATAAAGTTACGCGGTAGCCCCCCAGGGGGGCTACCGGCTAAGAAATCTGGATATGGGTATGGGCTTCAACTGTCATTTAAATTCCTTATTCTGATAGATTTTTGCTGCTTTGTTCTGTTGAACGTTGCTAGCTAGTTATCGTTATACCAGACGTCACAAAACAAGGAACTGATAGCGGCTATTTTCTTTATAAAATTGACTTAAAGTTCCCCAAAACGTATGAAGTTCATATCCATAAAGTTACGCGGTAGCCCCCCAGGTTGGCCGACCACGACCAATACATCGTACATTGACACTTTTGAACGAACAAGTTTAAAAAGGTTATTTTTAAAGTGTCAATGTACGATGTATTGCTCATGGTCGCCGACCATGGTCGGCCAACCTGTCCTGGGGGCTTTGAAGTTCAATGCATCAAATAAGACCAAGAAAAGAGGGGGTCGTGCGTCGGTTGGTAATAAAGTTTATCACCACAAGGAGCTATCATGACAAAGGGGGGGGGGGAGAGGGGATTAAATCTAACATACATTTTTTAAATCTCGTAATTTTACTCGATAAACATATGATATATTGATAAGTGGAATATGAGTGGAATACTTCCTTATGAAAACCCATTGAAAACTACGTGTACTCCTTGAACTATTAACCAAAGGATGGAGGGCCATAGCTAGAAATAGCTTGAGAGTACTTGAGACCTATCAGAGGATTTAGTTAAAAAATAGTTGATTCCTAAGCAAAACTCCATTTAATTTCTAATAGTCAATGGGCGATTTTCTGAAAGCTCAGTCACTAGATGGCGCTGTCCCACCTATGCAATTAGAAGAAACGGAAAGTTATAAATTTTACTTTGACGCGACTTTTTTACGTAAAACGGAACGTCAGACAGATGTTATTTATTTACCTAAATCTTTAAATTTACCTATTTCGTTTCTGTTCCTCACAGTAGTACTTATTTAATATATTATTAGTTTCCTTTAGGTTTTTAAAAAGTAAATAATTTAAATATGTTTCATACCAAAATATACCATAGACATGTACATACTTATTCAACGCCATCTAGTGAAGCAATTGGAAGCTTTTTTTTTTTTTAAATGGCCTTTCAGAAAATCGCTCATTAAAACTGCTATGACCAAATGAGTCAGGCCCTCAGTTCATCAATTGTCAAAAATTTATGAACGTCATTTCGTGTGTACCTTACTCCTTCTGGCTTAAGAGCTGTAAAATCCTTCAGTGACGGATAAACCATTTCTTATTTTAGTATTCAGAACAAACGTAACGCAAGAGTTTATGAATTATTGACGTTTGAACAAGGGCCACACGACCTGACGCTTCAGATTATGGATGCTGAAAATAACAAAAACTAGCTAACGAAAGTCCAGTTTCACTCCCTAGCTGTTCAGTGACGCAAAAATAAATAAGATTTAACACACAAACATCATTCAAAACAGAATAGATCTCTTATAATCGTTGTTCAAACAAGGGCCACACGAAACTGTGTGTACCAGATTTAATTTGTCAAAATATCGATAACCATACCATTTAGAGCCAAATAAAGCAGTCCAGCAGCGTCACGTTTGATATGTGACAGTATACAACACTTCAAATCCGTTCGCATAACAACACATCAATAGAAAAAGCAAAAACAATATTTCGACCCGTCAGACTGTGTGGCCCTTATTTAAAACCGTCACATTACGTAAATTTGGCGTTACGAATGTTGTAAAGCACATAATAGTCAAAAGAATTTCCGTCACTGAGGATCTAGCTTTACCTGGAACCAATCACTGCAGTAGTTACGATGCAAATTTGTATGAGATTTTTAAAACAGGGTGACAACAATGTAGGTACATTAATGGACAAAAAGCCTATAATTGTCCTGTTAGTTAGTTAGTTTCACAGCTTTGCATTCTAGCGACTAAAGTTTCCTAAATATAAATAAATAAATATTTGTAACATTGTAAGGTAATTTCAGTTAATATTTAGTTATGGTCTGAGCACATATGGCAGGACATATAAAACATACATTAAGTCTATCTATAAGTTACAATTAAAACTTTTAAAAATCATAACGCCCAAATATATATTAAAAAAAATTGATAATGATGAGAAAAAATTATTTAATTATTGTAATGTTATGAGCATTATATGAAAAAATTGAATACCTTATCTTAAATGAATCTTACAATCCTGATTATGTATTAGAAAAAAGTAGGCCTAAGTATTTGAGAGCGGTGCCGTACCTAAATAAGTACCACCTACCCAAACACAACAACTTGTATGAGAAAAGAGTTTCCAGATATTTAATACCTTTTTATTTAAATAAATTGCCTTGTAAACTACAGACAATGTACAAAGAAAATGTCAAAGCATTTCGGTCTAAGCTTAAACAGTATTACCTACCGAACAAACGATATTTTATATAAAATCGGCTAAAAGCGGCTCGCCGTCACCCAGATAAACCCTGTGAGGTTTTCGTGGTGCGGTATTGAATAAATGAATAATAAATAATAAAAATAAATACATAAAATCTATATTTTATTAAAAGAAATTAAAAAAAATGAAAACAAAACATTTTTGATAACAAACAAAACACAACGACTCCGTAGCTCAGTGGTTAGAGATGTCGCCCGGAAAGCGATAGGTCGTGGGTTCGAGTCCCATCGGAGCTAGTTGTGAGACGGGTCGATTTTTTCTAAATACTTCATTTTCCATTTTTCTATTATAAAAATTGCTTTGTGAATGCAAAAAACTAAAAATTAAAATAACTTGCAATAGTAATTTCAACTTTGGTGATTGCCAAATACCTGGAAAGTTATTTCTTTCGCCCTGTGAGGGTAGTGATATCTCCACATTGATGAAATTATCGCTGACTATACAGCGCGTAAGAAGTATTGGATAAATTCGATGCTTCTCGTAACGACTCCGTAGCTCAGTGGTTAGAGCAGTCGCCCGGAAAGCGAAAGGTCGTGGGTTCGAGCCCCATCGGAGCTAGTTAAATTAAATTAAATATTTTCTTACAATCACACCAATTAACTAAGCCCGTAGTTAATTTCTTAAGAAACTGTGTTTACGTGAACTTGATAACGGATAAATATATACTTAGGTATATAGGTACTTTTTGTTTGTAAATACATACTTAATACTTAATATACATAGAAAACACCCAGACCAAGACAAATAGACATGTTCATGCACACATATATTTGTCTTGTTCGGGAATCGAACCCGAGACCTCTGTCGCAGAAGGCAGGTAGTTTACCCCTGCGCCAAATCGGTCGTCGTCAGTTGTGAGACGGGTCGATTTTTGCTAAATACTTCATTTTCCATTTTTCAACTTTGTTTAAGTTTATTTGTAGGTACATAAAATAATTGACCTATGATGAACAAAAGAATATTTTAGAATACCTAGTTGGTACCTATAGTACTAGTCTGATTTTCAATAAATCATTTGTACATATTGTGATTGAACTGTGATATCTTTGACATTATTGACATTCTTGACACAAAATAACTTGAAAAATGGAAAATGAAGTATTAAAAGAAAATCGACCCGTCTCACAACTAGCTCCGATGGGACTCGAACCCACGACCTTTCGCTTTCCGGGCGACTGCTCTAACCACTGAGCTACGGAGTCGTTCTTTATTCTATAAAATATTTCAATCATTATATATCAATAGAAATACTTCATTTTCCATTTTCCAATAATAAAAATTGCATTGTGAATGCAAAAAACTAAAAATTAAAATAACAAAACAACTTTTTTTAATATGTCACACTTTAGCGTTAATACTTACCTAAACCATAAATTGTTGAACAATTTACTGTAGTTTTATTTGCTTAAAATCCTAATGCTACGATAGGTAAGCTCAGTGATGGGTAATGTAAAAATTTCGGAATGAAAAGAAAAGAAAAAATGAAAAATTTCCAATATTTTTCCAAACAAAAATTTTGCGTTTCGGTAGAATGACCCATTTGGATTCAGATTAATCATGAGTGACGTAATTATATATGTTTATGTCGTAAAAAATAAACCATTGTACATGAATCTGTATTAAAATATAACTTAGCACATTTGTTTTTTTTTTAAACAACATGTAAGTAAAGCCATTCAACCCTTTGAATTTCAACTTATTATGAACCATATTTTATATTTACTATTTAATTTAAACTAATAATTTCGATAAAAAGATATATTTCCATTATTTTTCCAATTTTTAAATTTTTCTGAAAATAAATTGAAAAATTTCCGAGTTTGAAATTTTTCAGAAAATTAACCATCACTAGGTAAGCTACATACATTCTAAGTAAACTTCAATACGATGTCCGCAAAAAATTACTTCGTGGTCACCCTAGCTTATTTTCATAGTAATTTTAAACTTGAATTACATCGTAAGTTCTGCAGTAATTGGATCCAGGTAAAGCTAGATCCTCAGTGACGGAAATTCTTTTGACTATTATGTTCTTAACAACATTCGTAACGCTAAATTCACGTAATGTGACGGTTTTAAATAAGGGCCACACAGTCTGACGGGTCAAAATATTGTTTTTGCTTTTTCTATTGATGTGTTGTTACGCGAACGGATTTGAAGTGTTGTATACTGTCACATATCAAACGTGACGCTGCTAGACTGCTTTATTTGGCTCCAAATGGTATGGTTATCGATATTTTGACAAATTAAATCTGGTACACACAGTTTCGTGTGGCCCTTGTTTGAACAACGATTATAAGAGATCTATTCTGTTTTGAATGATGTTTGTGTGTTAAATATTATTTATTTTTGCGTCACTGAGCAGCTAGGGAGTGAAACTGGACTTTCGTTAGCTAGCTTTTGTTATTTTCAGCATCTATAATCTGAAGCGTCAGGTCGTGTGGCCCTTGTTCAAACGTCAATAATTCATAAACTCCTTCGTTACGTTTGTTCTGAATACTAAAATAAGAAATGGTTTATCCGTCACTGAAGGATTTTACAGCTCACAAGCCAGAAGGAGTAAGGTACACACGAAATGACGTTCATAAAAATTTGCTGTCACCTGTCAAAGTAATTAAGCATTGATTGTTAATAATTTTTGAACCCGAATATAGTAAAGAATTCGTGAAATCTTTTCAGAAGTTATTATTATAACAAAGTGTAAAAAAGGCGTTAACTATTTCGACAGTAGATGCCAGAATAATAAACAGTCTTAATAACCGCGGTGAACGTCGCGAGTGCGCATTTTTACACTATGTTATAATAATACCGTCCTTAAAAAAAGTAAAAAATGATGGTCCCCATCTGTCAATTTTGTTCTAACAAAAATTAAAAATTCAATCTCTGAAAGTATGGTACTTAGAGAAACGGATGCTAGGTCAACTTATAGTAAAGATTTCGTAAAAAAACGTAAGTTTACTTTCATTAATCTATGTGGCGAAGCCTAGTCAGTAGAACCGAAAACGTCAGGCCCTCAGTTCATCAATTGTCAAAATAAAAAAAAATCCGATTATTACTAAACTATTAACGTTTGCACCATTGTTTCTACGTTAGAAATTCCCAGAAGTGTTAAAGAATCAGAAATTCAAAGTATTTTTATGTATTTCTTTAGTTTACTTGCTTTGGAAGATTCATTATTGTACAAATTGATGAACTGAGAGCCCAAGCTAAACCTTTATAAATCTGTAACGGTATGTTCTAGACAATTGAAAACTTCTGAAAAGATTTCACGAATTCTATACTATATTCGGATTCAAAAATTATTAACAATCAATGCTTAATTACTTTGACAGGTGACAGCAATTTTTGACAATTGATGAACTGAGGGCCTGACTCATTTGGTCATAGCAGTTTTAATTGACTATTAGAAATTAGGCGTCCAACACACTGCCTCCGGTTTCCGCACTACCGGACGGAGATGCGGCGTGATTTTTCATACACTGCGGGTTTTGTATCCACGTCAAGATTCAACAGCTATAGTTAAGAAGCGCACTACCTCAAACCGGAGCGTCGTGCGGTGCAGTGTGGGATCCGCCTAACATGGAGTTTTGCTTAGGAATCAACTATTTTTTAACTAAATCCTCTGATAGGTCTCAAGCTGTTTCTAGCTATGGCCCGCCATCCTTTGGTTAATCTTGAACTTTGACAACCGATTTTGCAAAAACTATATCTGTCAAAGGAAGGAGGGCCATAGCTAGAAACAGCTTGAGACCTATCAGAGGATTTAGTTAAAAAATAGTTGATTTCTAAGCAAAACTCCATGTAATTTCTAATGGTCAATTAAAACTGCTATGAGACCAAATGAGTCAGGCCCTCAGTTCATCAATTGTCAAAAATTTGCTGTCACCTGTCAAAGTAATTAAGCATTGATTGTTAATAATTTTTAAATCCGAATATAGTAAAGAATTCGTGAAATCTTTTCAGAAGTTTTTAATTGTCTAGAATATACCGTTACAGATTTATAAAGGTTTAGCTTGGGCTCTCAGTTCATCAATTTGTACAATAATGAATCTTCCAAATTTGCAAGTAAACTAAAGAAATACATAAAAATACTTTGAATTTCTGATTCTTTAACACTTCTGGGAATTTCTAACGTAGAAACAATGGTGCAAACGTTAATAGTTTAGTAATCATTGGAATTTTTTTATTTTGACAATTGATGAACTGAGAGCCTGACGTTTTCGGTTCTACTGACTAGGCTTCGCCACATAGATTAATGAAAGTAAGCTTACGTTTTTTTAGAAAATCTTTACTAGAAGTTGACCTAGCATCCGTTTCTCTAAGTACCATACTTTCAGAGATTGAATTTTTTAATTTTTGTGAGAACAAAATTGACAGATGGTGACCATCGATTTTTACTTTTTTTAAGGACGGTATTATTATAACAAAGTGTAAAAAAGGCGTCAACTATTTCGACAGTAGATGTCAGAATAATAAACAGTCTAAATAACCGCGGTGAACGTCGCGAGTGCGCATTTTTACACTATGTTATAATAATACCGTCCTTAAAAAAAGTAAAAAATGATGGTCACCATCTGTCACTTTTGTTCTCACAAAAATTAAAAATTCAATCTCTGAAAGTATGGTACTTAGAGAAACGGATGCTAGGTCAACTTCTAGTAAAGATTTCGTAAAAAAACGTAAGCTTACTTTCATTAATCTATGTGGCGAAGCCTAGTCAGTAGAACCGAAAACGTCAGGCCCTCAGTTCATCAATTGTCAAAATAAAAAAATTCCAATTATTACTAAACTATTAACGTTTGCACCATTGTTTCTACGTTAGAAATTCCCAGAAGTGTTAAAGAATCAGAAATTCAAAGTATTTTTATGTATTTCTTTAGTTTACTTGCAAATTTGGAAGATTCATTATTGTACAAATTGATGAACTGAGAGCCCAAGCTAAACCCTTATAAATCTGTAACGGTATATTCTAGACAATTGAAAACTTCTGAAAAGATTTCACGAATTCTATACTATATTCGGATTCAAAAATTATTAACCATTAATGCTTAATTACTTTGACAGGTGACAGCAAATTTTTGACAATTGATGAACTGAGGGCCTGACTCATTTGGTCATAGCAGTTTTAATGGGCGATTTTCTGAAAGCTCAGTCACTAGATGGCGCTGTCCCACCTATGCAGTTAGAAGGAACGGAACGTTATAAATTTTACTTTGACGCGACTTTTTTTACGTAAAACGGAACGTCAGACAGATGTTATTTATTTACCTAAATCTTTAAATTTACCTATTTCGTTTCTGTTCCTCACAGTAGTACTTATTTAATATATTATTAGTTTCCTTTGGGTTTTTAAAAAGTAATTAATTTAAATATATTTGATACCAAAATATACCATAGACATGTACATACTTATTCAACGCCATCTAGTGAAGCAATTGGAAGCTTTTTTTTTTTAAATGGCCTCTCAGAAAATCGCTCATTGACTATTAGAAATTAAATGGAGTTTTGCTTAGGAATCAACTATTTTTTTACTAAATCCTCTGATAGGTCTCAAGCTGTTTCTAGCTATGGCCCTCCTTCCTTTGACAGATAAAACTATCAGCGCTCTTTGACAGTGACAGACAACTTGACATGTTGCTCTTCTTTCTGACCACCTTCTGACATGACATGAAACAATAACAATCGATAAATAAAAGTGATAAAACATCAAATACTAAAAATAAAGTGTATTTCTTTATAACCAGTTTACATACGCCGCCAAAATAGCTTTCTACTCAAAATACAACGGGGGTTTATCGAGCATGGCTAAGGTAAGATAAGATAAGACGATACTTACGAGTGTATAACGCCTGTTTGCTTATAACACTTGTTTTTATTTTGTTGTTTGTTTCAACGTTATTTGCATACCTACTCGATTTTCTTGTTAAACCTGAACCTGTTTATCTAAGATAATTTCGACTGTAACCTTGAATCTTGCACTTAAGCTACCTATTTATCTTATGATTTCTATCTCGAAGTACATACTACAATAATACGAATTTTACCTTTAAAATAACTACATTTTTATACCGAAAAATGGGTGACAAAGTAGAAGAAACTGTAAGTAAAGAAATATCTATCATGAATTTATGTTAACTTACTATCTTTCCATAAATAATATTAACTAGGTAATAGGCTGAGGTAACTGCTCATTTAGTTACCAAACTAATGATATTTTTTACTATTATGTACTATTTGAAAATCCCATTTAGATAGCAAGTACTTTATAATTAATTTTAAATAACCTGACAAGATAGTTACTACTTACAACAAGTGCTACTAGTTTTAAAACTATCTTGTTTTCTATTTAATCCTTTTTCTTTTTATATTTTCAGCCAGTACTGTATTCGTACTGGCGAAGCTCATGCTCGTGGCGTGTCAGGATCGCACTCAATCTCAAAGAGATACCGTACGACATAAAGGCGGTAAGCCTCATCAAAGGAGGAGGGGAACAGCACTGTAATGAATACCGAGAGGTTAATCCGATGGAACAAGTACCATCATTGTGTATAGGTAAAGTTTAAAATATTTTTTTATTTGACGGGCCCGTTGGCGCATTGATACTGATCATTCCGTCTGAGCCAGAGGTTGGGGGTTCAGTACCCACTTGGGACACACATTTATGTGATGAACATTTGCATTTGTTTTGTACTACTTATAAAATAATGATAAAACTCATGTGTTACTGACTGACTGTCAGACAACACACAGTCGAAAGTACTGGGCACAAGAAGCTGAAATATATGTTCCTTGGCCAGTGTAGGGGAGCACTAAGAGAGGATTTTTGGAAAATCCCTCTCTTTGGGGGTGAAAAACAGGGTCAAAGTTTGTATGAATATTTTGTAAAAATCTCGAAGTCTTCTCTCCCTCGTCTCTAAAATCTTTCAAATGGGCGAAGCGCTAGTTATGTATATATTTGTAATACCTCCATTGTTTTTGATATCCTTAACACGAGTGCTTAAACTACTATTATTTCGAATCAGCTTAATGTGTGTGATGCTGTGGCATTTTTAGATAAAACCATTTTCTATTATATATACCTTTTTTCAGATGGTCATACTTTAGTTGAATCTTTAAGCATAATGCATTATTTGGAAGAGACAAGACCTCAAAGACCGCTGATGCCTCAAGACTGTTTTAAGAGGGCCAAAGTTAGGGAGATATGTGAAGTAAGTTTTTAAACATTTTATAGTATCAATCAATCACTTTGTTTTGATGCAATTAAATCAAATTACCTACAATTTAAAATAATCTTTTAAGAGTTATCTTTAATTCTAGGAGCATACAAAAAGCATACCTTCAAATTAAGACCACATTTGAATTTAAAACAAGACACTCAACCAAAAAAATACTGTTTTCAGGTAATATCGTCAGGTATCCAGCCTCTACAAAACCTCATAGTTCTTATATATGTGGGTGAAGAGAAGAAGAAGGAATGGGCCCAGCACTGGATCACCCGAGGATTCAGGGCAGTGGAGAAACTACTGTCTGCGTCTGCTGGGAAATACTGTGTAGGAGATGAGATCACATTGGCTGATTGCTGTTTGGTGCCGCAAGTATTTAATGCTAGAAGGTAATTATGATTTTAAATTTTGCATAATGACTTCCTATGCTTTTCTTGTGCGATAAATAATAGTAGAAATTTACCACTTATGGTACTTGGGGATTAGTTTATTTTTCCTACTATTATTCCTCTTGTAATGAGGTTTTTTATTATTAATATTTTAATTTATGAAAAAAAACTTACTTTGAAATGACAACACATAGGTAATAATAGTTTTACATGTTGACCTTAAGTGCGACTTTATGTGTTCGCCAAAAACGCTCCGTTTTTCGCAGTGCAACTGCTTAGTTTGATGTGCTATCAATTCTACTTCTTCTCTTCTTCCTACTAGACCTGGTCCCATTTAATTGGGGTCGGCCTTCCTTGTCCGCATCCTCCATTTAGCACGGTTTTGTGCTGCGTCCTTATCTAAATGAGCATCTTTTAGATCTTTTTCGATCGTCGTCAACCATGTGGCGGGTGGTCTTCCACGCGAACGTTTCGTCGTTGGTATGTCTAGGGCAAGCTTTACCATGTGGTCTCGGTCTCGTCTTTGAACGTGTCCATACCATCTCAGGCGTTTCTCCTTAACCTTTTCTACGATAGGTGCGATTTTGAAACTTCCTCGGATGTACTCATTTCGGATTTTGTCTAATAGTGTGACGCCCGCTGACCAGCGCAGCATACGCATTTCTGATGTGTGCAGTTTATTTAGGTGGTTTTTGTTAGTAGCCCAGCATTCGGACCCGTATAGCATAGCTGGTCTAATAGCTGTCTTATATAGCTGCCCTTTGATTTTGAGAGGCATTTTTCTGTCACACATGACGCCTGTGAGCTGTCTCCACTTCATCCATCCAGTTGTAGTTCTGTGAGTAACATCATTATCGATTTGGCCATCGCTGCAAAGTATAGATCCCAGATACTTAAATTGGATCACGGGTGGTATAAATGTGTTTCCTATTGAGATCTTGCATTTACTTGATTCGGTGACACCTTCAAAAATGCATGACATTGATTCTGTTTTCTTCCTACTGATCCTTAGGCCATTTGTTTCTAGTGCCTCAATCCAGGAATTAAAATTTAGCTGGAGGTCTTCTATGTTGTCAGAAATCAGAACAACGTCATCAGCGTACAAAATGTTCCAAGGCAAAGGCTTTTGACACTGTCTCGTAAGATGATCCATGACAGTGTTAAAGAGCAGCGGACTGAGAGTAGAACCCTGATGAACTCCCACCTCGATCTCAAACGTTTCGCCCTTACCTGCCGGACTTATGACCTGTGTGGTGACGTCTTTATACATATCTTGAATGATATTGATATAATACTCCGGTACTAATTGTTGTCTGAGGGCTTCCCAGATTAGGTCACGCGGTACATGGTCGAAAGCCTTCTCCAGGTCGATAAAGACCATATGAAGGTTTGATTTGCTATTCTTGGCCTTTTCTAGCAATATTCGGATCGTCTGAATAGCGTCCGTGGAGCTCTTCTCGGATACAAACCCGCATTGGTTCTGTGTTAATGTTATAATGCGCTTTAGCCTGTTATTTAAAATACGTTCCCAAATTTTAAGCGTGTGAGACATCAGTTTGATGGCCCTGTAATTACTACAATCTCTCACATCTCCTTTTCCTTTGTAAAATGGTATAAGGGAACTATTGCGCCATGCGTCAGGCATGGAGTCACCCTGTAGCAATTTGTTGAATAGTTTGTGCAGCCATATCACTTCACAGTCTCCTAGATGTTTCCAGACTTCTGCTGGTATTTCGTCTGGCCCTGGTGCTTTGTTATTTTTCATTTGTTGAATCGCTGTCTTTATTTCTTCCGGGGATATATCTTGGGGTGGTCCCTGCACTGTCTCAGGCTTGCAGTAATTATAGTTTCTAGGGTGAGTCACGTTTAAAAGGTGCTTATAGTATAGTGCTATCAATTCTACCTGCTTAAGAATTAAGGAATTCTGTAATGGAGCAGCCTCACTACTATGCTCATTGCGTCTGGTTTCGCATTGCCGCAAATATTTACTAAATATTTAGAAATTATCTGAAAAGTACCTAGGTGGACGAACTAGGTGTTATTGTTAATCGAAGAGGTGGACCCATAATAATATATTTTTCACTCTGGTAACACTTGCAGATTCCACGTGGACCTACGGCCGTTCCCCATAATATTGCGCATCGACCGCGAGCTGGAAAACCACCCCGCCTTCCGCGCTGCTCACCCCTCCTCACAGCCCGATTGCCCACCCGAAGTCGCCAAATGAACAGAAACCACTCAAAACCTGCAATATAACGTGTACTGAACTGACTTCTGTGTGCTTTCGATAAGGCACTATAAATGTTAGTTCTGATGAACTAAGTTTACGAGATAATAATCAAATTATAATATCAATAATCAAATCACAGAAACGAAAATTTATAGCACGCGTCACTGTGGCGCTAGTTACAGTAAATTAGCTCCGTTTGTTTTTCTAAGGTTGGTAACAGTGAGAATATTTTGAATGATGGGTAAAAAACCTACTTATTGTAATTTTTATAACTGGCTACTCTGTACTGTATAGAGGTTTGGGTACCATATATCCAAAGAGTTGCGCTGCGCTCGTTTTACTTGCACTTGCTAGTTTTCAACTACATTTTTGAAAGTACAATCAAAGAATTGAATTTCCAATCCACCTAAGGTTCGTTATCGTACAGCTAACTGTCACCATGAGGTGCAAATTATCTCGATTGACACTGACACATGTTTGTAATTCGACCATAATGCATTTGCCAATGGCTAAGAACATTTCAACGAAATGGATAGGGAATTAAATTCCTCGACGGTACCTTAAAACAAAACATTTATATTTAATAAAACAAGGATGTCCTTCGAATTTTGATTTAATGAGTAACATTAACTATTTCTCCAATTTATAAAGACTTAAAATAACCAACGGTATAGCCATTCCAAAACTTAATTATACAATCACGTTTTTTTATAATTTAATAATAAATTATAAGGTACTAGCGGCCGCCCGCGTTTTCACCCGCGTGGTTCCCGTTCCCGTGGGAATACCGAGATAAAAAGTATCCTATGTTTTAATCTAAGCTATCTACTATGTGTGCCAAATTTTAACCAAATCCGTTTAGTAGTTTTTGCGTGAAAGAGTAACAAACGAAACATCCATACATCCTCACAAACTTTCGCATTTATAATAATACTAGCTTTCCGCCCGCGGCTTCGCCCGCGTGGACTACACGACGTTATCCCGCGGGAATGTGATATATTTCCGGGATAAAAAGTAGCCTATGTTCCTCTCTAGGCTACAAAGTATCTTATCCCAAATTTCAGCCGAATACGTTCAGCCGTTTTGGCGTGATTGAGTAACAAATATCCAAACATCCAAACTTTCACATTTATAATATTATAGTAGGATAATAGGATATAGGATACGTTTTGGAATGTTTAAAATAGTTTCTCCATTTTTTTATCAAACTAAAGAACCACCATGTGTAGCTAGGGCTAGAATAAGGAACCTATTGTACTTTTACATTTTGATACATTTTTATTTTAAATGTAGGTTTAATGCATATTAGGTATTCAGTTAATTTACTTTAACGTAACCTAGTCTTTACTTTGAATTACTTATAAAGGAAGTGGGTAAACCGGAATAATTAAGTTAAAATTTATATTAAGTGTATAATGTGCCATTCCCGTCATCATGAGTAGTATGTAGGTATTTGATATTGGATTGTGTTCGACATTATATGTCTGTAGTTGATAAAATAGATTATTAATATAATGTTATAATTATAATTATTTATAAATGAGCTTTTATCTTCAATTCGATTTTACTGTATTTTGTTGGTGTATTTTGCCTTGTACCTTAAAACTTTGGGTAATAAATTTTACATTTTTGTTTCTATACGGTTTTATTTATTGTTTACCTACCTGTAGGGCTAGCACAACTTAGCGCGACTCTTTGTCGCGCTCCATCCAACCAATCAGCACGTCGCCTTAAGTCACGCGCGCTATCTACGAGCGATCTCATTGGTTGAAAGTGCCCGCGACTCTTTGTCACTCGAGTCGCGCTCAAGTTGTGCTAGACCTACTGGCATCATCATCATTAAGCAGACAGCATCTGTGGGGAGCTGACAAATTTTTTGGTTTAAAGTACTCCATCATGGACTGTTTCAGGCAGTCTTTGATTGAGTAGCAGTGGCAGATTTACATATTAACAAAATATATGCGCGAAATTTGTCGCCCCTCAAAAATCTGCCGCTATAGGCTTTAGCCTACAGATAAATCCGCCACTGTTGAGTAGGTTTATTAGATGAATTTTGATACAAACCATGGTAATGATAAAACGGCAGCAGCGCTGGCGATGGCGGCGGTCCCCCAAACCCACACCACACCTAGTCTCGGCCACAGAATATTAATAGTACTAATCTCGGCACGCGGTTGCCGGTGGTGCCGCCGCGACTACCTAGCGATCCGCTTTTATGATCGAAGGATACTGGTTATTACTTTTCAAGTGATACTGGGGGACTACCGGCAAACAAATATGGATATGAGCATGGGCTTCATTTGACATTTGAAGACAATTTATGGGCATGAGAATAAAGTCCATACCCATATTTTTAGCCGGTATCCCCCTTGTTCATCATATTATATTTATAAGCCGTTAGCCCCCCCCCGAACCAGACGTATTCATTGATTTTTTTTATAATGAACTAGCTGACCCAGCCGGCCTAGCATGAGCGGCTTATATAACGCGCGATATGATATGGTACGGCATGCCGTCTTGCTTACACCTTAGTGGGGTAAGCAAGACAACTTGCCGTACCATATCATATCGCTCGTTATAAGCCGCTCATGCTAGGCCGGCAGCGCGACTTTGCTCCCGTGGTGGCCCTACCTCCTACTCCACCCTACCCTACCCGTACTCTACCCCTACCCTACACCCTACCCCCACCCTACCCTACCTTTACCCTACCCTACTTCTACTCTACCCCTACTGACCCCTCCTTCCCCTATTTTCTCACCGTTAAAACCTTCCTTGGACTTCCACGAACATTTCAAGACCAAAATTAGCTAAATCGGTCCAGCCATGCGTGATGGCGTGACCAAGGGAAATAGGGATTCATTTATATATATATGCCAATATTATTAGTAAATTCTGAACGCAGCGTTACGAGTGACGTCTCGTCTTTAATTTATGTTGTCATTAATTTGCTATTACCACTGTTAAGTGGAAAATAGGTGTTTTTATGTATTTGCTTTAACGTGGAAGTGGATAAAAACTTTTTAAATTTTTATCCTTTAAAATATGTTGTTTAGGATAGTTTACAGAGTATGAAAAGAAGCTTAATAAAGCCGTAATATACACATAGTGTACATCAAAGTAAGAAACATTCAGTAAAAATAATGAGCGATTTTCTGAGAGGCCATTTAAAAAAAAAACTTTCAATTGCTTCACTAGATGGCGTTGAATAAGTATGTACATGTCTATGGTATATTTTGGTAATATAAATAATAATAAATAAGTACTACTGTGAGGAACAGAAACGAAATAGGTAAATTTAAAGATTTAGGTAAATAAATAACATCTGTCTGACGTTCCGTTTTACGTAAAAAAGTCGCGTCAAAGTAAAATTAATAACGTTCCGTTCCTTCTAACTGCATAGGTGGGACAGCGCCATCTAGTGACTGAGCTTTCATAAAATCGCCCATTGCTGGGAAACTAGGTAGGTACTTTAATTTTTTGGTATTAAAAAACGGGTGTTTTCTAAGACACGCAATGAAACGCGTGCAAAAAAGTGTGCATGCGAGTGTGATTGCCCCGCAACGCGAGTCGTGCACCTTCTAGCCGCTACACACGTTCCGATCCGACCGCCGATTTGGTCTGCTCCAGACCAAATCTGGACGTGTGTAGCGTAGTCGTCCGACCATATTCGTGTTTGACGCGGTCGGCCGGATTTGGTTCGCACGAACTTCACTTCCTACCAAATCGGAACGTGTGTAGGCTTCCGACCGGACCAACTTGGCAGTGTTGACAATTTTGGAGGTTTTCCCCTAGATTTAGGGAGAAAATATGTTAAAGCGGAAATATTTAAAGCAGGTAAATTACGTTTAAGGGATTTTCAGAGGATTCAATTTAATGCTCGTTCATGAGTTTTACGTAGGACTGAACGAACGAAAGGTTTAAATATGGCCATTTATGAAAAGATTCTATTTATCTAATTGTTTTTTTAGAATATTTTGTTTAAAAACTAGCAATTTGTCGTAAAACTAAATATATATAAAAAGGGCATAACACCTTATCAATAAGTGCTGCTTTTAGTAAATATTTAGCATGTTTAGTATTTTAATGAAAATAACAGAAAATTAAAAAATAATGAAATTGTTTTTTTTGTAGTAATAAAACATTAAAAACCGATAATATTTTTCTTTTTAATTTATTTATTGCAAGCAAATTGATGTTTTCAGTATTTATAAATAATAATAATATTGATTAGCAGTGGCTGGCAACACTGCAACAACGGCTAGAGGTCGGCCAGACCAAATCGGAACGTGTGTAGCGCCGACCGATTTGGTCTGGCAGATTTGGTTTGAACGTGAGTAGGCGCGGATCAGATCTGCAGTGAAGTTCGCCCGCACCAAATCGGCGGTCGGATAGGAGCGTGTGTAGCGGCTATTAGCGTAAACTCGCTGTACGTACACGTGTATGTGTGTGCGTGTGTGTGCGGCAGTGGCTGCGCTTGATATTCATTGCGTCTTCAAATTTAATAAGCCTATTAGAAGAAATTTTAATAATTATGATAATGTTTGTTTAGATGAAAGTTTAGTAATCACGTTTTACATTTGTTTTTGCCAAAACCAAAGTTACAATATTTTGACTTTGACACTTGATAGGTATCTCCGTAATCAGAAGAGTCCCAGGTATGGCCCAGTACGGAAAAAACTTCGTTATAACGGACAGAATACGTGGCTCTCGGCTTCGTTAAGCTTCTTTTCATACCCTGTATGTAATCACCAGTGATCGGATAATCGGATGCATATTTACCTAAAGTTCATTTTTGGCTAACTAACTATGGAAGCGGCTTCTTAAAATATGTTTTTTTAAATATAAATCCCGGGATTCCAGTATATTCGGGAATGCAAAACTAGTCGGTAACATGGTGTAAAAACGAAGCCTTTAGCATGTGGTATTTATTTAAAAAAAACCGGGATTCCGGGTGTACTTACACAACTATTCATACGTATTCACTTGAAGTTTAGTTAAGTTCCCAATGCGATTTATGAGTATGTAGAGTGTTAGAGGAAGAGTAGTGAGGGTTAGTTTAAATAAAACGATAAGTACCTACTTGCAATAATACTTTATTGGACGATACCAAAGATACCAAACATAAATATACTTTAAGGCCCGATTTCACCAATGATATTTAAACGCGATTAGCGCTAAACATGTTTAAAACGTATTTCTGTCTCTGTCACATTTAAACAGATGTCAGAGACAGAACTATGTTTTAAACACGTTTAGCGTTAATCTCGTTTAAATATCATTGATTAAATCGGGCCTTACTAAATTAAGTACTTTAAATATCCTTCATTGAAATGTACAAAGGTGAGCTTATGATATCCTGATTTGGCGTAAATATTACCTCGGTTACTATAACTTTAATCACTATCTATCACTATGGTTTGGTCACTGAATCTGACCTTGACGACTTGACTGAAATCCCCAGATTTGGCCATATTTGTATCGCAAAACGGTTTTGGTAAAATTACAGAACGATGTTAAAATTTTTATATAAAAATGTTGTAAATTGTCTATTTTAGCCCGTACGAACTATAAGATTCAGAGCAGTGAAAAATTTACGTCAGTGTCATGTAAAACTTTACATTTTCCAAAAATATATCGATACATTTAAATTACTTTGTAAAAATAAACAATCCTTACCTTGTAAGCTTGTAAGTACCTATGGTTAAATTATTGTAAATTGTTCACACGTTTCAGAATATTTTCGCCACTAAAATTTAATAACCGTGAGTTCAAAGATGGAATAAAAAATATAGATCATTTTATAAAATATAGCACATTTAAGGCGCTACTCGGAAAAATATGGACTTTTTGATGTAAAACTATAGGACGGTTAGAGTTGTTACAAACCTGGTAATAAGATATATATTTCTTCATACCTTTATCTAGATTCGTATAGTTTCAGAAACACGATTTTATGATTTTGCCTCGACACTTTTTATTTTCGAAAAGACCTCAAAAACATAATTCAAGATTATTCTCAAATGGGGTTACTTACACTATTGGAAATTGGTTTAATTAGTGGACACCAATAATATTTAGGATCGTATAGAAGCATTTTTTTTAAATCGCTATAGTTTTTTAATACGAAGTGATTTTGTGTTTTTTTGCCTAATCTGCAAAATCGGTCTCGCTTCCGCGCGCGTCGTTTTCTCATTGCTATCTCGCTTCAGCATGATTTTTCCGAGTATCGCCTTAATTCACTCCATTGCATTATTCATAAATAGTAAAATTTATTTAACTTCAGCCATTTTGTTTAATTTATGTTCTTTGTACAACCTTGCTTGACAATTTCGCTCGATGTCGTACTCTCGCGAAGTACGCGGGAATCTCGATTCTTGGAGCGCGTCCGTAAAATACGTTTCTTCTTTCAGCGGTTCTGCAGTGGTTTTTGTAGGCTAATATAGCGTAGGTATTTTAGCTTTTATTTAGATAGAGGGATTTATCTGTTACGTAGTTTCTAATCTTACGCCGGGTACACCTGTATTCGTCTACTGCGCAGCATTCCGCGTGAACTTCAGAGCCGCCAAGTTATTTTGCGCGTAATGTACAAGCCGAGCTACGGAAATCTAGCAACGTTGCGCGTGAATTGTCCATTTCTATTGACAACGCCAATGACAATACAACAAATCCTACAATACTTACTAATACCTGACAGCCACTCAAAAGATTCCAACTTTTTTATATGGAGCCTGGCACACCTAAAGTTCCAAGTACATACCTAAAAATGTCAAGTTACTAATGGCATACTAAGTTTTATTATACACATTCAAAGTGAAATATTTCAAAAAGTACATCATTTACGACTTTTTGTCAAAGATTATTTGTTGTTTGAAAATGTTTTCTCTGTCGATTGGTGTATGTTTCATAGGTGTACGCCAAAATATGACGTTTAGGTACGTACATACTTGCCACTTTAAGTATGCCAATGAAGCATACTTAAAGTTGCAAGTATCGACGGGTCGATTTTTTCTAAATACTTCATTTTCCATTTTTCAGTAATAAAAATTGCATTGTGAATGCAAAAAACTAAAAATTAAAATAACTATGCCAATGAGTTACGTTTGTGGTAGGAGGCAGTGAAGTTACATAGATACTGTGTATCCTAAACATTCAACTTAGTCCTACGATAGGTAGGTGTGGTAGGAGGCAGTGAAGTTACATAGATACTGTGTATCCTAAACATTCAACTAACATAGTCCTTTAATACGATAGGTAGGTACAGGTACTACTGTTAGTTGAGCGCGGGATTTTGTTGGTGATGTTGTTTTACTTTAATAATGAAGAACTTGAATGGTTTTTTTTATAATTTCTTATTCGTTTGAGATATGTTTCGAAACTTGGAAAATTATGTGAAGAAATATAAAATTATAAAGGAGTTATTATTTTTAGATATATTTTTTATAAAAAAAGTGCATTCCATTTTAGCCAACATCTGAATATAAGTAAATAGGTACCTACCAGATTTGATTCTATACAGGGTGCATTTTTAACCACTCTCCAAATTTTTTCCAGGCTTTATGTATCATTAATAGATCACATTTATGGAAAAAAATTGGTAGGTAAAATTTGCACATTAAAATGATAACGATTAAATAATTACCACGATCGCATAGTCACCTAGTCACGTAGGTCAAACCACGGTCAAACGCCTCCCGCGCACAATACAATGAATGAAACAGCCGGTAAGGCGCGGGTGCAGGGGCACGGGGGGAACCGCGCCCGCGCCGCCCCGCCGCCGCCCGCCGGCCGCCGCGCCTCCCCGCCCGGGTGCCCTCGGCAACCGGCTGCAACATCAACCAGTCGGCCGCGCAACTCCTTTGCGTACATACATTTCCGTGTTTACTTCCGTGTTGCGCGCGCGCCGCCCCGGCCGTGCCAGCGCCGGTGCCGCGCCGCCGCCGCCGCCCCGGCCGCCTGCCGTAGCGAAACCCGCATGTATGTTTCGCGATGTATTCGATTCGGTCGTGAATAGGTAGTATGAAATGGTGCGTTGTTGTTATAATTTACATGTGGAGTGAAATAAATGTCGTGTTTATGTCGAGGAAGCACAAAGCCTAGCAGCATTTGAAAAAGTGAAAAGTGACACTGTAGGTACCTATTGTAGTGCGCGCAAAGTTAAAGGAGAGTGTAAAAACGTGCAAGTCTCTGCTTGGCGAGAAACGGTATGCACTTTGAACAATTCATAAAGTTATTTACCTATTCGTAGCGTAGTAAGCAGGAGCAGGTCTTAAAAGTTAGGTAGGGTGAATTACGCTGTTTGATAAATGATTTTTCTTAGAATTCCTAACGAAAAATGCATATGAAATTGACCAGTCGCAATGAACTTCAAATGTTCACAAACCCGTAGGAGTACATTCGCGCGGCAGCGAGCGCAACACAAGTACACATGATCAGCTGTTCCAGTCAACCACCGCTCAGTTTAAATAGGCACCGTTAAATTTACGAGTAATTCAAGATATTGTATTGTGGTGTCATTGATTGTGGTACTAACATTAGATCCTAATGGATTAAATTAGGAATGCGTTTTTTTCTAACGATTACGTTTCTTTAAGTTATGTAATTGCTCGCTACATAAGTACCTACTTACCTACTTCGTATTATTTTTTACTAGGTGATCAATACAAAACAATTGCATATCCTTTTAATCAATTTGATACTAATTATCATTCCATCTAAGCAGGAATCCCAAAAAATCTAAGTTTTCTTATTACGTTTACTTTTTACATTCACAATGCAATTTTTATTATTTAAAATTTTAAAATGAAGTACCTACCTACCTATTAGAAAAAAAACGACCCGTCTCACAACTAGCTCCGATGGGACTCGAACCCACGACCTTTCACTATCCGGGCGAATGCTCTAACCACTGAGCAACTGAGTAACGACTCCGTATCTTTTACCTAATCCTTAGAACAAAGAAACGTACTGTAACTGGCGCCAAAATCACCCTAATGTTATCTGACACGGACTTTGTATCTGGACGGGGGCAGCGGTGTAGCACTTAGCCTTCATCATTATCACACCTGTTGTTAAGTGGTGATAAGGCTGAGGGTGGAAGCAATACTCCCGATCCTGATATCTTCAATCACTGAGGAACTGGCTATCTTATCTCTAACTGCCTGAACACAATAATGCTAAAAACATCATTGTTAGTGCATCAGACTAACAAGCCCTACCACCAACCAAATCAAATACAATGTACCCCCACTAAGAAGTGAACCCGAGACCTCTGGGTCTGATGCCGGTGGTGTGTACCATCACTACACCACAGAGGTGGTTAAAGCGAACTCTTGTAGTTGTGACCTTTGGTGACCCGTCTCGGCCGCCGGGACACGGGGTGGGCGCGGGGAGGGTATGCGGTCTGTCGCTCGCGCGCGCTCGGCCGTCGTCGGCGGGTCGGTCGGTCGGGTGCGGGGCGCGGGGAATATACCAGGCTATCAATGAACTTACTGTGGGTGTATGTTTAGTTAGCGCAAGCGGGCGGGGCGTTGCGCGGTGACCAAAAACGTAGGTCTTTTAGGGATAACTTTGTGATGACTCAACTTAAAAAATTTGTACTAGGCGACACTAAAAGAAAATATACGTATTTCATCATTTTGCCTAAAGATTAACATATTCAAATTTGGAGAGTGATTTTAAATACTTCCTGTATAACCAAAACACTATATTTGTCCATTCCGAAATCCCGGGATTTTTCGATACAAAAGTGCATTCCATAACAGCCAACACCTCAACTTTAGGTAAATATGCATCCGATTATCCGATCTCTAGTAATCACATTGATTTATAACTTAAATACAATGTAAATCTCCGAAGCAACTGATTTTATTTTCAAAAATGAGATATACTTTTATACTCGATTCGATTAGATATCTTTGAACTGTTCAAAGATATCTAATCGAATCGTAGTTGCTTCAAATTGAACAGATAAATAAACACACTCCGGAGTTTCTATATGTATTCCAGCCAGGCAGGCAGCTATCCTGGCTAAAGTGACAATGTAGTTTAACAAATACATACCTACAGGTTAATATGTACACATTACTTACCTACCTATTCTAGAAATGCCAAATGATAACATGAATCGTTCTATGTTTGATAATAATTATTAGCTGACGAGTAACATAGTTATCATCATCGTCATCATCATTATTACATAGGTACAACACATAGTATGTATTGTATTACATACCACGACATTCAGGTTTTATTTAACCCCCTGTGACTGACATAAAAATTTTATTTTCATTCTACTGATGAGTAGTCTAACAGACCAGACGTGTATTTCCGACCCTGATATTTTAAAAACTATACATAAATTTAGTTCTCTTTTGTTTTAAATTATTCACCTGTATTATATAATATGAGCAGGAACAAAATTGTTATTAATTAAATACATTTTACAATCTATATATATAAAATTCAAAGTCCTGACTGACTGACTGACTGACTGACTGACTGACTGACTGACTGACTGAGATATCAACGCACAGCCCAAACCGCTGAACCTAGAGACTTCAAATTTTGCACATAGATACGTTATACAGTGTAGGCATCCACTAAGAAAGGATTTTTGGAAATTCCACCCCTAAGGGGGTGAAATAGGGGATTAATGTATGTATGAAAGTCCGTCAGTTTTGAAGTTAGGATCTTCAAATTTTGTAAATGGGCTGGCATTTGAAAATTAATATTTACCTGTGTCAGCGTTTTTGACAATTCCACCCTGAAGGGGTGAAAAGGGGGATGAAATGTTGTATCTGGAAAGTCCTTCATTTAATTTATTATTTAGGCTTATGGTCGGAAAGTAAAACAAATAAGCAAACACATATTTCGTATTTTTTCGAAAATCAACCCCTTAGAGGTTAAATGGGATAAATAAACCTAAAAATAGATGTGGATGTCGTTATTGAGGTTTTATGGGATGACGATTGCAAAAATGGCATTTATTTTGATGTTTAACACGCTGAACATGATTCAACCCCTAAAAGGTTGCAAGAGGGGTGAATATTGAATGAAAAATCAGGGGTAAAATAGAAATTTCAACTTGAAACTTGGTAGGCTTACTTCTTAAGACGAATAGGCAACCCATTTCGTAATTTTCCCAAAATCAAACCCAGAGGGTAAAATAGGGGATGAATATGTGTATGAAAGTCCGTCAGTTTTGAAGTTAGGATCTTCAAATTTTGTATTTAGG